>ONZH01025368.1:0-485868 GCA_900303285.1 Rhinella marina | reverse complement strand
GGGGCATTATAACCGATAAGCGCAGCCGCCTGTCAACCGACAGTGCCGACAGGCTGACGCTAATCAAAATGAACAGCAAGTGGATTGACCCGGACTTTGCTTCTCCAACAGTGGAAAGCAGCCAAAAGTGAAGTGCCATCTGTATGAAGTGCCATTTCCTCCTCCACCTCCTCCTCCTCCTCCTTAACCGCCGTAGAATTGCTCCGTAAAATAAAAAAAATATATATATTTATGGCTCACCTCTTTAGCCTCCACATAATTTTTAAGAGGTCTCACCTCTTGGGCCTACAAACAATTTTTCTCATGGCTCACCTCTTGGGCCTACAAACAATTTTTAAGAGGTCTCACCTCTTGGGCCTCCACATAATTTTTAAGAGGTCTCACCTCTTGGGCCTACAAACAATTTTTCTCATGGCTCACCTCTTGGGCCTACAAACTATTTTTAAGAGGTCTCACCTCTTGGGCCTACAAACAATTTTTATTATGGCTCACCTCTTGGGCCTTAATGCAATTGTTAAGAGGTCTCACCTCTTGGGCCTACAAACAATTTTTAAGACGTCTCACCTCTTTGGCCTCCACATAATTTTTAAGAGGTCTCACCTCTTGGGCCTACAAACAATTTTCTCATGGCTCACCTCTTGGCCTACAAACAATTTTTAAGAGGTCTCACCTCTTTGGCCTCCACATAATTTTTAAGAGGTCTCACCTCTTGGGCCTACAAACAATTTTTAAGAGGTCTCACCTCTTGGGCCTCCACATAATTTTTAAGAGGTCTCACCTCTTGGGCCTACAAACAATTTTTCTCATGGCTCACCTCTTGGGCCTACAAACTATTTTTAAGAGGTCTCACCTCTTGGGCCTACAAACAATTTTTATTATGGCTCACCTCTTGGGCCTTAATACAATTTTTAAGAGGTCTCACCTCTTGGGCCTACAAACAATTTTTCTCATGGCTCACCTCTTGGGCCTACAAACAATTTTTAAGAGGTCTCACCTCTTGGGCCTACAAACAATTTTTATTATGGCTCACCTCTTGGGCCTTAATACAATTTTTAAGAGGTCTCACCTCTTTGGCCTCCACTTAATTTTTTCGAGGGCTCACCTCTTGGGCCTCCATATAATTTTTTCGAGGGCTCACCTTGCGCACTCATTAAAATATTTTCACAACAAGGACCTAAGAGCCCTCGATGGGAGAGCTTTGTGTGGGGGCCTGTTATAGGGAAGAGATGCGGCCCTGCGGGCTCTAGCCTGCCTTCTCCATGAGCCTCTGGCCAGCCCACGGCCTCTTCCTGCCTTTTGCGGTCCTACGCATCCCTCAACATCCCCACTGCTTTACCTGCTAGACATGACACTGGGCCAGGTCGGGTCACTGACTTCGTCATACTCAACCACCTCCTCTTACACTGCCTCACTTTGCTCCAACAGCCTCCCTTGCTGGCAACTGTGTCTCATCATCGTCCCTAATCATTTTACACTTTAGTGCCCGTTCCACACCACCATCAGCTAGAGATGGAGCTTGCTCCAGTGTTTGGGCATCAGAACAAACAAAATCCTCAGATAGCTCCTGCGATTCTTGCATGGGTGGGAACACTGGGTTGATAACATTGGGCAGGGTGGGAGGAAGGAGGGTCAGAGTGAGGTCCCTGCAGTTTCTGCAGGCTATCGACGAGACTGGACTTTGTGGACTTGACTGGGTGGTGGACAGATTTAAAAGGAGAATCTAGAAGGAGAAGGAGGGGTTTGCCGAGCGGTCTGTAAGGGTTGCGGAAATCCAGACAGAACCAAGGCCCAAAACTTGGGTGGGGGTAGCAGGTTTGCCCGTCCCCGCCTCCACAACATTCACCCAGTGTGCTGTCAGGGAGATGTAGCATCCCCGGCCTCAAACCAAAGTGTTGGTGGTCAAATGGCCTTTTGCAGTAACCGTGTTACTCGGGCGTGGATGATGTTTTGGGACATGTGCCTGGGCAAGGCAGGGATGGCACAGAGGGAAAAATAGTGATGGCTTGATTGCTTTCCCCCTTGCCTATGCCATCTGTGGTTGTCATAGGCAACGTGATTTTAAGGGGTGCAGAATTTTATCTTCTTTTTTGTCTAGTTTGGCTTGGGGTCCATGGCAATGTAGAGGAAAGAAGGTTTCCTTGTATGGTCTCACTTTACAGAGAGGTTATATTGTCTTTGGAGTGTATTGTTGAGAGGCTGTGATAGTGGCGTAATAGTGCGACTTGGGCGCGTTATATGCACCCAGACATGCTTCCCCTGCTGTCCCAGTTGCATTCCAGCAGTGTTGGCATCCTTTTCTGAGGTTTCAGGGTGGACTTGGTGACCTCCAAGTGGTCGAATTGAGATTTCCAAGTGGCGAGCATTTTTTTCCCATAGACTTTAATGGGATTCGATATTCGGTCGAATAGTCGAATATCGCGGTCTATTCGAATCGAATTTCGAACTTTCGAATATTTCACTACTCGCTCATCTCTATTAAGCATGCATAAAAATCAGCACTTGCCGGCAGCAGATTGTGCTGTCTAATAGCTGCCGGGAAACCACTAGCAGTGGCGTAGCGTGGGTTGCCAGCACCCGGGGCAAGCCAAGTATTGCGCCCCCCCCAACCTGTGACCACGCCCCTTTTTATAAATAATGCATAAGATGTCACCTGCAGTCCTATGTAACACCACAGGTAACATAGTGACAACTATCTGAGTACAAATACTGTAGTAGATGTTACCTGCAGTCCTATGTAACACCATGGACAATACAGTGATAACTCTCCGAGTACAGATAATGTAGTAGATGTTATCTGCAGTCCTATGTAACACCATGGACAATACAGTGATAACTCTCCGAGTACAGATAATGTAGTAGATGGGTGTGAAGCCCCAGAATTCAGAACACACACTGGGGATTCACCTGTACAACTGTTGGCCAATCTGAGCCTGCTTTAGGGTACAGCCACACAATTTGGCTTCTGCATGCAGTTTTGAACGCCAAAACCAGTAGTGAATTCAAGAAAGAGGGTAAGTCATATCTGTCCTAAATTCTGGATGTATATTTATTTTAGGGAATTACATGACAAGCAATTCCTTAATACAATGTTATGAATGGGATCTCTCTGTTAAGTTGGGTTCAAACATTGCAGTGGACAAAACCAAAGTGACATGGACAACAGTGAAGTTTTCAAATTGACTGCAGCTAAATTCCTTTTCATTGTAAATGGCTGTGGTTATGCACCTAATGGCAGTTTAGTGCATGGCCATAACAGTTAATTTGAAATCTGCACCGATCCATGCATCTGTGTAGTTGCCTCTGCCGTATGCCACCATGCATCCACAATGTATGAACCCAGCTTTGAAGAGGTTGCCTGATTTCATATTGTTTCCTTGTCCTCAGGATAGGTCATCAATTTCAGATTGGTGGCGATCAGCTGTTTGAATGGGCCAAGGCGCTTGTCGGAGTACTGCCTCCTTCTTGATGTTTAAAGTGGTTTTCTGAGATTTTGATACTGGTGACCTATCTTCAGGAGAGGTCATCAGTATCTGATCGGTGGGGGTCTAACACCCAGTACCTCCGCCGCAGCTTACCAAGCACAGTGCCATCGGTTGTGCTCGGTATCACGCTCAGGCCCATTCACTTCAATGGGGCTGAGCGCAATACCAAACACAGCCACTACACAATGTACAGCGCTGTGCTTGGTGAGCAGTTTTCACAGGCCACGGTTCTCACAGGAGCACCGTTGATTTGTTAAACAGCTGATAAGCAGGGGTCCCAGGTGTCGGACCCCCACCTATCAGATACTGATGACCTATCCTGAGGAAAGATCATCAATATCAAAATCTCTGAAAACCCCTTTAACTGCATATGGTCAATATTGTTGTGGTGATGCAGGGTAATAATGCATTGGTTCACTGCTAAAGTTGTCAAAATGTTTACTGTGACACAAAAGGTTAATATATGCTGACTATGTACTTCCAGTAGTAAACATGGTTAATATGGCTGTATTGTGTATGTGTTCCAAAAAGCTGTATATGAGAAGGGAGTACTTAACTGGCAGACCTTAAAGGCAGTTGCCCGGTGGTAGGCTTGTCCCACGCTCCTGGTTAGGGCTCATACTGTTACACACAAACATATTTTTTTTCCGCGTTCCTTCCTTTTTTTGCCGCCAGTATGTGGAACTATTCACTTCAATGGGGCCACAAAAAAATGGAAATGACTCAGTGTCCGCCTGGCTGTTCCGCAAAAAAGTAGAACATGTCTTATTATTGTCCGCATTACAGTCAAGGATAGGACTGTTCTATTAGGGGCCGGCCGTTCCATTTTGAAAATGCGGAATGCACATGGACAGTATCTGTGTTCTGCGGATCCGCAATTTGCAGGCTGCAAAACATGAAACGGTCGTGTGCATGAGCCCTTAGAGAGTTGCTCCCAAGTAGGCCAAAAAGAAAAGTCATGTTTATTAGTTTCTCGTGTATAAGTCAGAGAAGCTGTAGCTGAAGCAAATATAGGAGAATTTTTATCCAGAGAAACACCATCCCTGTGAGTAAAAAGCTGCCAGAAATGCAACTGTACTAAGAGCCAACCTCTGAGGGAGAGAACAGACTTCTATAGATGGATTAGGACCATTAAAAGGGATAGTGCATGGACAAGAAAGCTAGTGAAATGTAAGGCACATTTATGGCTGTAGTCCGCACTGCATGTGGTTTGAGTAATTTCAGACTGCTAGAAATTGCAAGCCTTTTGTCAACTGGGAAGATTGCATTAAATGGCTAAAGAGAGACTTAGAGGAGACTGTTATTATTTCCATCCCAATACACAGCCTTTGGGAAAAGCCTACCTTGTGATTTATCAGAGGACTGTGCCCATTTCTTGTACTGTGCACCCCATCATCCACTGAGTAAAAGAGACGCTATATTTTGCTTTAACCAAGCCCAAGAGATCCCAAATCCAGGGTGTTATCAGAGGGGAAGAAAGGGGTGCGCCCCTCCAGCTACTGCACGCCCGGCCTGGAGGAGCGCTGGAGCAGAGTTTGCAACTGTGAAGACTACAACCACCCTCATTGCCACCACCAACTCTCCCACCCTCTCCACTCCCATGTCCTCCCCCTACGTGCTGGAAATAGCAGCTTTTCGCCTTATTCACTTTAATCGGCCAGGTGTCTGGAGTTGGTCCCCCATTGATCTGATATTGAGGATAGATCCTGAGGATCTGTTCAGGACTGCAGTTCTGTTATCTAGAGGTGAAATCACATAGAATTTCTTGTTCCTAAAAATGGCAATCATAAGTTATAAGAAAATGGGAAATAAATGGATAAACATTTCAAAGAGCTTTTACCATTTATGAGATAAACACAGGATATTTCATAAATATCTAAAAAGTGGGAATCCTATTTCCATCTACTTAGAGAACTGCTTCCTCCAGGCAGGTACTGAATGGAGAGATAGCTCTGTGTGTCTGTGACTCACTGTATTCTACCTTTCCATTTATTTGGTTGCTGGATCTGCGGACCCATATTGTTCAAATAGGTTTGGGTCCCAGTGGTGGGACCCCCACTGACCAGAAATTTATAACATATACTCTGAATATGTCGAATGTCTACGGTATGGCCGCACAGTCAGGTTTTTATGCTTTTTTAAAGCCAAAATCAGGAGTGGATTACAAATGCCGAAAAAGTATTAAGGCCAGATACTACTTCTCCTCTAGTTTTGGCTTCAAAAACTGCATAAAAAAAACTGATCATATGGCCATACCCTAAGCAACAAGCCTGGCAGATACAACACATGAAACTTCAGTTGTTGAAACAGCCACAAAATATTTCCATACAAACCTGGATGGTAGCATTCAGATGCAAATATCATACAGGACAGTTACTTTAAACCTATGTACAATGGGTGCAAGTTAAAGTTCTGACTTATCTTCAACTGATAAGATTGGACAAATTTACAACTCAAGTACTTTTATTATCATGAAAAGGAACAATATGGAAATGTGTGGCTAAACAGCTATAATACATGCAAAACCATGTGTGCCATAATTATGGAACATTTTATTCAAATTCATACAGGGCTCCAACAAATTTATTATAGATCTGAGCTGTACATTTGGACAGTACTAGTGGTACTGCAGTCAAGGTCATGGAGGAGGTGGACTCGACACTATCGGCTTCATTAGCATTCACTTTATTGAATGTTGCTACTGCTTTATACTAATAAAGCTTCTGTTCGATGTTGGTTGGGAGAGGGGCCCTCTCCCCGTACATAGACATGTCTAATAGCAGACAGCAAGTTTACCACTAAGCTATAGACCTGCACTGTTGAAAGGGTACGATTTTTTGTGCCTAAGACCTCATGCACTTGACTGTATGCAAACTGCAGATCCACAAAATATGGATACTGGCTGTGCGCATGACACATTTTTCAACATTCAATACACCAGAGGCCCCCCAAAAAAGCCACCTAATAGACAAAAACACCAAAAAACGCTGGTGCAAACTAAAAGTGCCACTAAAAGCACAAAAGTGCAGAAAAACACCATGTGTGGACCCACCCTAAAAGTGTTCACTGTTCATTTTACCACAGCGTCTATCCTGAGACCAGGGGTGTACAGTATCTATAGGGGGTGCAGTGGTAGCAGTCGCTACCGGGCCCAGGAGCCTGAGGGGGCCCAAAGACCCTTGTGCCGCATAAGAAGACACCACTATTATAGAAAGTGCATGCAGGTCAAGTTACACCACCAGCTGGAGGAGAAGGGGTCAAGAATTTGGCATGAAGGGGGTGCCGTTTCGATTTTTGCCAGCACAAAGGCTATGTGCTTCCCTGTTCCTGGCCACAAAGCACTAAGGGAAGGAAGGACCAGGCTGAGCTCTTGCACCAGGGTCCATAAACCTTTAACTACACCCCTGCCTGAGACATGAGGTCTTGCCCTTTGTTTGTTGCAGTTTTCTCTCCTTTAAAATATGTTCACATAGGGCAGATTTTGCTGTGATTCCACTGCAAAATTTAAGCAGCTGATTTGCAATTGTCACCCTATGCAGTGCCAAAAGTGAAATTGCAGTGGATATCCACAGCATTTGTAATTTTATGTCACTGCCATTTAAAATCTGCTTCACAGTTCAATTTACATTACATTGCATTTTTTTCATGTTGTTTGGATCAGAGTTCTTAAAATCTCTATCTTAACCCTTTCACGACCGGAGGTTTTTTCGGTTCTGCATTTTCGTTTTGCGCTCCCTGCCTTCAAATAGCCATAACTGTTTTATTTTTCTGTTCACATAGCTGTATGAGGGCTTGTTTTTTGCGGGACAAGTTGTACTTTCCAACTCCACCATTTAATATTACATATGGTGTAGTGGGAAGCGGGAAAAAAATTCCAAATGGGGTGAAATTGCAAGAAAACCGCTATTGCGCTACAGTTCTACAGGTTTCTTATTTACAGCGTTCGATGTGCATTAAAACTGACCGGTTACTTTCATTCTACTGGTCAGTACGAATCCGGCAATACCTAATATGTATAGTTTTTCCTGCGTTTAGATGGTGATAAAATAATTAGAAAGTTGCCCTTTTTTTTTTTTTTTTTCCTTGTCATATCTTGACCCCTATAACTTTTTGGTATTTATGTGTACAGAGCTGTATGGGGGCTCATTTTTTGCGGGGCGGTCTGAAGTTTTTATTGATACCATTCTGGGGTGTGTATGACTTTTTGATCACTTTTTATTTAATTTTTTTTAGAAAAAAAAGAGACAAAAAACTGCGAATCGCCATTTGGACGCTTTTTTCCGCCACACAATTCGCCGTATTGAAATTTTTTTTTTTATATTTTAAAAGTACGGGCGTTTTCGGTCACGGTGATACCCATGATGTCTATATTTATTGTTATTTAGGTATTTATTTTTTACTTATACGGAAAGGGGGGTGATTTGAACTTTTATATCTTTTTTATTTTTTATATATTTTTTAACATTTTTTTTTTAATTTTTCTGTGATTATTTTAAAGCTCAAATATCATCTGATCTATTGTGTTTTGTTTTTTTCTTTATGAGCAATCATGGATTTACTAGATGCAGTTAAAACCATGAATTGCTCATTTCTTATCCTGGCCTGCCATCTAGTGGCCAGAATAAGAATTGCAGTTTGAAAACTGTAATCCTCACCAGCGAGGATTACAGTTTTCATATGGTGTACAGACACCCCGATTGGCCAATCGGGGCGTCTGTACACCACCCGGAAGCGTGGGCTTCCGGGTTCAGACGCATCCTGATGCCGTGATCACGTGTGATCACGGCATCAGAAGGCCCTGGAAGTCTCCGCAGACGGAGGTAAGATGCGGCAAGTCTCTGCTGTTAGAAACAGCAGAGACTTGCCGGCCATGACGCCCGCCGCACCCGCGAGCGGGCGTCATGTCCCCGCACCGCCCGCGCGCCGTACATGTACGGCGGCGGTCGGGAAGGGGTTAAAAACTTTATCTCGGCGCCCCCCACCCCCCATTTATATATATATATATTTACTTAAAGAAGTATGTGTGCCATCCCATCTCCATTATCCCATACAGAAAAATATAGTGACAGTACTAACGTCATACAGTATAGACAGAGGCGTAGCTAGAGGTTCAGCACAGGGGGGGCGAGACATACTTGACATAGTGACTTCCCAAACGCACGTTTCCAACTTCACAGGCACATACTACTAGTTGTGGTTATAATATTGTATTAGAAAGATGACTATATAAACTGCTAGATCATCTATGCTGTTAAGTACAGTACAATAGACTTTCTACATACCCTACTCTAAATACTCTACCACATAATGCAGTAAAATATAGGAGTAATAAACAAGGGGACTCCTATGTTAAAGGAAACCTGTCCCCAGTTTTTACATCACTAAACTAACAGTCCCATGCCCCCATCACACCTCAGATCAGCGTATTGTGCCCCATCAGACCTCAGATCAGCAGAATGTGCCCCCATCAGACCTCACATCAGCCTACTGTGCCCCCATCAGACCTCAGATCAGCGTATTGTGCCCCATCAGACCCCAGATCAGCGTATTGTGCCCCCATCAGACCTCACATCAGCCTACTGTGCCCCCATCAGACCTCAGATCAGCGTATTGTACCCCCATCAGACTTCAGATCAGCAGAATATGCCCCCTTCAGTCCTCACATCACCCTACTATGCCCCCATCAGACCTCAGATCAGCGTATTGTGCCCCCATCAGACTTCAGATCAGCAGAATATGCCCCCTTCAGTCCTCACATCACCCTACTATGCCCCCATCAGACCTCAGATCAGCGTATTGTGCCCCCATCAGACCTCAGATCAGCGTATTATGCCCCATCAGACCTCAGATCAGCGTATTGTGCCCCCATCAGACCCCAGATCAGCGTATTGTGCCCCCATCAGACCTCACATCAGCCTACTGTGCCCCCATCAGACCTCAGATCAGCGTATTGTTTCCCCATCAGACCCCAGATCAGCGTATTGTGCCCCCATCAGACCTCACATCAGCCTACTATGCCCCCATCAGACCTCAGATCAGCGTATTGTGCCCCCATCAGACCTCAGATCAGCGTATTATGCCCCATCAGACCTCAGATCAGCGTATTGTGCCCCCATCAGACCCCAGATCAGCGTATTGTGCCCCCATCAGACCTCACATCACCCTACTATGCCCCATCAGACCTCAGATCAGCGTATTGTGCCCCCATCAGACCTCAGATCAGCGTATTATGCCCCATCAGACCTCAGATCAGCGTATTGTGCCCCCATCAGACCTCAGACCAGCGTATTATGCCCCATCAGACCTCACATCAGCCTACTGTGCCCCCATCAGACCTCAGATCAGCCAACCCAGCCACATAAGATGAAAATAAAAAACCTTTCTTACCTGTCCCGCGCTGCGGCTGCCCTCCGGTCCGGCGCTCCACTGTCTTCCCTAGCAGGCAAGCACTATGACCTGATCTGAGGTCTGATGGGGGTTCCTAAATAGAAGTGAGCGCTTCCATAATGGATAGTTTTAAGGTCATCCTTGCTGGGCCCCCGAGTCACTGGGCCCGGAGCCGTCGCCCCCCCCTGCCCCCCCGGTAGCTACGCCTCTGAGTATAGAGCTATAAATAGAGTGTAGAGATATATAGAGTGATATAGGACTGTATAGAGAGCTATAAATACAGTGCAGAGATATATAGAGTAGGACAGTATATATATATATATATATATATATATATATGTACACTGTATTTATAGCTCAGGATGGGGCCTTAAGTATATAAAATAAGGATGGGGCCTTCAGTATATGGATGGGGCCTTAAGTATATGGATGGGGCCTTAAGTATATAGTCCTTACAGCAGTGCAGCCGCTAACTTTCCCCTACCACCCTCTGAGTCCTTCTGCGCATGTGTGACGTCAGCCAAGGGCCGGCTCCAGGTTCAGGTGGGCCCTTGGGCGATAAAGTCACAGAGGGACCCCTTACAGAGTGATAACTATCTGTGTATAGATAATATAGTAGATGTCCCCTGCAGTCCTTTGTAACTGTAGAGGTAACACAGTGATGGCTATCTGAGTATAGAAAATGTAGTAGTGTTACCTGCAGTCCTGTGTAAAATCACAGATAACACTAGTACTGATAATGTGGTACTACCACAGATCAGCGTCTTGTTCCCCCATCACACCTCAGGTCAGCGTCTTGTGCCCCATCAGACCTCAGATCAACACAATGTGCCCCCATCAGATCTCAGATCAGCGTCTTGTGCCCCATCAGACCTCAGATCAACATCTTGTGTCCCCCTTCAGACCTCAGATCAGCGTCTTGTGCCCCCATCAGACCTCAGATCAGCGTTTTGTGCCCCCATCAGACCTCAGATCAGCGTCTTGTGCCCCCATCAAACCTCAGATCAACACAATGTGCCCCCATCAGACCTCAGATCAGCGTCTTGTGCCCCATTAGACCTCAGATCAACACAATGTGCCCCCATCAGACCTCAGGTCAGCGTCTTGTGCCCCCATCAGACCTCAGGTCAGCGTCTTGTGCCCCCATCAGACCTCAGATCAGCGTCTTGTGCCCCATCAGACCTCAGATCAACGTCTTGTGCCCCCCTCAGATCAGGGTCTTGTGCCCCCCTCAGATCTGGGTCTTTTGCCCCCCTCAGACCAGCGTCTTGTGCCCCCTCTCAGACCTCAGATCAACATCTTATGCCCCCATCAGACCTCAGATCAGCGTCTTGTGCCCCCCTCAGACCAGCATCTTCTGCCCCCCCTCAGACCTCAGATCAGCCCACCCAGCCACTTTAAAAAAACATACTTACCTGTTCTGCGCTGCCGCTGCCATAAGGTTCCCCGCTCCACTGTCTTCCCTGCCGGCGCACACTATGACCTAACGCTGAGCGGCAGGTGCAATGCCCACTCGACCTGACCCTCCGTTCAATTCGGAGGGTCTTGCCGGTTAGAGGTCCTCCATTTTCCCAGGCGCCCACTGATATAGTAGTTTTCCTCTATTACTAGAATACTCCTTTAAGTTATACTTGCCAACTTTTAAAAGTTGGTATCAGGGAAAAAGTACAGTGCATGAAGTGCGCTGGAAAATATTTTTTGGGTCTGGGCACGCCCCTTTGTAATATCCACACCCCCTTACAGCATAGGCCTTTCTGCGACAATTCACACCCCGTCAGACTTTGTGTAGGTGCCGTGGCTCAGTCTCATGACACAGTTCCCCACCTGGGAGAAAGCATCCCACCATGTGCTGTGCAGGTGATTCGCCAGCTCTTCCATGAGTCGAAGAGTTCTCCGCTTTTTGAGAGAGTTGGCAAGTATGGCTTAAGTTGACACCACTCATATGGAAAGAAGACAATGACATGGAGCCACATAGACTGTGACATTTAAACATTTGGCGAGAACCCAAGGTGCAGAACACATCATTCTACTGTGTATTGTAAAGATAAAATAAGTAAAGTAAAGGACTTGTCAGATCCCTCTCATAAATCATGTTGCAAGCGTGTAATGTTGCAGCCCTGTGTACTATATTTTGTGGTAGAAGAGCCAGCTGTTAATTTAGACCACAATCTACACTGCCAAAATGATCAGTTCCACCAGCAAGTCACCACATATTCGTTTGCCTTCCCTTTATCTACTTCACCAGATGTTGTTTGTAACACACAGTGAAATATCAACCAACAGTCATTTCTAATGACACTCCTGACTACAAACCACAGGCTTTACATGCCTTAAAGGGACACAACAGGGGGTTGTGGATAAGAAAACAATGGCTGTGTTCTTTTAAAAACAGCACCAGAACTGTCCACATGGTGGTGTGTGGTATTGCAGCTCATTTCCATGCTCTCCAATGCAACTGTAAAGGCAGACATAACTAAGGCTACTTTCACACTAGCGTTAGCACGGATCCGGCACCTAAAGGGTGCCGACGGATCCGTGCTAACGCTATACATGTGTGGAGCCGGAGCAGCGCTCCGGCCCCACACATGACACACATTAAAACAACACACAGACTACATACAAACAAACATACAGACATACATACAAACATACAGACATACATACATACTCACATACTCCCGGGACGCCGGCAGAACGTCTTCACGCGCCTCCTGCGCGCAGTGATGACGATTCCCCACAGCGCCCTCTGCTGGGCGCAGTGGGGAAACGTCATCGCAGCGTGCAGGAGGCGCGTGAAGACGTTCTGCGGCGTCCCGGTAGTATGTGAGTATGTATGTATGTCTGTATGTTTGTATGTATGTCTGTATGTTTGTTTGTATGTAGTCTGTGTGTATGTATGCCGGATCCGGAATGCCCCCCCATTGGAAATCAATGGAGGACAGATCCGGATTACTGGTGTGTCCACACCAAACGGATCCGTCCCCATTGACTTCCATTGGGGGTCATTCCGGATCCGTCTTGGTGCGGATGCCTGGACCGGAGAGCAAACCGCAGCATGCTGCGGTTTGTTCTCCGGTCTGAAGACGGAACGGAATGCTTTCAGGAGCATTCCGTTGTCTTCAGTTCAGTTTTGTCCCCATTGACAATGAATGGGGACAAAACTGAAGCGTTTTTTTCCGGTATTGAGCCCCTTTGACGGAACTCAATACCGGAATTTAAAAACGCTAGTGTGAAAGTAGCCTAAGGGACAGCTATGGCACGTTTTCTGGAAGAATGCTTGTTTGGCCACCAGAGAGGAGAAAGCTGCTGCCAGACATATCTGGAAACGACCTGTCTTCCCAAGAACAAAAGGATCAGGCAGCTGAAATCCAACTTGCCCTGTCCTCATTTCTCCTGACATCTACCCTCCAGTAAAATCAGGAAGCCTTATACACATTCAGCCAAACCTGCCAAAATCTTTAGGTTCGGCCAACATAGATCTAAGGTGTATGGCCAGGTTAAATATGGTGTTGTCCTCCAGAATGGTAACCTTCACAGTCTGATTAAGAAAACTAGGCTTGAGCAAATAGAGCTTCGGATCATAGATCCAAACTCGATTCGTTCAAAAACTTCATTTTTAACACTGTTTCCATACAGCATTAAAATGTATTGTCTCTCTGGTATTCCTATCTGCGTATTTAAAAACATTTTAAAATAAGTACCTCGATACCAAAGCCCACTTCGGATTCCTATTTTAAAATGTTAAGATATGCAGATAGGAATACCGTACACATTCTCCGAAGTCTCACGCAACTTTGGACAATACGAAGTTTAAAGGAGTTATCCAATCATAAAAAAATCACCCCCATATGCCAGGCCCCCCACACTGAATATACTTACCAGGGTTCCCGCATCGCGGGTGATGCTAGGGAGGCTTGTCCCTGTCCCCACCTGCCATTGGCTGCTCCCCCCTGACACTAAATGTTTTCATCCGCACAAGGGGAGAAGCAGCATCGGCGGTGCGGGGACCAGGAGCGTTGCAGGGAGCTCTGATTACATCTGTGCCAGGGTTTCCATCATAAACAGAAACCACAATATAGTGGTGGGTCCATCACATGACAAATGTCAGCAACAACCAATGGATCCCACTTAGGTGTGGTTTTGATGGTCAAAAAAATGCTGTAAAAGATCTAGCAAATCTAATGGAGACTCTAACACAAATGAGCACCTACCTTAAACTGGGCCACCTAAGAACCTGGGGTAAATGTCTAAAAAACATAAGTCAAATTAACATACATTGGATAACTAAGTAAACTGAGTAAAAGTTTGCACAATATCTCAAACCACTAAAGTTCAACATTCATTTATGGTTCACTTCATGACAGTAATTCACATTAGTTTCCAAATTAGGGCACAAGTTTTTTGAGCAATGACTGAATTCCTATGTCATGGTGACATATCAAAGGTTTTGATCAGTGGGGGTCGACTGCGGAGACCCCCACCAATCAGTAGAACGTGTAGAGAGAAATGCTTACATAGTGCGCTCTCTCTGTTCGATGCAGGAGACGGAACTGAAAGAGGGTCATAAATTTTCTACTGAGCCCATCTCCTGCAGCGAGGAGTGAGAGTCTGGTATGTGAGCACTTCTCTCTCCTCATTCTAGCGATCAGGGGGGTCTCAGCGCTCAGACCTCATGAATCAAAAACTTTTATATTTCATCCCAACATATCAAATTTTTGAAAGTTCAATGAAACTTTGTCAAGATATAATGCTGTATATAGGGTAAGGGTATCATTCTATAATAAGCTCAGCCCTTATATATCAACCACAAGTAAAATGTACACTGGCACACAATACTCACTCTTTAACCAAAGCCTAAACCTAAAACAATAACATAGCTGATATCCTGGCCGTGAACCTCATAGGTGATAAATATGTTTATACAGTAAGACTGTGTGGGGTGGGGTGTGAAAGGACAATGACAGTAAAAGCATGAACAACATCCTGTAGTTCTCAGCACAGAAGTCACCTTATTACAGCAGGTTCACCTTCAGTTTTCAATGTGAACATTGCATAAATAAGAATTTCATAATACACAGTTATCATAACGACTGGTCTTAAAGGGAGTCTGTCACCAGACACAATGCGTTGTAGGTCTGGCTCAGCTAAATATAACTTTCACTTATCGACCTGTTGCTTCATTCTGGAGGGAAAGTATTGTAATTCATATGCAAATAATGAACTGCAAAGCAGTTAAGTGCAATGAGGAGGGGCCCACGTCGCTCTATGCATCCTTGCTCCTCCTACTTTTTCTGTCAGCCCCTCTCTCTCCTTCTTGATTGACAGTGCCAAGTTCCTGCACAGTCATCTCACCTGTCAATCCAGAAGTGGAGGGAGGAGCTGACAGAGGAAGTAGGAGGAGTAGGATCATGTCATGCGCACTCCCAACTCCCCTTGGTGTACAGCAGAGCAGCATTACCAAAGCAGTAATCCAAAGGCTCTGACTGGCCCCTTGGTGCTTGAACTCGCTCATTTGCATATAAATAAAAACACAGCTGTCTCTATAGTTGTTCAACATACAGAAAAAAGAAAAGTATAGTTTTAATCACCATGATCAACCATACCAGGCAGTATGCCTGGTTTAATAGAGTTGATCAGCCTGATTGGAAATGCTGGATGCAGGTCTGGGGCCTACACTAAGCCCGACCTGCCTTCACTGGTATCAGCACCCCGCTCCCTCTGAAACCGCTTACATGTAGCAGGTGTCATTACCCCCGGCATGTAAGGGGTTAAACAGCCAGGCTCAGCGCTCCTGCTGGTCTGGGCAGCTGGAGCCAACTGCTGCACGGGAGATCCGTGCTTGGCTTAGAATGGGCCGCCATGAAAGTGCAGAGACCCAGTGTAATGTGAAGCCGAAAGTGCGCCACCTCCCTGCAGCGCCGCCAGTCTCCCGCTGGTGTAATGGAGAGAGGACGTGGCCTGCGTCCTTATCTCCATGGTAACCTGGGGGCGGGGAGGACCCATCGGCACCTGCTTCCCTGCACGGCTAGCGTCCTCCATCCCCTAGGCAACGAGCAGGGGGGGCATGGATAAGCCGGTGCTCAGCTATATTAAATGTGGTAATTAGGGTCATGTGACACTGACCACGTCACATGACCCACTTGGCCTATTTAAACAGGCAACCTGCTGGCCACAGGTTGCCTGTGATTGGTCCCATAACCTTCAACAGTGTTTCTATTCTATTCAGTGTTTGACCTCGGCTTTGAACATGACCTCATCCTTGCATTTTCCATTGTACTACGTTACCTCGTCTCATGTTTTTCTTTGTAACAATGCTACCTCTCGGCTTCTGAACTCGGCTTGTATTTTGACTCTGCTTCAGTGTTTTCCCTTGGTATTGACGTGATCTCCTGGCTTTGACCTCGGTTCGGTAATATTCTCTAGTCCTTGTGTTCTGTCTTTTGTCTATTGTTTTCACCCGTTGTTCCCCTCCCTATAAGCCCCAGCACGTACGTAAGCTAGGGACTGCCGTCCAGTTGTACACCACCAAATAGGACGAACTGTGCAAGTAGGCAGGGAAAGTGGAGTGGGGTTGAGCTCAGGGCGCACTATTTCTATATGTGGCGCCCAGCTTAAAACCCCTTAGTGACCAACATACAAAAGGCACATTGGTGGTCACTAAGGGGATAAAATGCCGCTGTCTGCTGCAGTACATATGTAAGCCATGTACCGGGTTGGGCTCCCCAGGATACAGCGAAGTCATGAACAAGGAAAGCAACTCTGACACCAGTTTTGCCAAAACCGTATTTTACTTAAACGTGGTAATGAACGCAACCACTGATGCTGGTTACACACAAATAAATTTACATACACCCAGCCAGGAGGCTAAGACCCTTGTGCTGTACAGCGCGACACCCTTCGGTGGATGCTGGAGGTAAAAGAGGTGAAGTTACCTACTGGCAGGCTCAAATAGACCAGCAACGCCTTACCTATTACAGTAGAATCAGGAACAATCATTTAGGTGCGTGATGCGAGCTAGCGTGTGGTACAGCAACAGCTGTAACAATTGTAACAGCTTACAATCTTATTACATGTTACAGTATTCCCACTCAACATCTGGTCAAATAGCACGTGCCTATAGTGTTTCTCCTGAATAAACACCAGCCTGGCTTGAATTCATTATCAGCTCTCCGGTGTGAACTGGCACTTTAAACATGAAGTCCTTGTTATGAGTAGTCAACAATATTTGTGGCCTGACACAAACAGAAAACCTAACTCACTGACTACAGGCCTGGTCTCAGTCTCTAGGACGTAGCTAGAACTGACTGGGCTCCACAGCAAATTTTTGTATGCACCTCCCCCAACTTAATGTACATACTCATAACTGTGCTCACCACATACATGGACACACTCATACACACGCACACCACATACATGGACACACTCATACACACGCTCATCACATACATGGACACACTCATACACATGCTCACCACTTACATAGACACATTCATGCACATGCTCACCACTTACATAGACACACTCATACACATGCTCACCACTTGCATAGACACACTCATACATGTGCTCACCACTTGCATAGACATACTCATATACGTGCTCACCACTTACATAGACACTTTCATGCACATGCTCACCACTTACATAGACACACTCATACACATGCTCACCACTTGCATAGACATACTCATACACGTGCTCACCACTTACATAGACACATTCATACACGCACTCACCACTTACATATATGCACTCATACAAGCACTCACCACTTACATAGATGCAGTCATACATGCATTCACCACATAAATGGACGCACTCATACACGCGCTCACCACTTACATGGATGCACTTACCACATACATGGATGCATTCATGCACGCACTCACCACATACATGGACACAGTCACCACATACAGGGACAAACTCATACATGAGCTCACTATATATATATAAAGTGACTTGCGAAAGTATTCAGCCACCTGGAACTTTTCAACCTTTTGCCACATTTCAGGCTTCAAACAAAAAGATATAACATTTTAAAATTTTGGTGAAGAATCAACAACAAGTGGGTCACAATTGTGAAGTGGAACGAAATTTATTGGATCATTTAAACTTTTTTTGTAATAATAAAACTGAAAAGTGGGGCGTGCAAAATTATTCAGCCCCCTTGCATTAATACTTTGTTGCGCCACCTTTTGCTGAGATTACAGCTGCAAGTCACTTGGGGTATGTCTCTATCAGTTTTGCACATCTAGAGACTGAA
Source organism: Rhinella marina (assembly GCA_900303285.1). NCBI lineage: Eukaryota > Metazoa > Chordata > Amphibia > Anura > Bufonidae > Rhinella > Rhinella marina. The sequence goes on along the minus strand of ONZH01025368.1, from coordinate 467,733 downwards.
ATTCTTGCCCATTCTTCCTTGCAAAACAGCTTGAGCTCTTTGAGGTTGGATGGAGAGCGTTTGTGAACAGCAGTTTTCAGCTCTTTCCACATATTCTCAATTGGATTCAGGTCTGGACTTTGACTTGGCCATTCTAAGACCTGGATACATTTATTTTTGAACCATTCCATTGTAGATTTTGCTTTATGTTTGGGATCATTGTCCTGTTGGAAGATAAATCTCCGTCCTAGTCTCAGGTCTTTTGCAGACTCCAACAGGTTTTCATCCAGAATGGTCCTGTATTTGGCTCCATCCATCTTCCCATCAATTTGAACCATCTTCCCTGTCCTTGCTGATAAAAAGCAGGCCAGAACCATGATGCTGCCACCACCATGTTTGACAGTGGAGATGGTGTGTTCAGGGTGATGAGCTGTGCTGCTTTTATGCCAAACGTATCGTTTTGCATTGTTTCCAAGAAGTTCAATTTTGGTTTCATCTGAGCAGAGCACCTTCTTCCACATGTTTGGTGTGTCTCCCAGGTGGCTTGTGGCAAACTGTAAACGAGACTTTTTATGGATATCTTTGAGAAATGGCTTTCTTCTTGCCACTCTTCCATAAAGGCCAGATTTGTGAAGTGTTTGCCTGATGGACTATGGACAGACTCTCCCACCTCAGCTGTAGATCTCTGCAGTTCATCCAGAGTGATCATGGGCCTCTTGGCTTCATCTCTGATCAGTCTTCTCCTTGTTTGAGATGAAAGTTTAGAGGGACGGCCGGGTCTTGGTAGATTTGCAGTGGTCTGATACTCCTTCCATTTCAATATGATCACTTGCACAGTGCTTCTTGGGATGTTTAAAGCTTGGGAAATCTTTTGGTATCCAAATCCGGCTTTAAACTTCTCCACAACAGTATCACGGACCTGCCTGGTGTGTTCCTTGGTCTTCATGATGCAGAACCCTGAGACTATCACAGAGCAGGTGCATTTATACGGAGACTTGATTACACACAGGTGGATTCTATTTATCTTCATCAGTCATTTAGGACAACACTGGATCATTCGGAGATCCTCAATGAACTTCTGGAGTAAGTTTTCTGAACTGAAAGTAAATGGGAAGAATAATTTTGCACGCCCCACTTTTCAGTTTTATTATTACAAAAAAAGTTTAAATGATCCAATAAATTTCGTTCCACTTCACAATTGTGACCCACTTCTTGTTCATTCTTCACCAAAAATTTAAAATGTTATCTTTTTGTTTGAAGCTTGAAATGTGGCAAAAGGTTGAAAAGTTCCAGGGGGCCGAATACTTTTGCAAGGCACTGTATGAGGTGTAACACTTCCCCTCAAGCAATAACTTGCAACCAATAAGAGCATTTCCTTACGCAGTAGGCATATACTTATGCTACATTATTTGTACAGGTTACTAATCCACTCTTCCACCTTGGGATGTGAAAAACTACACAGGTGGAACAAACTGAATGGGATGTGCTAAGGCACCAGAGGCCTCTCCTGAACACAGGTCAATAAAGTCCTTTTTAAAGAGGTTGTTTCACCTCAGCAAAGGAGGCAATATATAATATATAATTACAATACATTAGTAAATACCTTGTATTAACTTTGTCTATATGATAAATGCAATTTGCTGGTAAGACAACACCTTTAAGACTGGTCACCTCTACAGGTCTTTCTCTACACCCTTCGTGTATCTGGTCCACTTTCTGGAGATGTTCTGGCTCTATCCTAGAACTAGAAGGTACTGGGTTCAGGGGGAGCTGGCCTGTCAACTTCACATACTTGCACTTCTTCCTCCTGGCCCCAGGCTGGACTACAACAGACTAACTACAGTAGACTGGCTCTAGAATGTTCTGTCCTCTCTTATATAGAGGGTGAGATCAGCCCAATCGAGTGTTGGCTAAAAATATGGCCTGTGATTATCATATATTTTTAATCTTGACTTGTCAGAAAATGGTTATGCTCAACAATAAAACACATACTTTCACATTGCATAATGTGAATGGGGACATGGTGTCTTATGTGCTTGATGGTGACATAAAGCTGACAGTCTCTTTAAGGCACAGTCCATTACAAAGTCCTGAACTTAAGTTATAATAATTATCAGGGGAAAAATCCATGCCTGGTTACAGGTCTTGGGAATGTGTGATCCATCACAGAAGGCTTTGTGATAAAATTATCTTACTGGGTACTTAGCTTTTAGATATAACAGTTAAACGTTTCATTGGGAAGGAACACAGAAGTCTTTAGGGGTTTGAAAAGTTCTCCTCTAGTCACATATTCTTGAATGTTGCAGCTCAGGTTTGGATTTTAACCTGAGAAAGGAAAGAGAATGCAACAGGCACAACTTGGATATGGGGAAAATTTGGTGGCTGAAGTCCATAAGGGAGTCCATATGCAGTAGGTTCCTGGGTGTTCTAGGTAACTACCACCTCCAATATAAACTATGAAGTACTTTACCAGCTCCTGGCCCATAATGACCCTCCTAGTAGTAGGAGTTTGGGCCTGTATTGCCTACTCACTGTTTTGCTGTCTTGCTGAAAATGTGGCTCTTGCCCATTGGTGGTTCTGCATCGGCAACAGTGGGTTACTGGAGATCAGTTTTCATCAAGGCCATAGAGTTGGTCTGGAGGTGCCCAATGGATTGGCCTGTGGTGTATCTATTGGCCTTATATCCTCCAGTGGTATGTGAACGTCGGAAGGTGCAGCTCCTGGTGGGCTTGGTTTTCCTCCTCAGAGATCCCGGTGTAAATGCGCACAGTTTCTGGTCCAGGCAGGGCTGTGGAGTCGGTAAGCCAAAGCCCCGACTCCGACTCCTCAATTTCCCCTAACTCCGACTCCCACTCCCGACTCCGACTCCCTCATACATGGCGCATGTTTAAGTGATAACTTTAAACAAACTTTGCATAAATCAATAGTACAGATATGTCATGACAAAAATAGTTTGTAATATATGTTTTACTAGATACAGTGGGGAAAAGAAGTATTTAGTCAGCCACCAATTGTGCAAGTTCTCCCACTTAAAAAGATGAGAGAGGCCTGTAATTGACATCTTAGGTAGACCTCAACTATGATCGACAAAATGAGAAAGCAAATCCAGAAAATCACATTGTCTCCCACTCCACCAAAATGGACACTGACTCCAACTCCATGACTCCGACTCCACAGCCCAGGTCCAGGGATGAAAACAATGATCATGTAAATGAGCACAGGAGTTACTGCTCCAGCCAAGCCTCTAGTGACATTCATAACTGGAGCGCATTGGTCGTGCTGCCCTGGTTGTGCCCTGAACTGGCTGATTCCCTCTGATGACACTGGCGGCAGGCAAGAGGCTCATTTCTTAGGCCCATGAAGAAGACCAAGTCTTCTTACAAGACAATTCAATCTGGTTCAATGTCCAGTATGCTTTTGGAAGACTGAAGCTACATCAATGATAAGTTAGCAGATACTGTCTCAGCCATAGCTTCAGCATAGCTTCATGACCTCAAAGGCAGCATTATTCTGTTCAGGTCCAACTTCTGTGTCTGCAAGGAGCACATGCTTCTCTTGCTGGCTCACTGTGGGGGTAGCTGGGCAGCTCAGCTATGCTGCGTCTGACCACCATATTAGTGGTCTGCTGGAGAAGAGAGCTGCTTCCTCCGTCCGCACCTGAGCACTGACTCAGGCAGACTACTTTCTCAGTCTCACCCTCTAGGTTAACTTTCACTGGGGAGGGGGCGGTGAAAAGTTTTCCCGTCAGGGCAGGTCGGCACAGACATTGGGAGACCTAATGCAAAGTCTATGAGGGCACAGCAAACAATTATTTTCCCATTTTTAGAAACGGGTGCCATTGGCATCTTAGTTTTCTCACCACTAGAGGGGCATTCACTACAGTAATTGTGCAGTAGAAATTCAGAATTTACTCATGGTGGGCTGGTCAGTAGCGATTTGCATAGAGCGACAGTCAAGTCACAATCAATTTTAATGCTGCACACTTGTAGTAGGGATCTTGCAGATAATTAGCATGCAGTTCTTGTGTCGGCCAACCAAAGCCCTTTTTCATTTCATGTTTTTAGATGCTTGTCCAAGTTATTTTTTTTCGCCACGCCCCAACACAACCCCACCCGAAGAGATCTATATAAGCCATCCGGCCATAAGCCACAGCAAAGCGCTGGTTTTTCCTTATCTCACGTTACAAATTGCAGAATAAATGACTTGCAAAACTGAATATGATTCTTGTTAAGGCACCAGAAAAGGGAAGTATTTTAGAACTCGAATGATGCGCTTTTAAAGAGAATATTTTTGGACACAAACGTACCACGCAGGAGTAATTGCATGAGTGTGAGATGTGACCAGATGGGTGTTGTAGTAGATTGTACTCACGGTTTCCTTTGCCTGAGAGTTTCCGGGAGGACTCGGTGCAGTGAGAAGGAAGGGGACACCTCAAGGTAATTGTTGATTTATTTCGCCTTGCAAGGGCACACCTCCAGTATCCTTAGAGTGATGCCAATCCCGAGTATGGTGTCGGTGCGAAAAAGATTGCCTCTTTTTGAGTAGAGTTTAATCTAGAGTTATGAGCGATGCATTTCTTTCGGGTGGGGCCGAGAAGCATTTAGGTGCTCCGTTACGAAGTATAGCGGGGTGAGCTGGTCTCAGTGTCCGCCAAGTACTACACAGTCCATTTCGTGCTCGACCTGTTTTTAGGCTGTGTTAAATCATCGCCAATGCTCTTGGATAAGGAAAAATGGACAAAACTAATTACACGGTATTGTTGACAAATTGTATGAGACGACATGGATAAAACTCACATGCTCAATCGACTAACCGCACAGGACAAGATCACCCTCTCTCGTCGCCGTACACACATAAATTTCACAGCATATCGACGGTGTGGCCCAATTACATGTAAAGCCCGATGTTATGTAGGGGATTGAAGCTTTGTGCTCTTAATGCAGCGCTGACACGCTCGTGGAGGATATGGTTACTAGTGATCTTGTCCGATTTTGGTGCTTTTCCTTTCTTGGTCGGAGATGTCGTGATGTAGTGTCAGGTTAAGGAAGTAGAACCGCTCGCCTGCCGCGCTCTTTCTAGGGAGTATGTTGTTTATGTGACTGTCATTTTATTCTTGTATAGAGAATTTTTCAGGAGTGTGTATTCCTTATAACGACAGCCACCACAACAGCCCTTCTAACAAAGAGGCTCACTCAAGACAATTATACTTTTTGAGTCCTCCTTTCTGGTCTGGGCTGGCATCAGATAAGTATAAGCTCAATGCCTATCGCACATATTATTTATATCTCTCTTTTTTTTTTTACTTGTCCTAATCACTCTCAGTGACCTCAGCACAAATCATTACACAACGCATGCTGTGTGGAAACCATTCTGATTGGATATTGTCTTACAGTTTTCAGTCTGTCCACTTAGTCACAATCCGTATTTTTCTGTCCAGGTGACACATTCTGTATTGTCATTTAATTAAAGGTCTTTTGCCGCTCTGTCACATTGATCAGCTAGATTAGAAAAAATCTCTGTTGCGATGGCAGATGCTGCTCTCGGTCTTTGCAGTCAAACCAATAGCCCATTTTTTTACCCCGTCAACTTCAGCTAGGGGCCTCCAGAGCCTTTCGCGTGATCCAATAGATAGAAATAATTTCTGCTACGTCTCTCTATGTTCCATTTTTTGGAGAAACACATATAAAAACAGTTAAGGAACATAATCATATTAATCAAAATACTAATATACTGTTTATAACACTAGTTATTTTTGTTGTTTTTGTTTTTTTTAATGCTCTCTCAGTTGATAATAATACACATCTTCATACACGTCTGGTGTGGAACCATTCTGTGTGTCCACACGTTGGAAGCTTGTCACATCAACACCAATACACCGTACTTTCTGATCAGCGAGCGTGCACACATTTTGTACGTCACTATATATAAAAAGATGTCTCTTCTGCCTCTCATGAGCGATGGACAAGCTCAGAATTAAATAAGAAACAATCATCTGTGCGACCGAGGTGTTGGCTGGGGTTTGGCTTTATGTCAATATAGCTCGCGAGCCTGGTGGGCAGTTAAGGGGTTTGGGGACGTCTTTGTTCTGTGGCTGTTTTCTTGCATTCTTGTTCAACGTTTCGCATATAAAAACTAAAATATAAAAACAATTATTAAGAAAAAATATATAAAAAACATAGTTTATGTTGTTAGTTTTAATCTAGGGTGATATTTACAAATCCATCATTCAACAACAAGCTGTGTGGAACCATTCTGTATGTGGTGAGATGGAGGATTATATCTGTGTTAGATTTTGGAGTGTATACTTTAACCACCTAATTATATTGGTTTACAACTTGTTCAGATCCCTTTGAACCAAAGTTTTATGTGGGATTTTCTCAGTTCAGCAGTCGCCCAATGTTCATTCTTTATTTTTTTTATATACCAAATGCACTCGAGTACACTGTGAGATACAGACATAAATAAGGCCGACACAATAGTTGAAACCCGAGGCTACCATGGTATGATGACCGAGGGTAGTCGTGGACAGTGGGCATTCCGCACTTACCTGCACGCCGGGGGCATAGTGCAGCGTGGTCCTGGGCAAGGGTGAGACAGTACCTAGCGGGCTAGATGAAGTCCGGCACCCTAAAAGGGGTGGGGGCACGCCAGGGGAACGCCGCAGAGGAAATACTATTCTCTCCCTCACCGGTTATTGTCTTCATTGAATCTCACTACTATAACAGGGACTATCGATGGTTTAGAAGGAACTGTTGAAACCACAACAGTGGCGGACAAGCTGATGTCGTAGACCATGTTTTGCTGACGAATTGGCTATCAGTAATTGCTGTCCCAACGCGGAGTACAGTCTATGCCACCACGGCAGTCCCTCGCACCGTCTCTGCTACCCACAGGCCGACCACTCCTACTGAGCTACTAGACCATACCTGGATCAACCAAATTCCTCACTTACCACCCCAGTACTGACCCTACCACCCAGGAAATTTGGAATGCGATCCGGCAATACTCTCAAGGACACTAGTGAACTTTTTTTGGACCCTTCCATGTAGATCACCAAACCACTATCTCCAGGTTGACACTGCTATACAAGAAACGACCCATACCATAGATTACCACGGTGGCCCCGCAAAGTATTCCAACATGTCAGGCAGCTCTAGATGGGTGATGATATGATGAAATAGGACATTACCCTCCCAGTACTGACTTATTGTGAGACTAGCAAGTTTGCCTGTAGGAAGAGAGTGTTTAAACCGCACCGCCGATGACGCCAGAAGACAAAAACGGTTGTCAGACAGTGGTAGAAGTTAGCGTTCCAGTTTTGTCAAGCAGGAAGTGCCCTCCGCGGGAGTGTGTTACGCACCGCACCTCGCCGAGCCCGCGATCCGGTGAGATAAAGACGAAGAAATGTACTGAACACGCTGAGTGTTTGATAAGCCGACCGCTGACGAGCAAACGAGGCCTCTCGCAGGCGGAGGCGAGTTGAGCTCCGCATCCAGGGGAGACAGGTTGTAGGATGTGGCAGGGGGGTGGCCAAAGAGGGAGAAGCCCAGTGGCCAGAGCTGGGTGCACCTGCTACGACGCCAGGCAAGGCGTGCTCACGCGCATTTGGAAGTAGAAAGTAACGTAGGACGAGGCTAGGATGTTTTCGCTTTGGCCCAAGTCTGGAGCGCTCTCTTTAAAAGAAAGTGAGGATCGACGTACCCCGGTTAATCGGAAACTGTGGTGTGCAAACCATGTGGCCAACACATAGGTGGGAAACAAGGGATCAGTAAGAGGTGCCTGACGCGCGACTTTTAAATGGCCTATAAAATCACAGGGCACTCCCAGTGGCGATTTTTTTATGCCAAGGAATAAATATGTTGATGTGCTAAAGTTTCAGTACCATATGCTTTCGAATGGTCATGACCGGGGTAATGTATAGGCCGTTTTTGCACTTTTTTTTTTTCTCTGTGGGTTCTCACGATTAATGGTTTTAAAGTTTGTTGTTTTTCCTTCGACGGTGTGGGTGGTGTTGTAAACCTTTCTCCCTGTCACAATTGCGTGCCGTCTGGCTGAGGTCAAACCCCTGCCCAGGACCCGGCCCACTAGCGCCCTCCCGCCGGAACAAACCCACACCCTTTCGGGCGGACTCCTACGGCCATCCTCCACAGCGGATAAGCGTACCAACACAATGTGTCCGCAGCGCAAGCGTTCAGAAAAAACTGTCTTTACAGCAGACGCTGGAGCGCAAGAGGAAATACAGTTTCGCAACCCACCCACATAGCCCAAATGCCCTCACGGTCCACAGTCCTCCCCACCAATCCCTGCATAATGGCCTGAGAGATGACTATCAAAGCGCGCCAAGGACTAAAGAGACTGGATAGTACCGACGCTTTGAGGACCTGGTTTCTCGCATGGGTCATTGGCGGGTGGCGGCGGGCGCGTGGGTCCGGCCTATTCAAACAAACCGGAATTTTCGTCCCAAGATCCCTTGGGCAGCCCGCCAACTACCCTTCAATTTGATTGGTCGGGCCCCGACAATGTACCTCGCTCGGCGCTCCCCAGTTGTTTCCCTCTACTCATTCTCGCGCTTAGCTGTGCAAAGTAGAGAGTCACCCTTGGACCGCGCGTGCCACATGAAGAGAAGCGATTAAAATCTACGCGAGAAAGTGTCCGACTCGGCCTGAGATCTTTATTCGGACACGGTGGACAGTTGCTGCCTTGTGGTTTTTCCCGGGGTTCTTGAAAGAAAGAGCGGCACACACGGGACATCTCATCATTTTTTCGCTCAGAGATAAGCCAACGTGCTACCACGTTGTACCTCCAACGTGGTGGAGTTGGTTTCCTTTTCAGTGATGAATATGACCCTGTGGTCCGCTCATTTGTCTGCCCAACTATCCTTGTATGGTATTTTGGTGTGCGCCCGCCATTATTTTCTTCGCGGAAATATCACCAAGGTTGACTCATTGGGGTCGAGGAAAGAATAAACCTATAGAGCTGAAGCCGGGCCTTTTTCTTTCTCTTCTGTAATGCCCCTTTTTTCACCCCGGGTTTAATATTTAGAACATACGCTCTCCTCACCTTTCGTAATTTACCATTGGGCCGAATGAGGCACCGGGAAGTCGCCTCTCACAAGAAATATACGGCGTGAGGCGAATCTTTAGGTTTTCGTGCAGATAGCTGTGCTTTAAAAGATAACGGACGCTTTACTATCTGCGATTGCAGGACGGTGCTGATCACTGCTCCCGACGCGTATTAGAGTGACAAAAGAAAGCACAGGACACGCCACACAACCCGTAGCTTGTTTATCAGGGAATCACGATGCGCAGGCACCAAGAAATCTGTAGGGCTAGGCACAGCACGTTGTGCTGATTCCTTAGGGAAAACCTGACAAATGGCCCCTCTGCATGTGCATGGTTTGTGTTTGTTTGGAGGCACACCGAAAAGGGCGATAGATGAGTGAGCGGCATAGCTGGACGAAACTACGGCTCTAGACCTGACAACGCACTGGCCAATGCCTGGGCACACCAGTAGATTCAATACATATAAATAGTCAAGCGGTTTCTTCTCCCAAGTTATCGTAACAAACCAAATCTGCGTCACTGATCTTTGCTCAGCTTAAAGTTTTGTGCGCCCGCATTCTGTGCGCATTTTTCCGCAATGTCGTATTCCAGACCCACCAGAATGGCAAGCATAGTCCCAAAACTGGCTCAGCAAAGGACAGCGCGCGCGCCTTTATCAAGCTGCCACGACTCCTCATCGACTGTCTGTCGCAGACGCTGTGGATTTCTTGTTTCACTCTGCAGATGATGTAATTCGACATTAGAACAAATGTATAATATCTCAGCAGCTTTACTCAGCCACGCAGAGCGGATTGTATATTGCCAGAATGATAACTTCCCACACAGGAAGTGGGATAATGCCCTTTTCAGGTCAGATACAGAATTTCCCTACAGTCACAATGAGGAGTGGACGTGGCATTGATTCTGATATTCCTAAGCCAGGTGTGAGCAACTTTCGCAGGATCAACACAAAGATGGCAGCGGCGATGCGCATTAGATCCCAGCCTCACCATCCCAAAAAACCGCCTCGCCTGACATATTCCTTTTTTAGGGCCTGTGGAATTAAAGGTCACTGCTCCAGCATCAAGCTCGGATGCTTTGCTAGCTTGTCACTAAGAGACGGTGGAGGCGGAAGATACCGCTAACGACTCTGAATATAAGCGCAGAAGTTCATCTACTCATGAGATACTGTGTGGCGCGGGTCATAGGAGGCCGCAGAGTAGCGGTGAGTTGAAAAGGGGGTATATAGGAGGGGATTGAGTAGGAGTGTGGAGTACGGCACCCTGGATCCAATCCGGATTAATAAGGCAAGAGTAGCGCTCTAGAAGAGGAACTACCTTTTCAGTGCTCCAGCTCTATCTAGCTTTACACTGTACTTAAGAAGACGATAGTAAAATGTGTGCTGTAAAGTAGAAGAAGAGGAGGAGGAAAGGTAAAGAATGCGGAGTCCTGGCCACGAGTGAGCGAGAGGTGAGAGTTGGCCTTTGCTCGTGTGTGAGGACTGCTGACTAGGCAGACAACGCACTCTGTGCATGACGGGGCATATCTGTCTAAGATAGATTTCCCACTCGAATTCTTTTTCAAAACTTGTTCTCACCTATTTTTTTCTACCGCTCGACAACCTCTGTCGTTAGAAGCATTTTTGTTCATATACACCGACTCTATGGCGATGATTTACACTTTCTACTGGATACTCTCGTATCGTGTACATTAAACTAAACGCGCTGTCTCACTCTCAATCCCTGAGAGCAAATGGGTATGAGTTTATTTAGAGTGGATAGCATACTCACACAGGCTACACTCTTCGTGTGGCCACGGATAAGAACTGAATACTCAATCCTTTTTCCACACCATAACATTTTCTTGACGCCTTAAAGATATAGTTTATGCGGCATGTATGAGCGCATGGTTCTGTGGGCCAAGTAGCGGGGAGAGGAGGCGTAGCAGGCAGCTTGCCTCGGGATCACTCCGAGCAGAGGAGAAAGCTCTCTCTAAGTGCTCTTTTTTCCAGTTGTGATGTACCTTTTATCTCCTTAGCAAGAACACATGTTCACGTTCTTGTCCCCATGTTCTAGTGTCTCAGAGATAGGAGAGGGAGCTTGTTTATCATAGTGAAAGCATGGTGAAGAGGGAGTATCCTAGCTGACATCACCAAGTCAGATCCCCCGCCATTACTTCTCGTCACCCGGGTTGTTTCCCTCACTACACAACTAGCTGGGTTATCTAAAGCTGGTGTGGGCACGTTGTGCGCTGAAAGTGGCGCTTTGTATTAAAGGCGAGTCTTTTTGTGTAAGGTTGCTGGCCTGCCCATGTCCAAGCTAGCAGTAAGCAAATAGATCAATGAGCGCGGCTATTCCCAGCTGCCAGCTTTGGTGCGATCTTCGGAACTGACTAGGGGGGCCACGCCGCCCGGCTGACCGGCTGACGCTTATTAATAACAAGCTGGATTTCACCGGAATTAAAATCTCCTCCGGGAGAAACTAGGAAAAGTTAAACATTACTTATGTATACCGACTTCCTCTTCTCTAAACGGGCGTACTCCGGAGCTCCTGCTCCTTTGTCGTTTTCTTTTCGCCTACACGCTGACCAAAAAAAACGCCATTGGCCTCTTTAAAGAGGTCCAACCGCTGGCCAGGCTGTGTTACCAAGATTATTTCAGGGACGGGGGAAGCCCAGAGCAGGCCCTCGCTGGAAGAGCAATTTTTCCTGGGTCCCCTCACAGCGCCTCTCTCCAAACATTTTTGTTTCTCTGCAGCGTCCCACCTTACAGGCCTACTTTTGTCCTCATTCATTTTCGCAGTGTCAACCTACAGACAGTGTAACCATAGAATCGTTCAGGGCGATCAATCGCCACTATCAGGTCTCAATAACAATTTTCCCTCACCGGCCATGCGCCACACCCTGGTATACAGAGACTCTTAACCCTTCCTTTTAAATTGTTTTTCTTCGTAAAATTTAGAAAATAATATTTCCCTTAGGAGGACATAAACACACGAAAGCCCATATTAGGAGGCATTCTAAAGATACGAGGACAAAAGTCATCTGGTGGCTGTCAACACGCCATTCGGGGTTGTCAGCGGCTGATATTTTGTTGGGGTGCGTGGATCACCCAAGCCTACCCGGGCCGCTTGCAGCGAGTAGCGTACGTTCATCACTCTGTTTGGTCATTTCCATGCCTTGTGTGGCCATCAACAGGCGACTATAATATATATTTTTTTGTTTTATTTTGTGGTTCGCTCTTGCTCTCTTCGCAGTGTCACTCGCTCCAACACTTTCTACTGTTTGTATCCATCCAAAAACCATAAGTGGTTATGCACAGCTAATACGCGCCGCCCCAAGTACCTGCACATTGCACCCAATAAATTACCTTGGGTGTTATCTTCGCGAGGTGATATATCTGCACGTTCCTAAATGTATAATACGGATGATATCTTAATTGCTACCTCAGTGAAATTGATCAAATCCACAATTTCATACAAATCCCTATTCTTTCAATCTTTTACAAACTTGAGTGCGATAATTTACATCCTTTGAAGTGCCCTTTTGAATATAAGAGGAATGTCTTTTTCCTCTCTTCTTTTTCTCTGCGCTCTGCGCAAACATATTTTATGGTGTGATAAAGAGTGCCAATATACGGTAAATTAAAAATGAGAAGAATAAACATTAGCACTAGCTCTGACTCAAGCTCGATAAGATATAGGAACATACTTGTACTAGCGCAATGGTTTGAAATGGAGTGAGATCTAAATTCTACTTTTAAGGATTAGGGACGTCTGCCGTACGATCAATTCTGAAAAAAAGCCACTCACCATCCCGCTGTTGTCACCCACCTTACTTTTAAAACTGGGGGCCACCCTAACAAAAAACACTGGGGGTGGGGGATAAAATCGGGTCTAAAAAACAAATAAAGTAAATTTTACAATAAACTTGGTTTACGCTAAAGTTAAGAACTGAACGCTATAGCCAAAGAGGGTGTACTTCCTTTCTCTGGCTCGCTTCACACACCTCAGCTTCTACTCTTCCTTCCTAATACACCCACTCCAGCTACCTACATGTGCCACTTCTTCTCACACAAATAATTACTCCCGGTTGTTATAGTGGTTTTTCCAAGGCTGACGTATTAGACTTATCATTAAAGTACGAATATATTTTCTGTTGTTCTATACTTTATATAGTTACTGCGAATCAGAAATCGGGTCAACTCTTGCATTGCGAGATATAAGAAGTCGCTATGTCCACTCACTTTAACCTACTACAGCCTACAGTCACTGTTTATCAAACGCAATTTTAACAGATTGAGCGAGAGCGCTCATAGATGAGGTTATGCTATAACTCATTTCGATTCAATTTCGAAGTGACACCGAAACTGTTTTCCCGGCCCGTAAAGATATGCTTCTCTTCCTAGAGTGTCGTTTCAGGTTGGTTTGACATCCAAATCACATACACCATGAACAAGTGACATACTTGACCTTGATGTTCCTTGACTCTCTGGGGGGCCCGGTCTTATTTCCGTTACCTAGCTTCAGGTGGGTGTGGAGTGGATTCGCGGGGCCTGGACCTTCGTGGTCACGGTTTGTCAGAAGTTACACTACTAGCACACCTAAATTCGTATATCGTACCAGTACGTCCCATACCTCACTAGAACACTGCGCTCTTTTCGACTAGTTGAGCCGACCCTTCGTCTCTCTGTCGTGTCTCTTCCTCTCTCTTTTGCTACCTTCCGTTTTCGCTCTAGACGTCAAATGGTCATACTGTATAAGTACTTTGGCGAAAGTGGGGGGCGTCAGGACATAAATTTTATGGGTGTTGTTCTCTAACTGGAAACGTGGTTACCCCCCAAAATCCTTTTCCTGCAGGAAGGAGGGTGAAAGAGCTCATCTAAACTTGCGTCCCCTTTTGTGTGTGATCACCATGGGGCATCTTGGTGTGCCCAGGCACTTATGCCTTGCATCCTGCTGTCTTCGGTCTCCTGCATTGGATAGTGACACGCAGCTGCCAAGCGATTGTGTGCAATCAAGGGGTGATGGGCGGCTTGAGTGGGAGGGGGTCTCTAGTTTTCGGCGTGTTTCCCAAATATAATTATGCCCCAGCCTTTCAGGATGCCAGCCATAAGCGGTCTGTATCATTAACTAACTAACAGGAATACCATCGAAAATTCAAATATTTATAACTATGGTATGGTCTAAATCATTGCAGTACCAACTACCAAAACAATTTTACATGCATGAAGTGATCCCTAACCACCGTAACATAGTTCCTATCTTGTTGTTTCGGTCATGAGTGCTGTTCAGTATGGGTGAACACCTCCTACCTTTCTTGTCTGTGGGTCCCCCGCCCAGATAAGAGCTGGCACATACGTATGACGCGACATGGGCCAGATGAGATATCCCATATTTCTCTATTGAGAGCAAAGTGTGAGTGTATAATGTGTAAGAGGATGAACACTTTTTCTATCACATCTCGGATTTCTCTCTCTTCCCTTTATTCTATGCCAGACAACAGTAGGGCTTGCAGCCACACACGCTTAATTGGTCAATTAGTATTAAAGAAAAATAGTAAAAGGTGCCAACCCAAGTTAGTAAGGACAAGTCGGTTTTCACTGGGAACACTGTGACGCAAAACCTACATTATTCCCACAAAATTACCTGCAGCCCATGGCCTGTTTTTAACTCTGATAGCATTAACTAATAAACTAATAACACCAAGGGAATACAAAAAAAAATATTCATAAGCTCTCTTTACATGTAATGTGGTTTCAATCTCACCACCGAGCTACGGGCCCCGTAATACAATTTTTTAGGAGGGTCAACTTCGGACACTCCGAAAAAACACCATTTTTTTCTGGGGAGGTTCTTTCGCGCACTACGAACATTTGTTTGTTATTTCTCTTGTCTATCCTTTTTATACAGTAGAAAACTGGCGTGTGGTGGGGGGTTGGGGGGGGGTGGGTGGAACAAAAAATCATCGGGATAACATCTAGGAGTTGGCACACTTGTCTGAGTTGTAGATCATATGACGCCTGATACATGAACAAACCAACAATCCATGACCTGCTGTTCGTAGGACTGTATATGTTCCTGCGTTCGTGGGTGCCGTGCGAGGACTAAGCAACACGAACAGTGAGAGCGTGCTTCCTGAGCCAGCTGGATCGTCATCCTATAGCATGTGACCGAGTGATGGCCAAGCCTGCGTTTTTCTGCACCCTTACAAGCTAAATGAGTGGTGCTTTTCCTCTAACATTTGTGCATGAGGCACATTTGGTGTTGGCAATAGACCATTTCTTTTGCTCTTAGAGAGATTGAGCCACAAGTATACTATATGCAGGTGATAAATCACCACCAGGCTTGTTTGCCTGAGAATTGGAGTAATCAGTGGTGGGAATTTTTTAGTGCAGCCATCCAGAGACACGCACACATGCTTGCGATGGTTCTCCTCTTACACTAGGCTGATTACGGTCCCTGTCTCCATTTCCGTCCGGTGATCTCATCCATTTTACACATTGATGTGTTCCAGGTTGTTCGCGCATCTCAGTCTTTTCCCTTATGGTCGTATGAGACCTTGTACCCATGGCTGCAAAACTCGCTCGAGTCTCTTCTGATGTCACATTGTGGTTGTTCGCTATGCTCGATAAATCGAGCAAAATCAACGAGCACCTCATCGGTCAAAACCTAGTTTCTGATTTACTCGGAATCAATGTCGATGCTGCCCTTGTTCCGAGCATTTTAGTGCTCGCTTGCATCTTCTAGTGTTTTTACAGTTTTTATACAGCGCCAAAGGTTCACGGGGTGCGCCTAGTTGTCGTGACGTGTGAGTGGGCGATAGGATACTCGAGATGATGAGGTTAACTGTATCTTGCTTTCCTAGATGATAGAACAATAACAAAATGAAGATAGGGGCAGATTAACAAGGAACTAGGTCTGTAGTGGTGGGAGAGTGAAACACACAGACTGCGTCAGTATTCACATGTAAATTTTTGATAAGTATTTTTTGCTCAATATGATTACGAGGAAAGGGGGGAACGCTTCACCCGTTCTCCACACCTTCTTATTGGCCCCAATCCCTTATGGGGGGGGCCTTCCTCTTACTTTATTGTCTTTGTCATCGTGTCCACCGTAATCATATTGCCCCTGTCCTGACGCGTGAGTCTTTCTCTCTCTTTTAAAAATTTAGTGTGAAGACAATACTTCTTATCGTGCGGACTTCCTGCGTAACTGACATTGTACCAATTATGTATATCTCGATTTCCGATGGAAGAAGAGTCAACTTGCAAACAATAAGGGTATTATAAGTCCATCTTTCTCTCAGACAAGCAAGTCGCTATTCCCCTTCTCGATCTCAGAACTCGTTGAACATCTGAATATAGTGGGAGGGCAACAATACGCGGTGCACAAGCCTTGTACACTGTAGATAACACCAGAAGGAAAGTAAGGGAACGCGAGGATATGTGTGATACGGCATAGACAATTCCCCGCACGTGTGGTCACACTTATTTTCGCACGCACGTAGGCCTCACTCGCCCACACTCTACTCCCTCCATTCGCAGTGGTAGGAGGCTTAATGCTAGCGCGCGGTTAGTCACCCCATGACAGCTAAGGCAGGCTGGACTCAATTTAGACAAGCATATAATACACACGCTCGATCTGATCAGCGCCCGTCACTTTCCTTGGAGATACTGGGATACACACCACACACCGTCGGGAGGTCACTTGCTACTCATGAGATTTAATGAAACTACACCGTGCATGTTCAATATTACAAGGAATTAACACGTGATGTCACGCGTACTAGGGATAATAACACCGTGATTGTCAGCAGCGTTTAAAAAGCGGAGTAACTATTAGTGTTTTCACATATCGTTTATAGATCACAGTGATTTGGGTATATTTATAAACACCCATACAGGTAGATGATCACAAGTAGCCAAGGGATAATAAAGCAAGTGAATGATCACTATGTAAACAGTTTTGTGAAAGAATTAACTCACATAGAAATCACCAAGATGATGTCCACCATAACCAGGGCGATACAGAAGGATAAAGTATGGCCATTGGAGTTAGTCTACATAGTAGGTTATTGTTGACAATGTAACCAGGGGCATTTATGATTAAAACAAACAAAGATGTATTTGTTTTACTAGTTGACAGTGAAGGAATAAAAATTATACTCAAGGTGGTGGTAAACAAGTTAGCCCGGAGATGAGTTATACTACATAGGGGCCTACCACCATTTGCCGAATGGATTCACCAGTACATGCACCGCATATTCAAAATAAATATGGTTTCACAGTAGCGTTCCACTCAACAGCCGCCAAAGATTCACAAAACAAAACTACTACTTCCTTTTGTCTAGCAGCAGAATTAGCAGCAGAGATCTTCTTCCTCTGTCCTACGTCCGAGGCGGGCCGAGCAATCTGTGCTGTAGCTGAGAGGACTAGGCCGCCCTTACATGGGTGCCAGGGTGGGTCCCCACTTTGTTTCCCCCGCCCAGAACATGGGCACAGATAGCAGAGGTAGCGGAGAGAGCTGCGGGGGGGGGCCTGTAGTGATGGAAGAAGATAGGAAGAAAGGATGGAGAAGCAGGCAGCCGGGGGCCCTAGGTCAAATGTTTGCTTCTTTGCAACAGGTCAAACATGGTCGTGCGGGTGCGCCTTTATTTTGTGAAATGACAAGAGACCAGAGCCCTACCAGGGGCAAGCTTAGATGAGGCACATAACGCTCGCCTCCCCCTACTGCGTGACAGGGCCCTTTTTTTGGGGTTCCCCCTGGGAGTAGCGCGTGGGACAGCGCCACCAACTGCAACACGGGACTCTTGTCCGCTGGTCGGGACGCAGTTGGAGAGGAATAATGAATACCAATGTCGTACTCTCAATCTGTGGGCACTTTGTGATAATACGAGGACACGCCGCTGTGGGATGGGCCCGCCCCTAAACATTGGGTGTGAAGGTGTGCCGTCTAGTGTAAGCGTCCTGAGGAGGCTATCTCCTGCACACAAGCGTATACTTTCGTTAGTAAGAAGTCAGATTTAGTCGGTTTAATATACAAGCTGATCTCTTCTCTCCCGCATTGCCCCGTTAAAGGGTGGCGACTCGCCGGGTCGATACCTCATTTTCTGTTCTGGTTGTATCCTGGAATGCTAGCGGTGTCCCAGGATTGCAGCATGGACCTCGTTGCCAGCGTTCAACAGTTCTCTCCGCTCGTGAATGTTTCCATTATTTTCTAGGCCTTGCGCTAGGCTGGGCTAGACCTAGCTAGACTCGCTTATCTTAGACTGACTGCTTAGACGATCTCGTCCTACTTTTATATGCGATGCGGTGCACAGCCCTGGTTTTGGTATGGGAGCCACGATGCGGTATAGGTGCTAAAATAATGGTCCTGTGATCTACGTATGGTTGCTACTTTCTATTTACACGTATCCATCCCTGCATATTATTAACATACTCTTAAGGGCCTACTCGGTTCACCTGGGGGGACGGGGCCTCGGGTGGTGTGTGAGTGGTGAACCACTCCGAGCCCGCAAATAATGCGCCCGTGGGGTGCCGGACACATTACACTTTACAATGGGAGCCGCAAAAGAATGACAGGACTAGCCATCTCCCCCTGCCGTGGCTCGCCTGGCGCTTTATTTTTTCTCCGTTTGCTTTAGCCCGCATTCCACGCCTCCGCAAAAATTCTTGAAGCTCATGCTCCTATTCTTCGTCTCCGTTAAGGGTTTGGCACGGACACGGGACATCACGGCATAGTCTAGAGAGTGGGTCCTCACCGTTCCAGTTGCCGCGAAATTATTAGGCGGAAGGCCCAGGTGGCGCCTCATCCATATATGCTCTTGACTCGGTTAAAAATGTTTGGGGGTAATTTCCTCCGCTATTAGCCAACGGGAGGCTGGGTGTTTCTCTAAGATATACGTATGGATATTGTGCAGACACGAACTTAGGACAATACGTCTTCGTATAACTAATTGTCTGATACCACACAATATACTCTGTTTTTATTTGCGGTGGAGTGGGCACAGCGAATCAATTCGCCACTAATAACACTTTTTCTTTATAAAAAATGTAGCGACTTCACTTCAGAGCAGCTTGGCACACTCAAGCAGTGTTTTTGATGCGTCCCTACAGATGGAAAGATGTTTGAGGGGAAGTTCTATCCCCAGCAGTAATACTAATCTTGGTTCCTACCGCGACTTAAGTATACGTGAGAGATCGACTAGGTCTACTGGTACGTTACGATGTTACGTAATTCCGCTGTGTCGTAGATTACTCTGTTCAGTAGTGCAGTAGTTTGGTACCGCGACCATTCGGAGATCTTATTTGCTATCTGACAGACTGGCGAGTACCCTCCATCTTCTTAGCTCTGATATCGCCCCATTCTGCTGAGATACATAGCTGGCTGATGGACGCGCCGCAGGCCATCTACGAATTATAACTGATTGGCATTCTATCATTTTGCGCATTCTCACACTACGTTTGACAAACCTCGACAGCATAAAAAGGAGGAGATCGAGGGTTTGCGCCAGGTTTCGACACCTTGCCGGACCCCGGCCAGTCCAGCTAAATAGTCAGATCTCAATCGCCTCAGAGCAGTAGTATATTTTGGTAGAACAAGTAAGGTGCTGTCTATCCGGGCTAAGTGCATAGTACAAACACCACCATACAAAAAGTGAATATGAGGACACATTGCAGTACCTGTAAAGAAATACACACAATGGGCAATATACTGAAAACATTGCTGAAAGGTAAAAACAATATCCGGTCTCGTGCACAATACCAGATGGGCTATATATATTCAATTTATATGTTGTCAATACATTTATTCAGTTATATTTTTGGTTCATGGCATCGTTACAACCTCTTTAAAATATCAGCTACCTGTATGCTCACTTCGGCACGTTTAATCTCTTTTTCTCTTGCTGCACTATCTCTCTGCATAGACTTGGAACAGAGGGTCCCAAACTCTTATTGGTTTGTAATTTGTAATTTTTGGCGACACATAGGTCACTTAGTGGTGATCTAAATGTGGTAATAAAACATACGCAGACAAGGTTGCTCCTTGTATATAATAACCCTTCTCTATCTGGCGGCTCTTCCTCAATTAAGGTAAAGGTGTGGAAAAAAGGGATGAGGGCCGCCGCGATGGAGATATAATGTCGCCCCAACTTCTTGTTTCACAACCAGCTGGTGCTTCTTTTTTTTTATTTCTACTGGTCCGGGAGTTTCGGGCTGTACTATTTATTTCCATTTGTTCTCCATTTTCTGGTGTGAGGACTCTTAAATACTCGCAGTTGGTCAACGGCAAATAAATAAACAAACGCCATAAACTTTGTTCTCCATCCTAAGTCCTTGCCTCGAAGTATTATGTTTCTCACATGTGTTTTTTTTGTCTTTGTTTTTTCCGGTTCCAATAAAAGCTGGACCACGTGACTTTTGGTTTTTTTCTCTTCCCTTTACTATGTACACACCCCGCGGTAGCCTGGACCACCCTAGTAGCGTATTTCAGAGAAATCTCCCAGAGAATTACCACACGTGACAGCTCACGCCGCATTATTCACTCCATGTAAGTTATTTTTCTCTATATGTGTTGACTGAGTGTATAACATCAAAGGCTAGTACGACGTCATTCTATCTCTCTACACCCTGTTCTAGGAACACCGAAACATGGGGGACTGGCAAATTAGCAGTCCCTCGAGAGGGCTCGCGGACAACAAAGCAGGTCTGGTGGTGGGAGGGAAGGCATGTGGCGGGCTCTATAGAGGTCGCATTACAGTAACAAGAGCGCAGCATGCACTGACTAGCTAAGCATGTCTTAGAGTAGTAAATGATTTACAGTGTGGCTGCGCGGGCCCGGTGGCCGCACTTTGATGTCCCAATCACGACGCACAGAGCCCCTCTTTATATTAATGTATGAGTGAACACACGCTTAATCAGATGAGGGTAGACTCTGTTTTGTACCAGTACATTGAGGGTGGGCTACTACCTCAAATAATCTTATATAATGAGGGGTAATATGAACATGCACCTCCATGTCCAACACGTAAGCCGCGTAGGTGGGGGGGTGTGCTTTTGAGCCGGCACTTGTCATAAATTTGACCTGTGTGGGTCTTCTCTCAAGTACGATCAATGTGTCTAGTTGGTTTTGAGCCACTGGGTTTTTGGGCCCTCGGAAAATGGTGAAAGACAAACACAAAAACTCAAGATGAGAGGGGAAGGTTATCATTTTCCCTTGTTCGCTCAAGAAGAAGTCTCCGAATGTTAAAGAGGCAGAATGGCAAACTACATAGAGACAGAATATAACTAAGCAAAACACTGGTAGTACTAATGTGATAAGTAGGCCTTGGTTTGCCCTATTAGCAACCAATTTCAGTATTTCACCTTTCATTTTCAAATAAGCATCCTTTGTTTGGGGACAAATGACAGCGTGGAATATGACTTGTTGCTATGGGCAATAGCAAGTTTTCTGTTAAATTTTCTCAGGTAGTTATTATAATAACATACTCCCGTCCTCTTGAGGGGTGTTGTCTAAATTTTGTTAACTTTTTTTTAAACTGCCCACTGGGTCGCTTTTTTTGGTTTTTTTTTATCATCCTCTTTTTTTTTTTAAATATTAGAAGTTGACGCCCCTGCGACACCACTCCGGGGGAGGAAGAACCGGGCCTGCCTTGTTTGGCGCGTGGTGTGTGTATTAGTACAAACCCCGACCACAAATTTGCTGATTAAAATCTTTCACCAGTTTTTCTGACTTCATTAATGCAAGCGCTGGATTCATATACTTGGGAGGACTCACTGGGTGTAACAGAGTTATGGCGTGTGTATAGTGTTGCTATTTGACTGCCACCTAATTCGAGGCCTGCAGTGACAATACAGAGGAGCCTCTTCTGTCTTAAGTCACAAGCACCGGATCTGCTTCTCTCTCTGCATCGACAGCCATCTATAATATCATCTAGAAATGAGATATAATAGACTACTCCAGGGACACACTTTCATCAGTGGGGAAATTAAAGATAATGCGTGGGGGGAAGTGATATGTTGCAACGATAGGCTATATTATATTATTATAGAGCCGCCGGGTCAAGGTTGTTTGGGGTGGAGGTGCGCCAAGCTGTTCTTTAAAGTCACATATAATTGTTATGGGTTATGACATGACCTATATACGAAAGGTGGTTAACATCATTTCACTATAATTTAATTTGTTTTTTATATGTTAAGGGCGTACACTACATCACACTTTATAATGTACAAGGGGCTCACACCATGCACTATTCACATATCTTAGGTTTTATTAAAGCCTGCCCTATTTCGTGGGGTTTTGTTTCTTTTACGCTACTGCAGGAGGGTTCCAAAACATACATCCCATAAATACATATCTGGGGGGGCCCCTTTTGAATTTCATTAAATCACTTCTCCCGGTGTGGGGATGGGAATAGCAACTGGGGGGTACACAAAGTCAACTTTATATAATAATGTACAAGGGGGTCTCACAGGAAAACCCCATGAAAAAGTCCTTGTTTTTATGAAAAAGTAGGTTTCACAATACACTCTATTCCATTTATTTATATTTAATTGTTACATGGGGGTCACTATCGCTGGCGATGGGGTGCCTCTGTCCAATAGTAACAGAAAAAGAGCGCGGGCTCACCAAAATTGATTCACTACCATATATACAGGGCATGCTCACCACGCCTGGTTTCCCCGCGCGGGTCACACATCCTGTATACCTCTACAAGTATGGTCACTGCTACCCACCGGCTTCTCATAGCGAAGATCTCTGTAATAGCGAGTTGGTGGGGTGCGCTCTCCGATACACAAAATAGTCATGAAACGGTGGGCTCTTTCCCCACAAAGCACCCAAAAAAATAACAATGTTGTATTTTTGTTGTTTTTGGGTTGGTGTGTAACTATTACTGTAAATACAATGGGGCCACCGGTTCCACACATCACCTATCACTCACAAACAGTATTTTTAAGAGGAGTGTGTATCACCAACTTAAATCCACTTGTCACCTTCGAGAGGGCAAAAATTCTAATATTCTACGTATTTTAGGGCTTTATCAACAGTACTGTGCAAGCACGATAAATGGGACGACGTGGTGACAGTAGGATACAACAGAATAACACTCAAGTGAACTGCTGCTGAATCCACTGACGCTCAGCCATACTGACAGCTCAGAGGGGTTAAAGCTCCTGACCTGTTTGGTCTGGCTGGAGATAAACATGTCTGTGATAAAGATCACATTGCAGAGTGTCATAGACAGGTAGACACTAGGGATTGGCTCAACTATCCTATCCAAACAAACCGCAAACTATTCATAGTTTGCTACACACAAAGACACATTATCTAGGCATTCTAAGCTATTTCATGGGGTGGATCCACCTCACACCATAACGTTCACTAGTGCGACGTTAACAATAGACCACCGTATTTTCTCATTCACTACATATAGAACATTGCGCTGCACCACCACACTTCCTCTTGCAAAGTTTCTTTTATTTCAGCTTCTAACAAGTTTTTCTCTGCTAAGGCCCCTTCAGCCTGTAATAGTCAGGAGCTGAAGTCACAGCACTGAAGGAACAACATTCTCTGACACAAACGCCAAGGGTTGGCCCTTTTTAGGACCACAGGAAGCAAGAACACACTCCTTCCACTGGACTAGAGCACAGTGCCTGCATGGAACGAGGCAGGGTACAGACTATAGACATAGAGAAGTTCTAACAAGCGAGGAGGAGTTTGGCTGCCCCTATAGCAAAGGAACCAGGCAGATCTGCCCTGCTAGGAAGCCTCACGATCAACCTCATTTGAAAGAAGAAATATAGTTGTACCATTGTAAACTGCCTGCATCACTTTCTCTTCCAAAATCAAAGCATTATATAAATCAAGTTGCCGTCTTCAACACAAAGTGGCCAACAACCTTTGGGCATTAGACGCAACCAACTTCCCCCAATCACCATGGCCTCTCTGTGCTCCAAGGGTCTCAGCAACAGTCCTCCCTTCACTGCTCTGCAATCTTTTGGCGCCCCATAGGAGGAACAGCTAACCTAACCCCAAAGTAAAACATGAGTACGGGTTGGCCCTCCCTCTTTCCGCCCCATCGAAAGCTCTACCACTGGCTGGTGGCAGCCACCATATGAAGACCTACATAAAAAAAAATTAGACCTCACTCGTGTATCCTTGCTCAGAGGATGAGAATCATTGTGTAGTGGACGCGCCATGGCCCCGGGCCTCCCGTTGCAGTCACACTTTGGCTAAGAAAGGCACATTAGGCAACTTGGGCCCTCTAAGCCCACTTCTTCATTACCACTTGATACGGAGAAATTTTGCTTTCACCGCCACCTTAGATTCGGCTCCCCGCCGCCATCCATCAAGGGTGAACGAACTAACTATCCCGGTCTGTAAGGGCTCTGCGTAACCCGGTGCCTTCCATTCACACGAGCGGCCTCTAGATGGACCCCTTTGCCTAGTGCAGCCAGCACACTTGCACCTATGGCAATCGATACTGGCATAATTTAGGAAAGTACCCAACCCATTCCCCATACAACGCCCTCCATACAGATGAGGCTGGTACACCCAAAACTACGTCTGAAGCTGGTTTTTCATTTTTGTACATATCTGCAAAACTGTCCTCCACAAAATCACACAAATAAGACAGATTCGTGGCGGTGGCCAAATACTTGAGTATAAATAACAGGGGCTCTCCAGCATGACTGCTCTTTTTAAGGAGAATTTTCTCCTCTAATAGGGATTGGAGAGATCGCTCACTACATTGGTTCTCATGGACAATCGACCGGAGACTCTCTTTCCCTGCACACAACGCCTGGGGCCTACCATAAATGGAAACCTCAGCCGCATCCAGTCCCTTACCGGGGGCGCTGCCGGAAGTAGCTTGGCGCGTAAGGAGTTCCTTCATCAATACAACCCGCACGGTCTAGCAAAGGTGTGGCCACAATTGGAAGGCTCTTCACTAGGGGTATACCTCCAACGATAATAAACTTCTCCCTCTTGACGTGGATAGTGGAGGTGGCCCGCGACAGGGCCAGAAGAAGAATACTTACGCGCCCACAATTACCCAAAGCACTCTACATAGGGACACAAAGAACTGTTGGCGGGGTTCCCCTACTAAATTCTTTCCCTGATACCGTCTCCTCATGCCCATATCGAGAACGAATAAAAAACCACGCAAAACATCTTCACCCCAAACCACGATAATCGACAACTGAACCACATAAACGGTCCACTTATTCTGCGCTCATTAGCATGGGAGGACCCAAGCTCTAGAGTCGCTACACAAAAACCGGACCGGGGGTGCTCCAACACCTGCACAACCCACTCCTTTCCCAACTTTTTGTATTCTCAGAGGGTCAGGGCGTTCCAGGTGACAGCCTCGGGGACCATCGAATTTTGGCGAAGGGAGTAGTCCTTCCGCGGCGGAGCAGGGACTCCTGCCGCCTCCGCCGTGTCAGCCAGCGGAGTGAACACCTCAACGGGCACCTCAACTGACTTCTTAGGCTGCCGGACATGTTGAGAGACGTAGATCTCCTCCGGTTCCTTCTCCTCATAGGGGTCGGTGCCGAACACCATGCCTCCCCAGTCAGGGCCTCGCTGTGTTGCCATCTTAATTGCCTGAGTTGCTTCGTCTTCCTCTCGCACTGGAGAAGGGTGCGGAGCACCATCACCAATCACCATTTATAAAAAAGCAGACTGCACATGGATCTGATCATTCTGCTGTCAGCATCTGTGTGGCCTTTCTGCAAACTGTGTCCATATTGCGAACAAGAACAGTCATTTGTATTGATGGGATTGAGAAAATTGCAGAAAACACACAGCCAGTATCCATATTTTGCAGATATCCTGTTTGAAGACAGCAAAATGGATAGTTGTGTACATGAAGCCTTATCGCGGTTTAGCTATGTGTCTGGCAGGGTCAGACACAGATACAGTATGCCAGAGGACTACTACCAAAGGTTTACATACTGCCAGAAGGGTTAATTTAAGGTTGCCACGTAAAATGTTGTCAAGCACTCACTTCTTAGTGTACTGTGTGGTCCTAAAAGCAATGTATGGCCATCAGACAGTTAATATTGGCAGACTGTTTAGATTACCAGGGTGATGGACTGGGTCCGTCTCTTGGTTAAAAGTTAAGTCGGAGAAGATCTACAGAAAGGATGTGTATGAGGTTCCTGCAGACCAGGCTCAAGTCCAGAGAATCCTTTTTATCTGAGACTACAGCTGCCAAAGGAGCAACCCTACTACCATAGTACCCTTGTCGAAAGTATCCATACTTTACAAAAGGTCTAGAACGATCCAGGCTATTCAAGATAACATCAGTAAGGTATTCACTCATTTATGGAATAATACTGTAGACTTTACTGCTGTGGAAAGGACTATTGCCTTTGGCACCTTCCACACTTCGAGAGGAACCTGCCATCCATATCTAATATCTCCCTCAGCCCCGGAACTGCAGAAGGAGTTAATAAGAACCTAATTGCATGCATCTGGTTATTTTGGAGAGGCTGCAAAGTACCCTTTAGAGAGACTGAGTCAGGGAGCACTACTACTTCCATCATTGCTGCTGCCTATACATTGTTATCGGGAGAAGGACTACACTTTGGAACCATACTTTTTACTGATCTTTGTAATGCTACTCCTGTCATCGATTCAGTAAAGAAAGATTTTATTCATTACAATCAACATGCCTGGTTATTGACTTCACCATCCATCTGCTGATGATTGCAACTGCCCTCCTGCCTCACACCCTGTCAACTGCTCACCTTCAGGGGCACCCCAACGATTACCAGGCAAGAGCCCCAATACTAGGGTATCCCCCGAGGGATGTAAGGATGTGCCCTTCTGTCACTGTTCAGCTCTAGGGAGCGCTCGAGTGGGGATTGCCACCTAGAACTGTTAGTACTACTACTCAGCTCAAGACCACAATCACCCTTTCTGTCTTTCTCACTTCACCTCCCTGCAGGTGGCTGCACATACGGCATAGGGCTGTTGTGCAATTACACTCCATGGATCCCTAGTACTCGAATAGTTCAACTTAGCCCCCTATGAAATTCTTTAGTTCAGTCTCTGACATGGAATGTAATTCACAGTAAAAAGCTGATTTTAAAGGGGTTTTCAGGTTTGCATCAACATGTTGTAATTGTGTACTGTATTTCTTTTCCTTTTATTGCTCTGATCTCCCATTTTGGGCTGTGGTCACATGACCATGTCCATGCAGCTCTTTCTTATTTCCTGTGATGTTATGTCCATGGATGTGTCAAAGCAGCAACAGGGGCAGTGATAGGGAAGGATCTATGCAACTAGCTAAATGGGAAGAGCTATAAACTAGTTGGGTGTTGTTAGGGCCCACTGAAGGATCCTCTGGTACTCTGGTTGGCCAGACGGACCTTGCATGTTGCAGTTTAATTTGACTGACATAACTTTTCTCTTATAACCCTAGTCAGGGCCGGCCTTAGGGTAGATGGCGCCCTGTGCGAAACTTTCTTTCGGCGAACCCCCATTCATATATATATATTTACTTAAAGAAGTATGTGTGCCATCCCATCTCCATTATCCCATACAGAAAAACATAGTGACAGTACTAATGTCATACAGTATAGAGCTATAAATAGAGTGTAGAGATATATAGAGTGATATAGGACTGTATAGAGAGCTATAAATACAGTGCAGAGATATATAGAGTAGGACAGTATATATATATATATATATATATATATATATATCTACACTGTATTTATAGCTCTCTATACTGTCCTATATCACACTATATATCTCTGCACTGTATTTATAGCTTTCTATATTGTCCTATATCACTCTATTCTCTATATATCTCTGCACTGTATTTACAGTCTGACTTTTAATACTGTCACTATATTTTCCTGTATGGGATAATGGAGATGGCACACACATAGCTCACATCACTAAACCCCTCACTGGTGTTTAATCATGTGTGAGTTATGTGTGCCATGACTGCCATCTCTATTATCCTATACAGGATGGGGCCTTAAGTATATAAAATAAGGATGGGGCCTTAAGTATATGGATGGGGCCTTAAGTATATGGATGGGGCCTTAAGTATATAGTCCCGCTCCCAATTAAACCCCCCCCTTCCCCGGTCATCACGTTGTTTACAGCAGTGCAGCCGCTAACTTTCCCCTACCACCCTCTGAGTCCTTCTGCGCATGTGTGACGTCAGCCCAGGGCCGGCTCCAGGTTCAGGTGGGCCCTTGGGCAATAAAGTCTCAGAGGGCCCCCTTACAGAGTGATAATTATCTGTGTATAGATAATATAGTAGATGTCCCCTGCAGTCCTTTGTAACTGTAGAGGTAACACAGTGATGGCTATCTGAGTATAGAAAATGTAGTAGTGTTACCTGCAGTCCTGTGTAAAATCACAGATAACACTAGTACTAATAATGTGGTACTACCACAGATCAGCGTCTTGTGCCCCCATCAGACCTCAGATCAACACAATGTGCCCCCATCAGACCTCAGATCAGCGTCTTGTGCCCCATCAGACCTCAGATCAACATCTTGTGCCCCCCTTCAGACCTCAGATCAGCGTCTTGTGCCCCCCTTCAGACCTCAGATCAACGTCTTGTGCCCCCATCAGACCTCAGATCAGCGTCTTGTGCCCCATCAGACCTCAGATCAACACAATGTGCCCCCATCAGACCTCAGGTCAGCGTCTTGTGCCCCATCAGACCTCAGATCAGCGTCTTGTGCCCCCATCAGACCTCAGATCAACGTCTTGTGCCCCATCAGACCTCAGATCAGCGTCTTGTGCCCCCATCAGACCTCAGATCAGCGTCTTGTGCCCCATCAGACCTCAGATCAGCGTCTTGTGCCCCCATCAGACCTCAGATCAGCGTCTTGTGCCCCCATCAGACCTCAGATCAACACAATGTGCCCCCATCAGACCTCAGGTCAGCGTCTTGTGCCCCCATCAGACCTCAGGTCAGCGTCTTGTGCCCCATCAGACCTCAGGTCAGCGTCTTGTGCCCCCATCAGATCAGGGTCTTGTGCCCCCCCTCAGACCTCAGATCAACATCTTGTGCCCCATCAGACCTCAGATCAGCGTCTTGTGCCCCCATCAGACCTCAGATCAGCGTCTTGTGCCCCCATCAGACCTCAGATCAACACAATGTGCCCCCATCAGACCTCAGGTCAGCGTCTTGTGCCCCCATCAGACCTCAGGTCAGCGTCTTGTGCCCCCATCAGACCTCAGGTCAGCGTCTTGTGCCCCCATCAGACCTCAGATCAGGGTCTTGTGCCCCCCTCAGACCAGCGTCTTGTGCCCCCATCAGACCTCACATCAGCGTCTTGTGCCCGCCTCAGACCAGCGTCTTGTGCCCCCCCTCAGACCTCAGATCAGCCCACCCAGCCACTTTAAAAAAACATACTTACCTGTCCTGCGCTGCCGCTGCCATCAGGTTCCGCGCTCCACTGTCTTCCCTGCCAGCGCACACTATGACCTGACGCTGCGTCAGGTCATAGTGCGCGCCGGCAGGGAAGACAGTGGAGCGCGGAACCTGATGGCAGCGGCAGCGCAGGACAGGTAAGTATGTTTTTTTAAAGTGGCTGGGTGGGCTGATCTGAGGTCTGGGTGGGCTGATCTGAGCGTCTTGTGCCCCCCCGCACAAGACGCTGTACAGGAGCAGGCCGGGCCATAAGGGGGCGCTCTGGCAGGGCGCCCCCTTAACTGGCCGGGAGTGAAGCGCCCTGTGCAACCGCATGGGTCGCACACCCCAAAGGCCGGCCCTGACCCTAGTAGTTGTAGAACTACAAGTTCCAGTTAATGACATAACCAGTTTTACAAAAGGGAACATCAATTTAAAGACTTGGGCCTCATGCACACGACAAAACCTTTACAGCAGCACAAGGAGTTCATGCAACCTGTATTAAGCTGTAGTTTTTCTAAGGATGGAAATCTTGAAGCCAGCATCAGGTATGCAATTCAACAACAGAATTTCTGTATAAAATTTTGAGGGGTATGGAAGTATATTAATGGCCCCATGAACTAGAATAGGGGTACTTAACTCATTTTAGTAAAGGTCTGTTTACCTAGGTCTGCTGTCAGGTGAGGCCCAAGCTCAAAATGTTTGAACAAATTTTATAGAATTATTTACATCAAGATTTATCATTATTTGTTAGTCAGAAAACCAAGTCTAAATTAACAAAAATGACCTTGTCTTTATTTCTGAGCTAAGCGGTTTTCTGTCTGTGGTATGCTGTTCTCCTCTAGATGGCACTGTGGGGTATAGAGTGAGCAATGGATGTATAACAAGCACACTAGAGCCTGAATTGGGAACATACTGACTGTTTTGTCCCTTTTTTCTCTTAGAAGTATTTTTGTAACATTATAAGAGTTTTGACAAAATATGCTGCCACCTTACCACATTATGCAATGGAGGATGCCAGACGTATGCCAGACTTTTTTTATTTTCTCTTTTCCTGAAGGATTCCATATAGTATTGGAGATACACGGAGGCGCGATATAGCCTATAGATACATACATAACATATGGCTATGAACATGGTGGAAAACATAGTCTGCATTCAGGCAGCAATTAAACTGCTTGTCACACAAGCCTTATTTAGATCCATACAGAACTGGATGATCATCATAAAAAAACACTGGCTACAAAAGCACCAAAAACACTAATATGCCAATATGCTAATATGCTAATATGATTTTTCCTTACCTGACACTTTGGAGTGGATTTTAATCTTTTATCTTTACAACCGGGGTGTAGAAGAGTCTTAAAGGAGTTGTCCAACCTTTACATGTAATGGCCCTTCTTCAGGATAAGCCATCAGGATTGGCGGGGGTCCGACAACCTCTTCATTAACCAGCTCCATCTACTGCAGACTACTGCAGAAGAGGTGATTGAAGATCTGTCCTGAGGATAAATCATCACTTGCAAAAGGTTGGACAACCGGTTCAGGGTGCATAAAAATTTAATTCTTAGGGTCAAGACCGAAACTAACAGGACCAAAAGGATCTATGATGCTGTAAGTTGAAATCATTAGACCCGCAATCCGACCAGGTTTTGTGCCTGTAAATCACTACTTAAATGTGCCCCCATTATGGCCATCTTAATTATGCCTTATGTGTATGGGGGCGTACTGTAAACCCCCCCACCACCACCATGGCACGTATCAGGAGTGGAAAGACGGACTTGACATGTTGGGTTTCTAATGCCCGATCCACTTGCACCCATCAAAGATAAGTGGTCTTGCAACTGCATTTTCCCCCTTTCTTCATTCAAAAACAAATACGTACATGCTTAGCCAAGTGGAGTGTGCATCTGTATTAGCTAGTCAAGAAAGTTGTTGGCCGAGCAAGTATATGTATGTGGCACCCTTAATTATTTTCAGACCAAATTTAGTGTAGCAGGTAGGCCTTTTGGAACTGTCATATGGGACTGGATAGCAGGGAAACAGAATATGCAACATATTCCTGCCTAGACCAGCTCAGACAAGTTAGAGATTGGAGATGTCCTATCAATGTAATATATACCCGCCACACCATATAAGGCCGAATTTTCATACATGCTGATTTTGTGCAATCAGAGCACCGCAAACAAACTGTGCGCCAATTATGACAGTAAACTGATGTACGTACTTATTCATGGATAAAAATGTTCAGCCTGCAATCCTCTCCCCTTTAAATAATATTTATGCTGAACCAGGCCAAAGGATGATACTGCAGACACTGGTGCTGTCACATACCTCCCAACTTTTGAAAATTGCAAAGAGGGACAATGTGTGCGGCGCGCATGGCGGCAGTTTTTTTATACTAGGCCACGCCTCTAACTCCGCCCAAAGTATAATTACTAGAGCCCCTGAGGCAATATTTTTCTTGTGCTTCATTGTCCATATAAACATTAGCACATAAATCATCAGATTATAGATATTTTAAGGTCCAAATTGAACCAAATTATGAAGTTCTGGTCTAATTTATAGGTAGAAACCATACAGAAACTTTAGTAAGGAGCAATTTAGTACATTTATTAATGCACAGTTATGCATTAATCCTCCAGGTAAAAAAGAGGGACATTTAAGGATAAAAGAGGGACGGAGGGACTTGGGTCAAAAAGAGGGACTGTCCCTCCAAAAGAGGGACACTTGGGAGGTATGCTGTCAGTAGCGAGCCAGCTCTAGGCCCATATACCACGGAAGATAACTAGACCTCGGGTCTACAATGTTTACTTAGCCGCAATTTAACCTGTATTTCTACCAGGCCAGGTAGTTTAAAACACAGGCAGTTAATACTGCATTATAAGTAGCCAACTTAAACAATACAGATCAGACCTAGCGCCAGCAAATTCCTTCCCATCGCAGTAAGTGATTAACCCTTTAGCGGCGTCTAGCCATGTGCTTTTGCAAGGTATAACAAATGCTAAGATTCTGTCAGCTCAGCAAGACAGGCCATTGCAAGACGTTTTGCAGAACTGCTTTGGCAGTGAAATGAACCTGAGATCAGCGACACGATGAATGACTCAGCTCCTTTCCTGTACCTATATTTATCCAGAGGCATGAATTAAAAGTGTTTCATGCAGTAGATAGTGGTTGCTAGGTTTGGAAAGCAAGATTCTCATTTTGGAGGGTGTCTAGTGGGCATTTTATAGGCCGTGCAATACTCCTCTTGAAAAAATGTTTGTAAATTAGATCTCTATTTTTAAAAAAAAGCTGTGCCTCTGGTGTGACCAGTTGGGAGGTGCCCTTGTAATTATTCATTAGAATGCCCTTATAATTTATTTATTTTTCACTGCAGTTTGTTAAGCAGAGACTGTAATATGTTCAGGCAGTTGCACAGCGATGTGTGCTGTCACATGGGAATGACACAAATGCATTTTCATGCTTTTGTGTCCAGCTGCATGTGCCACCCACACTGACTGCAAGCAATAGTGTACAATATTAATAAGTGCTGCTAATGCTTAGACTCCCAACATTTCATAGAAAATACACCTCTGGAGCTCACAGTCCTTTAATCACAACTTATGCATTCCATCAAGGGCGGACTGGGAACTTAAAATGGCCCCCAAAAAAATA
Source organism: Rhinella marina (assembly GCA_900303285.1). Lineage (NCBI taxonomy): Eukaryota > Metazoa > Chordata > Amphibia > Anura > Bufonidae > Rhinella > Rhinella marina. The sequence goes on along the minus strand of ONZH01025368.1, from coordinate 434,664 downwards.
CTAAAAGTAGCCCCCTTTTTGTAGTTGGGTCCAAATTGATGGAAGACAGAACCAGCAATACCAGATTGTGGCACATTATACCACCCCAACAGAGCCAAATAACACAGTCCATCACAAAATACTGCCAGCAGCAGTTTAACTGAAAAGGACATGAGCATTGGGAGCATTGTGAGGAGAGCCTAGTCAGTCAGTTGCTCTCCGCCAATCAGAGCTACCGAGAATACTTCAGCAATGTCAGTTGGCTTGTGAACAGCTCTCCCCCTAGAGTGCTTCACCCTCATGTCCTCATGTGCCAGTTGGTTGCTGGCACACTGTAGGCAGTGACCAGGTGTATCACTGCTAAAGGGTCAATGCTTTAATGTAAAGTGGTTCACTGCTAAAAGAGTTCATGTATGTTAGCAAAACACTTTCAGTGGAACAAATTGTTAAAGACAGTAAAGGTAATGCATGTTTATGGCTTCAGGCTTAATTGCATGTGGTTTACGTTAAATTGCTTCAGGCACCTGCCACACTACTGCGATGGCCTGGCCATCGGATCTAGAATTGCAATTGGGCATTCCAGAAATATATTGAGCAAGGACTTTCAGACCTTTGATCATTTGGGAGGATTGCACAGTATATGTGGAGAGAGACTTAAGGGAACCATCATATATCCTATACAAAGCTTTTTGGGAAATGTCTGCCTTGGGAAATACTTGAGAACTGTGCCCACTAATTACATTTTCACTATGCTACTCTTCATGTCCAGTAAAGAGACTGTTGTCTATTATAGCCCAGCCAGCCTGGTCATTGCCTCCATCCTCCGCCAGCCCCTACACTCATGGGTGCACCTAGACTTTCTGCTGCCTGAGGCGAAAACTGAAATGGCACCCCACCATGCCAATTTCTTAACCTAACCCCTTTGCCACAATAAAAGCGCTCATTGACCATGGCCCTTCCGCTGCCCCCCTTTTGCCCCTACATGGTGCTGCCTGAGGCAATCGCCCCACCTGGTTTTATTGGTGGTGCAGCCCTTATCTACACTGTCCTCCTACCTTGCACCCTGACATCCATCCACAATCAAGGGTATCCTAGCTGGCATCAGTTATGAGACCTCAACACCTAGGGTGTACTCCAAGGAGACAAAAGGGTGCATCCCTCCGACCGGGGTACAATTGGAACAGCAGTTGCCATCATAAGGACTACGACACCCTCAGCACTGCCACCACCACTCCCTTCCTCTCTGCTGCATAACCCAACCTCGCCATCCCCCCTTGCCCCCCTTCACTCGCTGCACGTACATGTTCAGTAGAGAAAGGAGCATAGTTTTACTTAGTTTTTATTAATTTTAAAAACTGTGACCATGGATCCTAGAGAAGTAAAATTAAAAGTTTTATTCTTCTAATATCTCTGGGATTAATGTTGTTTTCTAAAAATGTTAGCTTCTTCTTTTATTTTATTTGAATGCACCTTCCACTGATTAGCTGAAAACTACATGGAAAAAAGAATCCTATCCATCCACATTATATTAACTGACTTGCATCAGGGGCAGAGATTATCTAGTCCTATAAATTATGGTAATCACTTTGCTGTTGTGTAAAATATTCACTTTTGTGTATTTTGAAGCATCCCTTTATTTTTATCTCAGTCGGGTTAATTCAGCTTCTCATTTTCATGAAGCAAGTCATTTATGACGGGGAGATTTTTAACCGATTCTGCCTTATAGTGTTGGGCCCAACATTCACACCCCCTCACATTCCTTTGCTATCAGCCTGTGTTCAGCTTCACTTCCTAGAAATGCACTTCTGCCCCCTGGGGATATATTTTTGTCCGATAACAGTCTCTCCTTTTTTATTTTTAGATCCCTCTGATGATAATGGAACATTAGGAAAGTATTCCAAGTACAAAACAAAACCTGGAACAAAAACTAGGCTTGTGAAAAAATATATGCCTACTTCATCATACTTGACATCAAGGACACATTCATACCTAGAGGTAATGGTGCTGGCAGCTCCCAGCTATCACCACCTTTTCTGACTTTTCTGGTTAGTGTGCAGCGACCTCAGATGGAGCCAGAGCAGAGGATTGGAGTGGTAGTAGCTCTGGCTGTTACAGTCAATCACAGTGACTTTCCTCACACCGTAGCTCCCTAGGGCCGTACAGTTAAAGGAGGAAGCACCTGTTCTTTCCTTTGGGGCACACCCTCATTCTGGGGCTCCTGCCTGATGGTAGCTTGTGTATCCATGGTGTTAGGTGTTGTTATGGGTGCAAGGCAGGGCATGTAGAATGTAATGGCCAGCGTATGGTGTTGGCATCAGAAAACCAGGCCAGATGTATCAGAACAAACATGTCTCCTAAGTGCACAATGGGAGTTGTAGTACATCCAACAACAATGAAGCACAGTTCAGTCTGTGCACAGTGCAAATGCTTTCCCCATGTGGCAAAGTATAGAGACTGGCAAAGCTGGGAATTCTGGCTCTCTTTGTACACTATCTTGCTGGAGTCTCTCTCAGTAGAATCTATGGCTGGCAACAGTACCTTGGCAATAATGACTGTAGTGTCCACTGTGGGATACAAGGCTTTGAAGGGAAGTCTGACCAGGACATTTCCAAATGTGAAGGGTGTCGTAATGATATCCCTCACTGCAGCAAAGTCTGAATGGCAGATTACCTTTTTAACTACTATGCTTGGCCATGTAGATTCTAAGTTGTCCTCTTCCTCTAGCTTTCTGTTGATCTTGCAGAGATCAGTAAATCTCTGTAGTTTGAGGCCTCTTTCTCTGAACTCTTACTTTACACTCCCCCAAAGCTATGGGTGGGGCCAGCTGACACATAACCCCCTAAGAGCTGAGACAGGATTGTTAACCATGGCTGTGCCAACCATACCAGGCAATGCCAGATACAATACATTACATAGCATAAAAAATCACATAAAATCATTTGCAAACACCCCCTGCTTTGAGGCTCTGCATACAGTATGTATGCAGTAATGTTGTTTAGTTTCAGAATGCACCATGTTATTCCATTTTCTGCTGAACTTAAATTTTTAATGCTGCTCCTGTATCCAGGAGGCTTTGGTACAGTAAATCAAAACGAATTTATGACGTGCTCAGAATGGCTATACTAGAGTCCCGGGAAAAGGTGGTTATCTGGAAGTTAACTAATATGATTCTTACTTCTTTATATTTATAATTTGGTCCTCTGTGTCTTTGCTAATGAGGAGGTCTGACATAAAGGAATAAGTACTCTACGTTGAACAAGCTGCCATGCGGCTGCTATATCTGAACATAATGATATTCCAGTGTATTCATATGGGTCTGTATATGAGATAGGCAATATTATTAATCACTCTGAATCAGTGTTCTGCAATGACCTCTGGTTCACTAAGGTTTTATTGGGAATATTTAATTAGGGATTGCTTTGAGGTCTAAGGTACATTTTCTGACCTTACCGATTTAAAGTACGTGAAGTTTTTACAATCATATAATGACAAAATATCACACATACTGTGGTAAATATTCAGTTACAATAGTCATACAATATGACATCACTGGACAAAGGTTTACCGTACATCTGGTATTTCAATAAACAATACCAGTCATTTTTATGTATATTTAACATACCTTCCAAATATTGAAAAGCTCAAACAGGGACAATATCAGCCACACAACTAGCATGCTGTGGCAAGATTTTTTTTTTACACTAACCCTGCCTCTAACTCCACCAAATGTCTCTCTATGCACACGTAGATTTAAGCAAGTCGCACTGCCAGCACATAAGTTATGTAGAAGCTGGCACCTGTATGTAACTTAGGTGCATCAAGCACCAGCGCAGGGTTTATTAAGACCAGTGTCTAAATTGCCAATGATAATAAATTACCCCATTTGTCCTTACTAACACAGAAGTGCGGTTTCTCCAATCTAGCTGTGGATTGACCAGACCAGATACCACTGCGGCTATGTAAGAACTTGACGAGGAAGGAGCACAGGCCAAGGTGTCATAGACTCTCTCTCTGTCTGTGATCATGTGGTCACAGGCGATCACATGAAGAAGAAGGTGGGCCAGGAGCTCAGCTGCCAGTGTGTAAGTAGAACTATGGGCTGGTAACTCACTGATCTCCTGCAGAAGGAGGATCATGCTTAGCGCTCTTGGCCTGCCTTCTTCTGCACAAGAACATATCTCATCTGTGTGGAGAGTCTCTTTATTTTCATAGAATTATGCCATACAAAAGAATAAAAACATGATTCATATAATTTTTTTTTACCCAACCTCTATTTAATACTTCAATACCTACCACCACCCTGTTTGCTGCATGAGGAGAAAGGTAAAAAAAAAAAAAAATTTTACGTTTTGTCCCAATGAGGTTTCTATCCCAACATAACCATTGATCATTAACAGTTTAAGAATCAGATTCCAGAATTTCATTGTATAACAAATTGGTCATTTGCCTATACCACTGTTGCAATGTTGGAGGGAGGACAGATTTCCAATTCTTCATATTCATTCTTGGAACTAACATTTAGTCCCTAGGGGCAATTATGCTATTATCCCTAGAGCCCACTACCCCCTCCCTACCACCCAGAATACAGTTAAAGGGAGTCTTTTCCCTGTTTTTCATCTATATAACTAACAGCAGTGCCCCACAGAAGATTGCATACATATACCAGACATACCTGTGTGCACTTTGTGTCTATATTACATGTTCAGAAAAAGCACTTTTATTCTGCTGGAAAACAGCTCCCAAGTGCCCAGCTGAAAGTGAGAGTAAAAACAGCTTTCTCTCCCAACTCGATTTCTAACAGCTATATCTTCTGATATATGTCATGCTGTGATTTTGGTATCATTTGAAAGTTTAGAATGCCAGCTTTCAAAGAAGGCCAGAACAATTTTTCTATCTGCTACCATTCCCAAGATATGAGCAGCTAAAGCAGCCCTCCCCTCTTCTGTCTGGTTTGCTTTGGGGACTTGCAGCACCAGAGCTGGGCACTTGGGAGCTGTTTTCCTGCAGCATGAGCTTTTCCTGAACATGTAATACAGACACACAGTGCACACAGGTATGTCTGGGATATGTATGCAATCTTCTGTGGGGCAGTGCTCTTAGTTATATTGGTGAAAAACAGGTGAAAGACTCCCTTTAAGAGAATCCTAGAAATTGACACTTTAAAAACCAGCTCTAGTTTATCAATTATGTCCATCCAATAACGATGCAACTTGGGAAATTTCCTCACCATATGGACTAAATAAGTATCAATTAGCTTACATCTTGGACATTTTTCATTTTGTCAGTAATAAGCTTATTTAGAAATCTAGGTCTACAAGAGACCATATACAACATAAACAGTTGGAGAATTCTAAAACAGACATTCAATGTTGTAGTTATCATTTTCAAGATATCATCCCAGATAGTGAAGGGAAAAAAGGTTTTGGATCGTCCTTAGGCGCTGCCAGGATAAGGAATTCGAACTTGGATGTAGTTTGTAGAATAAATTTCTTAGCCTACGCGTTTCTGGGGCTGAACTGCCCCATTCCTCAGGACTATAATAACATTACAATAGTTGCACACTTTAAAAACCATGGTTTTTGGCACGCAGGCCAAAGGGAGGATCAAAGGTGTGTTTACACGGTTGATTGACATTATAGTTTCAACTAATGGGCAAATAAACAGATAAACAGATAAAAGAAAAAGATAAAGAACGACAGAAATAAGCAATTTCTTATAGGATAGTCAAGTACTACCTTAAATAATCAGTCTGGGGGAGTATCGGAAGGAATTTGATGTATAGGACAGGAGCGGAGCTCCGTCCTGTTCTGCTCTGCTGGATGCGCTGTATTGCTTAAGTAGCACTGCAGGAGGAAGCCTGTTCGTACGGAGTGCTCTTTTGTGCTGGCAGATTTGCTGGGGAGAATTAGGAGGGTCATTGCTAATCTTTTGGGGGTATGTATCGGGGTGAGGGAACCCTGTGCTACCTAATTGCTAGCGCGGTGTAAGGGAAGGAGAGGGGCGGGTGTTGTGTGCGGTGCGCCGCTCACCTTTGCTCGGGGCTCTGTCCATCTCATATGTTCACTGTCACAATGCGATCTGGACATACACAGTGCGCTCTGGGCATTTATTAGACATCTGTAGTGTCCGTAAGCCAATCTGGCCGTGTGAAATAACTTGTATTGCCTGTGTATCATTGTAACTCCCTACGTCCAACAATGTATTGGGAGTTATTTTCTATGTCAACCAATTGTTTCATTATTTAATTATTTGCTGAGAAGAAGGCTTCTTGTATTTATCTATGCATGTCTCCTTCTCTTTTGGTGATTAGGGATACCTATGTATGTTTCCTTCTCTTTTGGTGATTAGGGATACAAGAATCATAAACTTTATAATTATTTTCCTTTATAAATGATTCCCTCATGTACCGGGATGGTGGTGAAAAGTTTAAAGATGTATACGTGTGATAAAAATGCTACCATTTTTAGCAAGAGAGAAAAATAAATAAAATATAAATATAAAACCAAGACAATAGTCTTTATATCTATACACACACACATATATGGATGGACGTGGATACATACATGCAGAGGGAAGATAACATGTAATTAAATATCATAACCCAAGAATATGATATATAAATTCTGAGGGACATATAACTACTGATGTAAATTCAAAAAGGCTAAAGACTACATATAATTAGACCTCTGAATTAGGTCTTCCTTTGTTGTTTTTTTTATCACTTTAACTGATTGGACTATTGTCTTGGTTTTATATTTATATTTTAATTCCAAAAAGTATTTATTGAGTTGATTGCAGTACAAAAGTGCACACATTAGGCAAACAAGTTTCTCCTATGGGTACATTCGTGTATAGAATACAATGTATATGGAAATCTATTGTATGAACGAAACAATTATATAACAATAAAAGATTTGTCATGAAACATGAGTTGTCTGATTCTGTCACAACTATATCTGAAAGAAACGGGACTGTCCCGGTCAAGGGTAAGAAGGGAAAGAGAGGGGGGTAGGGATATGTGAAATGGTCCCCACAGTTTAATTTATCCAGTTAGAGAGATAAGTAATATTGTAAATTAGGAGAATTGGAGCTGTTCAGCCAGGAGTTCCACACTTGCAAATAACGTTCCCTTGTATCATTTAGTGTAGCATTTAGTTTCTCATACAGTGCAATAGTATTAACTCTATGAATAACTGCTGACATCGAGAGAGAGGGTGTACGCCATCTAGAAGCTATATGAATCCTGGCTGACATCAGAATAAATTGAAGAAGTTTATATTCTGTATAGTTGAATGCCGGTAGTTTAAGGCCTAAGAGATAAACAGGTGCTGACAGAGGAAGATCCTTCCCGAATACTTCATACAACCCTCTTTTAATATTAGTCCAGAACCTATGAACCACCGGGCAGGTCCACCAAATATGAAGGGTGTTTCCTATGGTCTGGCAACTACTGAAGCAGAAGGGGGAAACTGTTGGATAAATAGCATGTAGTCTAGAGGGGACGAAATAAACCCTATGAAGAACCTTCAAGGAGGTTTCCATCAAGGTGACCTGCCAGCTCCCTTTACTAACCATAGTACAGCAATCAAACCATTGTTCCATGGTAAGAGTCTCTCCCAAATCGACCTCCCATCCGTGCGCAAATGCTAATTTGGCATCGGGGGGGTGATGCGTTTAGTATAGAGTAAACAGAAGAGAGTGAGCCCTTCTCTAAAGCTCTGTATTTACAGAGACTATCATATTAGTGGCTGGGATCTGGGATGTTAGGAAATGGAAGACCTGGGAGATTCTAAAGAGTTCAGGGGGCGGGGGAGAAAAGTATGCCCTGGACATGAGCTGAGAGCGGAGTAAAAAATCACCAACACAGAGCAGTCTGGTATGTTTCCACCAAATGAATGCAGTTGGTGATAAGCCAGGTGGAAATAGGGGGTTTCTGAAAAGTGGGAGCAAGGGGGAGATAGGACTTTGTAATTTATATTTGAACCTAACCTTCCTCCAAAGTTGTAACATAAGGTAAGGAATTTTTGCAGCCGGATCAATTGTCCCCAAAGGGATGTCAGGTGACCATATTAATGCTAACGGAGATGCAGGTTGTAGCAAATCGGAATCTAAGATGACCCATTGTGGGAGGCTAGAAAGAGCATTAAACCAGACTAATTGTGACAGTCTAGCTGCAACATAGTATTTGTAAAGGTGTGGGACTGAAAGTCCACCTACGCTCTTATGCAGGTGCATTATATGTCTAGCTATCCGTGGTCTCTTATAGGCCCATATAAAGCGGAAGATTTCTGTCTGTAGAGTCCGCAGAGCAGAACCCGTGATTGCCATAGGAAGAGATCGAAATAGATACAATATTCTTGGCAATGTAACCATTTTGACTGTATGTATTCTATCTAACCATGATAGAGTAGGGTAATTCCAGTGGAGCAGATCTTGAAGGAGCGTAGGAATGAGGCGAGCATAATTCCATTTAAAAGTAGAGTCTAAGGTTTTAGGTAGATTGACCCCTAAATAAGGGAGGTAATGATCCCTATGCGCAAATCCAAAATTAAGAGAAATTAGCTCCCTAACCTGCTGTGGTACGTTATAATGTAAGATCTCAGATTTTTAGCATTGATCCGAAGGCCAGAAAAGCGACCAAATGTACTCAAACAGTCCATTACCCTACATCGCTTCTTGAGAAGGAGCATAATCGCTCCCTCTCTGAACATATTCCTGTACAGCAAAAGGACAACTCTCAACCACATGTACCACTGGTAATGACATATCATCCATTCGTTCCCAAAATCCGTACAATCATTCAAAAATACTGGTCCAATCGTATCCAAATGTTCAGGAATTCATGAATCCCGTACGTATGTGTTATAAAAGAACACGTAATCTTAAAAATGGGGACCTATCCATGCCTCAACTGCTCACAGTGCACCAATGTCATTAAGGGCAACAGGATTATACACCCACTCTCAGGAAAGGTTTATCATGCCAAGTCCTTTTATACTTGCACATCCTCGTATGTAGTTTATCTAATACGGTGCCCATGCGGTCTCGCATACGTTGGGGAGACTACCCAATGTGTGCGAGACCGCATTTGTAGGCATAAATCAGACATTCGGTGTCGGAGAACCGAACTTCCTATCCCACATCATTTTCACTCGGCCAATCACCAGATAAATGAATTGAAATTCCAGATTTTAGAACAAATTCCTCCCGCACGAAGAGGTGGCAACAGAACGACTCGACTAAAAGAACGTGAGGCTTTCTAGATTTTTGAGCTAGGGACTCTGGCTCCAAGCTGACTTATCAGAGATTTTGATTTTTGTGTTTATTGATTTTTGTGATTTTTGTGTTTATGGACTTTTTTTGAGTAACAAGTAGATTCGATCTACTTGGAATATTATATGAGATTTTGCACTATTAATCTGTACGAGATATAATATGTCTAACAATCTTATTCTTTTGCCTTTCAGACCAAATGAATAAATATCCATCACCAGGTAGTATAGACTATAGAGTTAAGATTTACACATACTCATATAATGCTACTAATAGAATGCTATCAATAATTTCAATCGCTTATTTTAATGCATGATTGTTGCTAACTAGAGATGAGCGAGCACTAAAATGCTCGGGTGCTCGTTATTCGAGTCGAACTTTTCCCGATGCTCGGGTGCTCGTTTCGAATAACGAACCCCATTGAAGTCAATGGGAGACTCGAGCATTTTTGCGGGGGACCAAGGCTCTGCCTAGGGAAGGCTGGGTGAAAACCTGGAAACCTCAGAAAATGATGGAAACACCACGGAAATGGACAGGAAACAGCAGGGGCAGCATGCATGGATGCCTCTGAGGCTGCCTAATCCCACCATTACCCCAAATTCTCAGGCAACAGCCTGGTGGTTACCCTCATGGCAATTGTGCTCACCCAGACCAAGAAAGGCGAGGCACATGCCCATCACATGTTAGGGAAGCACCCAACTAGGTGCAACGAAGGTCCATCACCGCCTGCAGGTGACACCACTACTCATGCTGGCACTGCAGCTAAAATCAAGTTTAGTATCTGTTCTTATCAGTTGCTGTGCCTGCTGGTGGTATAGTGGTGAGCATAGCTACTTCCCAAGCAGTTGATGCGGGTTCGATTCCCATCTATCGCAGGAGGCAATTCAAAATCAGTACAATATCTAATACGTCCCCCTACCTGGGAAAATTGTTTGGAGAGAGGGCATGTAGGTGGGGGGGAAGAAGGTTTCGCTGGAAGAGCCAGAGGAGTGCCCCCTGGGCTAGTGTGTGTGGTGGTGACAACAGCCGGACTGGATTTGGGAAAACTGTTGCTTTAACCCTTATGGTATCGATTCTTCTCAGTTTAATACCGTATACGTCCCCTATCTTGGGACCCTATATTTAATGGATTTTTCGAACACGGAAAACGGAAAAAGAGCTTGCTCTGGCCAGGGGAGTGTCTTTCCCACTGCAGCTAAGGGGACGTGTCCATGCTCTGCCTATCACAGGTCAGGAGGCAGATAAAAGAAGAACAAAAACAAACATGAGTGCAACTTCTGATACGTCCCCTATCCGGCTAAATTGTTTGTAGAGTGGGCCTGTAGGTGGGGGGGGCAGGCTGGGGCAAGGAGTTTTCGCTGGAAGAGCCAGAGGAGTGCCCCCTGGGCTAGCGTGTGTGGTGGTGACAACAGCCAGAATGCATTTGGAAATGCTCTAGCATCAGCCGGTGCAGTATCGATTCTTCTCAGTTTAATACCGTATACGTCCCCTATCTTGGGACCCTATATTTAATGGATTTTTCGAACACGGAAAACGGAAAAAGAGCTTGCTCTGGCCAGGGGAGTGTTTTTCCCACTGCAGCTAAGGGGACGTGTCCATGCTCTGCCTATCACAGGTCAGGAGGCAGATAAAAGAAGAACAAAAACAAACATGAGTGCAACTTCTGATACGTCCCCTATCTGGCTAAATTGTTTGTAGAGTGGGCCTGTAGGTGGGGGGGGCAGGCTGGGGCAAGGAGGTTTCGCTGGAAGAGCCAGAGGAGTGCCCCCTGGGCTAGCGTGTGTGGTGGTGACAACAGCCAGAATGGATTTGTGAAAACTGTTGCATCAACCGGTACAGTCGTAAATTATGAACTTGATCAAGTGTAGCATGTGTTCTCTGTATTCTTCTCAGTTTAATACCGTATATGGCAGCTATCCGGAAAAATAGTTTGGAGAGAGAGAAAGATAGGAAAAAGACGTCAATTGTTTGGAGAGAGGGCCTGTAGGTGGGGGGCAGGCTGGGGGGAAGGAGGTTTCGCTGGAAGAGCCAGAGGAGTGCCCCCTGGGCTAGCGTGTGTGGTGGTGACAACAGCCGGACTGGATTTGGGAAAACTGTTGCTTTAACCGGTACAGTCGTAAATTATGAACTTGATCAAGTGTAGCATGTGTTCTCCGTATTCTTCTCAGTTTAATACCGTATATGGCAGCTATCCGGAAAAATAGTTTGGAGAGAGAGAAAGATAGGAAAAAGACGTCAATTGTTTGGAGAGAGGGCCTATAGGTGGACCTCCGGAAAAATTGTTTGGAGAGAGGGCCTGTAGGTGGACCTCCGGAACAATTGTTTGGAGAGAGAGAGGGCCTGTAGGTGGACCTCCGTTAAAATTGTTTGGACAGAGGGCCTATAGGTGGACCTCTGGAAAAATTGTTTGAATAGAGGGCCTGTAGGGGGCCCTCCTGAAAAATTGTTTGAAGAGAGGGCCTGTAGGTGGACCTCTGGAAAAATTGTTTGAATAGAGGGCCTGTAGGGGGCCCTCCTCAAAAATTGTTTGAAGAGAGGGCCTGTAGGTGGACCTCTGGAAAAACTGTTTGAAAAGAGGGCCTGTAGGGGGCCCTCCTGAAAAATTGTTTGAAGAGAGGGCCTGTAGGGGGCCCTCCTGAAAAATTGTTTGAAGAGAGGGCCTGTAGGTGGACCTCTGGAAAAATTGTTTGAATAGAGGGCCTGTAGGTGGACCTCTTGTAAAAATTGTTTGAATAGAGGGCCTGTAGGGGGCCCTCCTGAAAAATTGTTTGAAGAGAGGGCCTGTACGGGGCCCTCCTGAAAAATTGTGCTAAAAGAGTGCCAGTTGGACCTCTAAAAAATGGCGTTTTTTGGGTCAGCGTTAGGCAAAGACGATATGGAGGAGGAGGAGGAGGAGGAGTAGAGAAGAGGAGTAGAGAAGAGGAATCGGATACATACGTTATTTAAATCTTTAGCTGCTTTCCCCCGGAGGAGATTTGAATTCCGGTGAAATCCAGGCTTTGTTCATTTTAATAAGCGTCAGCCTGTCAGCGCTGTCAGTTGACAGGCGTGTACGCTTATCGGTGATGACGCCACCAGCTGCACTGAATACCCGCTCTGACAGCACGCTAGCGGCAGGGCAGGCCAGCACCTCCAAGGCGTACAGCGCCAGTTCAGGCCACTTGTCCAGCTTTGAAACCCAGTAGTTGTATGGAGCAGAGTGATCGCTACGGACGTTGGTATGGTCAGCTAGGTACTCCCTCACCATCTTTCTGTACAGCTCCCCCCTACTCTGCCTAGACTGGGGACAGGTGACAGTGTCTTGCTGGGGTGACATAAAACTGGTAAAGGCCTTGGAGAGCGTTCCCCTGCCAGTGCTGGACAAGCTGCCTGCTCGCCTCCTCTCCCCCGCTACTTGGCCCACAGAACCATGCCCTCTGCCGCTAGCGGCGTCAGATGGGAAGAATTGTTTCAGCTTGTGCACCAGGGCCTGTTGATACCTATTCACTCTCATACTCCTTTCCTCTGCAGGGATGAGAGTGGAAAGGTTCTGCTTGTACCGTGGGTCCAGGAGAGTGAACACCCAGTAATCGGTGTTGGAAAAAATTCTTCTAACGCGAGGGTCACGGGATAGGCAGCCTAACATGAAGTCTGCCATGTGCGCCAGAGTCCCAACACGCAAGAATTCCCTCTCCTCACTGACCTGACTCTCCATTTCCTCCTCCTCCTCCAAGTCCTCCTCTTCAGCCCATACACGCTCAAGAGTTAAGGACTGAGCACTGGTACCCTCTACTGTCTCGCCGACATTCTCCTCCTCTTCCTCCTCATCCTCATCCCCCTCCTCCGATAGGCGCTGAGAAACAGACCGGAGGGTGCTCTGGCTATCAAGCGACGTATCTTCCTCCACCGTCTCTTGTGACAAGCGCAAAGCATCCGACTTGATGCTGAGCAGTGAGTTTTTCAACAGGCAAAGCAGCGGGATGGTGAGGCTGATAATGGCGGCATCGACGCTGACCATCTGTGTTGACTCCTCAAAGTTGCTCAACACCTGGCAGATATCAGACATCCACGTCGACTCCTCATTGTAGACTTGAGGAATCTGAGAGACCTGACTACCAGTTCTGGTGGAAGATGACATCTGGCAGTCTACAATAGCTCTGCGCTGCTGGTAAACTCTGGATAACATGTTTAATGTGGAATTCCATCTCGTGGGCACGTCGCACAACAGTCGGTGAGCGGGCAGTTGTAGGCGGCGCTGTGCTGCCCTGAGAGTGGCAGCATCTGTGCTCGACTTGCGGAAATGCGCACAGATGAGGCACACCTTGGTGAGCAAATCAGACAGATTGGGGTATGTCTTGAGGAACCGCTGAACTATTAGATTGAACACGTGGGCCAGGCATGGCACATGTGTCAGTCTGCCGAGTTGCAGAGCCGCCACCAGGTTACGCCCGTTGTCACACACAACCATGCCTGGCTTGAGGTTCAGCGGTGCCAGCCACAGATCGGTCTGCGCCGTGATGCCCTGTAACAGCTCTTGGGCGGTGTGCCTTTTGTCACCTAAGCTCAGCAGTTTGAGCACCGCCTGCTGGCGCTTACCCACGGCACTGCTGCTGCGCCTAGAGCTACCGACTGAAGGCGCCGTGCCCACGGATGGTAATTCGGTGGAGGAGGAGGGGTCGGAGGAGGAGGAGGCATAGTACGTCTGAGAGACCGTGACCGAGGTAGGCCCCGCAATCCTCGGTGTGGGCAGTACATGAGCGGCCCCAGGGTCATTCCAGCCTCCACCAAGTTAACCCAATGTGCCGTCAGTGAGATATAGTGTCCCTGCCCGGCAGCACTTGTCCACGTGTCCGTGGTTAGGTGGACCTTCTCAGAAACAGCGTTGGTCAAGGCACGGATGATGTTCTCCGACACGTGCTGGTGTAGGGCTGGGACGGCACATCGGGAAAAATAGTGGCGGCTGGGGACGGAATACCGAGGGGCAGCCACCGCCATGAGATTGCGAAAGGCCTCGGTCTCTACCAGCCTATAGGGCAGCATCTCCAGGCTAAGCAATTTGGAGATGTGGACGTTGAGGGCTTGGGCATGTGGGTGGGTGGGTGGAACTGTATTTCCTCTTGCGCTCCAGCGTCTGCTGTAAAGAAAGCTGAACGCTGCGCTGGGACACATTGGTGGACACTGTGGAGGATCGTTGAGGCGAAGGTGTGGTTTTCCGGCGGGAGGTGCTCGTGCCGGGGTCCTGGGCAGGGGGTTGACTAGCAGAGGCAACGAGTGACGCAGGGGGTTGACTAGCAGAGGCAGCGAGTGACACAGGGGAAGGAGCAGTGGTGTGACCCGCAGGAGGTGGGTCCATTGAGTGGGGTGGGGTGGGGTGTTTAGCACTCATATGCCTGCGCATGCTGGTGGTGGTTAGGCTAGTAGTGGTGGCACCCCTGCTGATCCTGGTGTGGCACAGGTTGCACACCACAGTCCGTCAGTCATCCTCACTTTCTTTAAAGAACTCCAGACTTGCGAACATCTAGGCCTCGCCACGGGAGCTTCACTACGTGAAACAGTTGCTGCTGATGCACCAGCTCTGGCCCTGCTTCTCCCTCTGGCCACACCACTGCCTCTTACAACCTGTTCTGGTGCAGCACTCGCCTCCGCCTCAGAAGCACTGTCTTCACTTGGCATATCAACCCAGCTTGGGTCAGTCACCTCGTCATCCTCCGATTCCTCAGTCTGCTCCCCCCTCGGAATTCCTCCCCTAACAACAACTTCACCACTGTCTGACAACCGTGTCTCCTCATCGTCTGACACCTCTTTACAAACTTCTTCCACTAACTTAACATTGTCATCATCATCACCCACAGACTGCGACAGTTGGAAAACTTGGGCATCGGGAACGAGGTCAGCAGCAACCTGAGAAGTGGTTTGTGACTCTGGGAAGGGTCCAGAAAACAGTTCCTGAGAGTATGCCGGATCACATTCCAAATTTTCCTGGGAGGGGGCAGACTGGGGGGAAGGAGGTTGAGGTGGAGGAGCCAGAGGAGTGCTCCCTTGGGTAACGTGGGTGGATTGCGTGGAAGACTGACTGGTGGACAAATTACTTGAAGCATTGTCCGCAATCCACGAGATCAGCTGTTCGCACTGTTGTGGTTTCAACAGTCCTCTACCACGTGTCCCTGTAAGTTGAGACATGAAGCTAGGGAGTGTAACTCTGCGGCGTTCCACAGCTCCCTCATCAGCAGGTACTGTCTCACCCTGCCCAGGACCACGGCCTCTGCCCCCTGCAGTAATTGAATGCCCACGCCCACGCCCTCGTCCTCGACCCTTAGCCCTGGGGTTCAACATTGTTTGTATATAAGTGTATGATATAAAAAAAAAAATTAAACGGGCCTGGTGTACTGAAACCCACAAACTTGTTCAGTCTGGTAGAATTAAGTGACGTACAGAAAGTGTCACCTGGACAGTATATACGGATGGGAGCGAGTGTGCTGAACTGTGACACACAGAAAGGTTACACACAGCTGAGTAAATTGGATTTGTATCACTGAGCTAAAACAACTGAAATAATAATTTTTTTTTTTATATTTTGTTTTTTTGGGAACGTGACGTGCAGGAAATATGGTAGAACTGACTGACACCCTGTTAACGGTGGCTATTTAGTCTGCGACCCAGACAAATGTCGCACAGAGAGTTTTCTGGATCAAGCTGTAGATGATATTGGTAGCAAATGACTTGGTTGTATTGTGTGACATACAGAAAGTGTCACCTGGACAGTATATACGGATGGGAGCGAATGTGTTGAACTGTGACACACAGAAAGGTTACACGCAGCTGAGTAAAATGGATTTGTATCACTGAGCTAAAACAACTGAAATAATAATAATTTTTTTTTATATTTTGTTTTTTTGGGAACGTGACGTGCAGGAAATATGGTAGAACTGACTGACACCCTCTTAACGGTGGCTATTTAGTCTGTGACCCAGACAAATGCCACACAGAGAATTTTCTGGATCAAGCGGTAGATGATATTGGTAGCAAATGACTTGGTTGTATTGTGTGACGTACAGAAAGTGTCACCTGGACAGTATATATGGATTGGAGTGAGTCAGTGCTGAACTGTGACACACAGAATGGTTCCACAGTGCTGTGTGCAATGGATTTGTATCACTGAGATAGAACAAAAAAAAAAAAAAAACAGGGTTAGATATGGCGATAGCTGCACTACTAGTGCCAGCCAGCCAAGTGACAAAAAAAAAATAAATAAAATGTCTTCTAGCCCTTAGAAGGGCTGTTGGGTTCTTTGTGGGTGATCCCTGCCTAACAGACAACTAAATGCAGGCCCTAACACTGTCCCTGAAAGGCAGCAGCTCTATCCCTAACGACATCCAGACGGCATCTGAGCCGAGCGCCGCGGCCAGTCGGTAGTATATTCCAGGGTCACCTGATCAGGCCAGCCAACCCCTGCTATCGACATGTAAGGGCCCCACGTGATGCTGGGTGTACTGTAGAGTCTCCTGGCTTGTGATTGGCTGTGTTTTTAGGCGCCAAAAAAGCACGATGCGGAAGTTGCCATTTCCTCGAGCATGGCGAGATACTCGTCCGAGCATCGAGCAGTTACGAGTACCCTAATGCTCGAACGAGCACCAAGCTCGGACGAGCATGTTCGCTCATCTCTATTGCTAACATGTCTAATTCTCACTTAAGCATACATTTATTTGTCTCCTCTTCAATCCCATAAGCTTCACAATTCCATATACTGGCCTTTGTGCCAGTATAATTATTTCAGGTTCTCTCCTATTCACAATAACGACTATTCTATACTGCCCATACTACAACCGGCCTCACTGTGCACACTAGGAATGCGCCTGCCAATACTGCCGACAGCGCATGCGCCGGATGTGACGGGAGACGCCGTGTCCTGCGCTCACCCCACCGGAAGGTATTTTAAATGCCTGCTCCATAGGTATGGTACGCCGACATAGCGGTGATCACCATCCCACTTTGCTCATGCCTCCCACACTACGGTATGTAATCCCACTGACCACCAATGTTTAATACTGCTGTTTATATGTCTCCGCCATATGTTGTTCCACCAATGATTAAGTATGCCTATATATTTAGTATTAATTTATGTCCTTTTCTATCATACAATGACATCGGATGATGAACAAGGGGTACTGCAGCGTTAATTGTGGTTCTACACTTAAGCAGACCTACCTAACCTTATTTTTGAAATGACCATTATGCTGACATGCTGCTACACTTTATGTTTCTAGATATGTTTCTGCCTTCCTGATACAATGGTATCCTCATAGACCAGACCATCCACATGCTGCAATTGTGATTCTCTGCCCAGAGTTCCTATACCATGGACTATACCTGTTGATTGCTTATGTTACTTATTGTTATACAAGTTTTGCTTGTATGTCCTATCCTTAGTATATAGACAGGCCATGATCAAGGTCAGGTATGACCGAAACGTTGGCCCAGTGCTGTTGTTAATATAAAAGTGGATGGATTAAATAAATTACATGAATAGACAAAATACCATTTATTTGAGTGCCGTGGTTTCTTCAAGATAACAAACAGTCCATTAAGTTGGGTTTAGTAGTCAGGGGGCGCTCGGCCCAATACAGCTAGTATTGACATTTTATAAAATCTCTCAAAAGGAATCTCTAAAAAGAGATTTCTTTTGAGAGATTTTATAAAATGTCAATACTAGTTGCAGTGGGCCCCAGATGGTGCTGTGAAAAACAAATACTAAATGTGTACATTTTGTGTTGTGGGCATCCACTTCCTGGTCAACAATAGTGATGTCACAGGGAGTAGGGTATATAAGGTTGCATATTCACTGGTATGTGTATGCTTGAGAAAGGCTAAGGTATAGCCGAAACGTAGCATGTAGCGAGGTGTGGTAATGGAATAAAGAGGATCTTTTTTCACCATAAGATGGATGCTGTCTTCAATTTCTTCTATAATGCTTAGAAAGATAGAGGGTCACCGCCAAATAAACATCATGCTGCGGACGGAGCTAGATGTGTCAGTAGTTGTTAGACATCACGATATCAGACATCTAGAGGCACAGGATATGAACAGGCTTGGTTGAGGGCTAGAATTCAGTATCCTGGTGGACTCTCAACGCTGCGCCCCAGGGAGAACAAAGAAATAGCTGTGGCCCTCCAATATGGCTGCCGGAACCACGAGGTCGTGCAGGGTCAAGAGGCAGAACTTTTACGTATTTGCCCTTCAATTCTTCAATATATGCCCCCTTAGAATGAGGATTCAACCCAGCCCTCCATTACAATGGGAGAAGATAGGGGTTATTCTGCCTACATAGGCAAGGGGAGCACCCTGCCTACTCACCACTCCAAGCAGGACGGCCGTCGCTGGAAAGGAGCTCCTATATGGTGCTGTCCTGGTGATTGGGGCACAGGTGCTGGGTATCTTGAGCCCCTATTATGAAAGCAGACTGCCTGGAGAGCGCCGATGATTTTAGCACTGTTCCGCGCTCCGCCCGCACTTCCGGTCGGCCCGGCAGATCAGGAAAGACCGGGGCTTCAGATGGCTCGCAGGCTGCAAATTATAGATGCGTCCAAAAACGAAAATTCGCCTCTCAGGGAATTCGTCTAAGTGTGAAGGTCCTCGATGTGGGCGAAGCGAATAGACGCAGTTGTGGCTGCAGATGGCAGCGGATTCAGCCCAGGCCTTCAGAGCTCGGCCACCATGCGTCCGCTCCTCTCTGTGTCCAGGCCACGCCCCTATATTTATATTTTTATTTATTTTTTCTCTCTTGCTAAAAATTGTAGCATTTTTATCACATTTATCTTTAACCTTTTCGCCACCATCCCAGTACAACAAGAGAATGAGGAAATAATTTATAAAAAAAAAATAATTATAAAGTTTATGATTCTTGTATCCCTAATCACCAAAAGAGAAGGAGACATACATAGGTATCCCTAATCACCAAAAGAGAAGGAGACATACATAGGTATCTCCAATCACCAAAAGAGAAGGAGACATGCATAGGTATCCCTAATCACCAAAAGAGAAGGAGACATGCATAGGTAAATACAAGAAGCCTTCTTCTCAGCAACTAAATAAATAAATAATTAAATAATTAAACAATTGGTTGAAAATAACTCCCGATACATTGTTGGTCGTAGGGAGTTACAATGATACACAGGCAATACAAGTTATTTCACACGGCCAGATTGGCTTACGGACACTACAGATGTCTAATAAATGCCCAGAGCGCACTGTGTATGTCCAGATCGCATTGTGACAGTGAACATATGAGATGGACAGAGCCCCGAGCAAAGGTGAGCGGCGCACTGCGCACGACACCCGCCCCTCTCCTTCCCTCACACCGCACTAGCAATTAGGTAGCACAGGGTTCCCTCACCCCGATACATACCCCCAAAAGATTAGCAGTGACCCTCCTAATTTTCCCCAGCAAATCTGCCAGCACAACAGAGCGCTCTGTACGAACAGGCTTCCTCCTGCAGCGCTAGTTAAGCAATACAGCACATCCAGCAGATGCTCCGATACTCCCCCAGACTGATTATTTAGGGTAGTACTTGGCTATCCTATAAGAAATTGTTTATTTCTGTCGTTCTTTATCTTTTTCTTTTATCTGTTTATATGTTTATTTGCCCATTAGTTGAAACAATAATGTCAATAAACGCACCTTTGATCCTTCCCTTGGCCTGCGCGCCAAAAACCATGGTTTTTAAAGTGTGCAACTATTGTAATGTTATTATAGTCCTGACGAAGGGGGCAGTTCAGCCCCAGAAACGTGTAGACTATTGGCAATAAAGTAATTTATTCTACAAACTACATCCAAGTTTGAATTCCTTATCCTGGCAGTGCCTAAGGATGATCCAAAACCTTTTTTCCCCTCACTATCTAAAATAAACTGGATCTTGCTAAAACAGCAGAAACAGATGATTGTGGCTGCAGTTAGGGCCCAACGTGGCTCACTGGTTAGCCCAGAAATAACCAGTAAGGCTCTTCATAGTAGTTGTGACTGCTCACAACTCATTCTGGTAAGCAAATCTGCTTCTTTTGATTTTAAATAAGACAACAGGCACGGCACATGTGGCGCTCTCCTTCTGTTTTTATTCTTTCAAGATATCATCCCAGGCTCTTTGAGACAAATCTGGTAACACTGCTTTCCATTTCATATAGCTAATGTTCTTATTGGTCCTCAATTGGTTGGATCTCAAGATCTTATGTAAACCCTTGTTTAACCACTTCAGATCTGGGCCATTTACCCCCTTCCTGACCAGGCCTAATTTTGCAAATCTGACATGTGTCACTTCATGTGGTAATAACTTTGGAACGCTTTTACTTATCCAAGCGATTCTGAGATTGTTTTCTCATGACACATTGTACTTCAAGTTAATGGTAAATTTGAGTCGATAAGTTTTAATTTTATTTATAAAAAAAATCCATAAGTTAACGAAAATTTTAAAAATTTCACCGTTTTCTAAATTTGAATCTCTCTGCTTTTAAGACAGATAGTGATACCCCATAAAATACTTTTCAATTTACATTCCCCATATGTCTACTTTACGTTGGCATCATTTTGGTAGTGTCATTTTATTTTTTTAGGACAGTAGAAGGTTTAGAATTTTAGACGCAATTTTTGCAAGTTTGCAAAATCAACTTTTTAAAGGACCAGTTCAGTTCTGAAATCACTTTATGGGGCGTACATAATAGAAACCACCCATAAATTACCCCATTTTAGAAAATACACCCCTCAAACTATTCAAAACTGGTTTTAGAAATGTTGTTAACCCTTTAAGTATTCCACAGGAATTAAAGCAAAATAGATGTGAAATTTCAAAATGTCACTTTTTTTTCAGATTTTCCATTTTAATCATTTTTTTCCTGTAACACATCAAGGGTTAACAACAAAACAAAACTCAATATTTATTACCCCAATTCTGCAGTTTGCAGAAACACCCCACATGTGGTCGTAAACTGTTATTTGGGGATACACCAGGGCTCAGAAGGGGAGGAGCAGCATCTGCATTTTCTAACATGGAATTTTCCGTCATTTTTTTTAGGAGATATAACTTTTTAATTTTGTTTGTGGACTGAGATGCGTGAGGGCTTATTTTTTGCTGGACAAGTTCTGCTTTTTATTGCCACCATTTTGGGGTACATCCGGCTTTCTGATCACTTTTTAATCTAATTTTTGGGAGGTTAATTTAAAAAAAAAAGCAGTTTAGGGGCATTTTTCTATATTTTTTTACACCGTTCACTTGATGGGGTAGATCATGTGATATTTTTGTAGAGCCAGTTGTTATGGACGCAACGATACCAAATATGTCTATGTTTTATTTTTATTTTTTTACGTTTTACACAATAAGAGCATTTTTAGAAAAAAAATCATGTTTTTGTGTTGCAATTTTTTAAGAGCCATTTTTTTTCATTTTTCTGGCTATGATCTTGTGTGGGGGCTCATTTTTTGCGGGATGAGGTGACGTTTTTATTGCTACCATTTTGGGATGCATACGACTTTTTGATTGTTTGATATTATGTTTTTTGGTAGGTGAGGCGACAAAAAAAAACTGTTTTGGTATAATTTTTATTAGATTTTTTTTACGCAGTTCACTTGATGGGGTAGATCATGTGATATTTTTATAGAGCCAGTCATTGCGGACACGGTGATACCAAATATGTCTATTTTATTTATTTATTTTTATTTGTAACATTTTTTTAATGACATATTTGGGGGAAAATTATTTTTTTTTATATGTGATTTTTAAAAAAAAAAAATTTTAAATTGTTTTATTTTTTATTTTACACTTTGTGTCCCCCATAAGGTCATACAAGACCTCAGGGGGACATTTAACTTCACTTATTTTTTTATTTTTTTTTTATACTTGATTTCTCCTGTAACTGGGGCTGACATAGTAGCCCCAGTTACAGGGGAAATACATCCCCAGAGAGGCTGTACAGCATAATACTATGCTGTACAGCCTCAGTGCAGGGCTGATCGGGTCTATGAGAGACCCGGCAGCTCCTGCACTCTCCCGGCCCCGGCGATCACGTGACCGCCGGGCCGGAACAGGAAGCGCAATAGTGCTTCCTGCTCTGTATACACAGCGCTCGGTGAGCGCTGTGTATACAGCGATCTACGAGGCAGGGACCCCTGGGAACGGTCCCTGCCTTCTCTTTGGGGTACCCTGCTGTCACTGACAGCAGGTACCCCACTGTGCAGCTGCACGATTAGCGTGCAGCTGCTATCTCTGAATGGACGTTCAGAAACCTCCATTCAGAGATAAGTAACCACTTCCCGGACGTTTATATACTATGGGCGGACGGGAAGTGGTTAAAGAGTTAACAGAATTTATAGCATCAAAAATCTGATGATCCGCATTTCTGAACCATGGAACCGTAAGATTGTGACTAACCATATAATGTCATTGTAAAAAATGAAATTCCTCTCTAAGTACAGTACCGGAAAGGGTTTAGATTTACTGTTCACAAATAATTGATAGAGAAAAAGTATCCTCCTATCCCTATATGATCTAGAATTTTCCTTAGGACAAATATTACATGGGTTCTTCCCCGAAATTGGTGCATATACACAAAATCCCTCAATCTTTAATTTAACGTTAATTATCTCCCAAATCTTTTCTGATAAGTAACTTGTTGGAAGCTCTTTTTTACAGTATTTCCCTTCTTCCCAGAACTCCTGGCTCCAAAATACTGTACTAAGGGTCTTATAATTTCCAAGCAAAACCCTTTTTATACAAATGTTCCAAAAAAAGCCCTTCTTCCTTAATAAGCATAACCTTAATAAGCATAACCTTAAAATAATTATAAAATTATAGGAGGGCCATGCCCCCTTTATCGTGGGTAAATACAGAGTTTAATTGTGCATTTTTCCCATTCTACAAAAAATCCCTTATAACACATAATACATGTTATTGTTTTAAGAATTGTCCTATCAATACTGGTGCACTCTATAAGACAATTAAAATCTGGGGTAATATTATCATCTTAATTAAAGTGATTCTCGCAGCCATCGATACATGCAACCTACTCCAAATTTTACATTTATCCCTCAATTTTTGTATTAATGGTAATACATTCAGTTCCACATATCTTTCAAGTTTATCAGTAATTCTGACTCCCAAATACCTAAATGAATCCACCAACTGAAAACTATTTTCCACTCTACCCAATGGACATCCTTGTTTTAAGGGAAGATGTACTGATTTTTCCCAATTTATTTTAACCCCCTAAAATCTAGCACAATTCTTAATTAACGGAACTACTTTTGGAATTGAAACAGAAGTGTTTCTTAACAGCAGTACCATATCGTCAGCGTACAATAATGCCTGTCACACACGACCGTGGAACACGGTCCGGTATGGGCCGTGAAAGCCCGGACCGTGCTCCCTCTGAGGATGGGAGCGAACGGCATCATTGGCTGCTATGATGCCGTGCGCTTCTTGAGGCCGCCGCTGTACAGTGAAACACAGGCCTAAAACTCTGTCTTCATAGAAGCCATGGGCAAAGCCCTTTATCTCAGAATTCATTCTAATTATTTTAGCTGAGGGTTCTAAAACCAAGGCGAACAGCAATGGGGAAAGGGGACAACCCTGTCTTGTCCCCCGGCAAAGCTCAAACATCCCAGATGCCTATTAAACCACACTTATACATGCCCTAGCTCCTCCATACAATAGTTTTATCCACTTGAAGAAGGTCCGACAAAAACCCATCTTCTCTAGGACATACCAGATAAAAAGCCTCCTCCCCGTTGCCCCCGCCTTATAAAGGGGCGGATTGGCCATAGACCTTACAGGGAAATTTTCCGGTGGGCTGATGCCCAGGGGGCTGTCTGGGCCCTCCTCACGGCCGGCCAGTGGAAGTTTATGGGGATGCATTTTGTGATGGACTGTGGTATTTGGATCTGTTGGGGCTGAATAATGTGCTACAATATGGTATTGCTGGCCCTGCCTTCCATCAATTTGGACCTGAAAACAAAACGGGCCACTTTTAGTATTTTTCCAGGGCCACTTTAAGTTCCCAGTCTGCCCCTGGCCTTATATATTACAAAAAAGTCTCTGAATATTGTCCATTACTGATTTCTATTGTGACCCAAGTCACCCTATACTGCTCCTCCGGTGCATTTAGGTACTTAGACTCTGCATTTGTCACTTGCCCTTTAATCTCTCTAATACAATATTTTCCCTTCTTTTGACCAGCTGAATATGCTTGCTTAGCAACTCTCTCACATAGGCCTTCAAAGTGTTCTTAAGTCCCCATGGGAGAAATTTAATTTTATAAATAGCCACATGTCTACATCCTCCTCAACTGTTTTTAACCAAAACTGGCTGATCTTAAAATAAATGATCCCTTTATCTCCCTTTTCTTTTAATATCAAGGATAATTGGTGAATGATCTGACAACCCTCTAGGTCTAATCTTAATCTTTGACATTAACTTAAATCCAAGTTCATTAGAAAAAATGAAATCAATCAAACATAGACCCGAGTGACACTGAATAACATGTATACTCACGCTGTTCTGGGAAATTTTTTCCCTCCATACATCAAACCAACCCATTTCCATTATAAATTTCCCAAAAAGTTTCCTGTGTATATCCATTAATTTCCCTTTTAAAGAGACCCTATCTTTATCCATATCTATAATCTTATTAAAGTCTCCAATTAATAATTCTGGGCTCTCTGTAATTAAAGCTGTATTACACAGCCCAATGTGGCAGACGATTGTTAGGAGGGAAGCTTTCCTTCCTGGCAATCGCCTGCCCGCTAGCGTAGGAGACGGCTACTATTAAATACAGCGATCTCCTCCACAGCATGGGGAGGAGCGATCACTATGCCATCTTTCATCCCCATGCTGTATAGTGGTTTGCCAGCGGCAGATCATTATTAGGCACCACGATCTGCACCCTGCAAACAATGCATATAATTTTTTAACATGTCAAAAGATTTGGACTACCCAATGATCGAGCATTTTCTCATTCATCTGGCAATTGGCAGCAGTATTACAATGTAAAATGATCGCTAACGAATGTTCATGCGAACGCTCATTAGCGATTATCTGCTTAAAAATTGGACAGTATAATACAGGCTTTATTCAATTGCTGTCTAATTGCAACTAATATCCCTAATGAGGCTCCTGGTGGTAAATACAACCCAACTATTATCATTTTTATGCCTGTCAACCAGTGTCCCTGAGGGTCCAGCATATGAGATATTTCCTGGAATAATACATTTTTATTAATCAATAGGCTTACACCTCTATCATATCTAGAGCTGAGCAAGCACTAAAATGCTCAGGTGTTCGTTATTCGAGTCGAACTTTTCCCGATGCTCGGGTGCTCGTTTCGAATAACGAACCCCATTGAAGTCAATGGGAGACTCGAGCATTTTTTGCAGGGGACCGGGGCTCTGCCTAGGGAAGGCTGGGTGAAAACCTGGAAACCTCAGAAAATGATGGAAACACCACGGAAATGGACAGGAAACAGCAGGGGCAGCATGCATGGATGCCTCTGAGGCTGCCTAATCCCACCATTACCCCAAATTCTCCTAGTGGGGCATGTGTGGTATCGATTCTTCTCAGTTTAATACCGTATACGTCCCCTATCTTGGGACCCTATATTTCATGGATTTTTCTACTATGGAAAAGGAAAAAGAGCTTGCTCTGGCCAGGGGAGTGTCTTTCCTACTGCAGCTAAGGGGACGTGTCAATGCTCTGCCTATAACAGGTCAGGAGGCAATTAAAAGAAGAACAAAAAAAAACATCAGTACAATATCTAATACGTCCCCTATCCGGGTAAATTGTTTGGAGAGAGGGCCTGTAGGTGGGGGCAGGCTGGGGGGAAGGAGGTTGAGCTGGAAGAGCCAGAGGAGTGCCCCCTGGGCTAGCGTGTGTGGTGGTGACAACAGCCGGAATGGATTTGGAAAAACTGTAGCATCAACCGGTACGGTATCGATTCTTCTCAGTTTAATACCGTATACGTCCCCTATCTTGGGACCTTATATTTCATGGATTTTTCGACCACGGAAAACGGAAAAAGAGCTTGCTCTGGCCAGGGGAGTGTCTTTCCTACTGCAGCTAAGGGGACGTGTCCATGCTCTGCCTATCACAGGTCAGGAGGCAATTAAAAGAGGAACAAATAAAAATCAGTATAATATCTAATACGTCCCCTATCCGGGTAAATTGTACGGTACCGGTACGGTATGTATTCTTCTGAGTTTAATACCGTATACGGCACCTATCCGGAAAAATAGTTTGGAGAGAGAGAAAGAGAGGAAAAAGACGTGCAGTATGGAGCAATTACACGGAAACTATTAGATTAGGCAGACGTGGTCTGCTTAATTGCAACCCAGACAAATGAGAGAAAGAGAGGAAAATGACGTATTTTTAAAAGTGACGTTCAGCATAGATCAGGGGTGCACAACGTTTTCTGGGTGGGGGCCACATTGTCCGACTGAAACAACGTCAAGGGCCGAAAATAAAATTTAAAGGGGTATTACCAACTGAAATACTGTATTTATGGCAGATTGAACACACAGTGTATACCATTAATGTCTAGTTACAGTTCCAGGAGTCCCATCTAATGGGAGAAATACATGAAAAATGCATGTGAGCAGCCTTAAAACATGGACATACATGTCTGTTACCAGATGGATGGGGCCACACAGAATGGTATCAAGGGCCGCATGTGGCCCACGGGCCGCAGGTTGTGCACCCCTGGTATAGATCAAGTGTGGTATGTGTTCTATGTATACTACTCAGTTTAATACCGTATATGGCAGCTATCCGGAAAAATAGTTTGGAGAGAGAAAAAGATAGGAAAAAGACATAAATTGTTTGGAGAGAGGGCCTGTAGGTGGACCTCCGGAAAAATTGTTTGTAGAGAGGGCCTGTAGGTGGACCTCCGGAAAAATTGTTTGGACAGAGGGCCTGTAGGTGGACCTCCGGAAAAATTGTTTGAAGAGAGGGCCTGTAGGTGGACCTCCGGAAAAATTGTTTGGAGAGAGGGCCTGTAGGTGGACCTCCGGAAAAATTGTTTGAAGAGAGGGCCTGTAGGTGGACCTCCGGAAAAATTGTTTGGAGAGAGGGCCTGTAGGTGGACCTCCGGAAAAATTGTTTGAAGAGAGGGCCTGTAGGTGGACCTCCGGAAAAATTGTTTGGAGAGAGGGCCTGTAGGTGGACCTCCGGAAAAATTGTTTGAAGAGAGGGCCTGTAGGTGGACCTCCGGAAAAATTGTTTGGACAGAGGGCCTGTAGGTGGACCTCCGGAAAAATTGTTTGGACAGAGGGCCTGTAGGTGGACCTCCGGAAAAATTGTTTGGAGAGAGGGCCTGTAGGTGAACCTCTGGAAAAATTGTTTGAAGACAGGGCCTGTAGGGGGCCCTCCTGAAAAATTGTGGTAAAAGAGTGCCAGTTGGACCTCTAAAAAAAGGCGTTTTTTTAGTCAGCGTTAGGCAAAAACGACATGGAGGAGGAGGAGGAGTAGAGAAGAGGAATCGGATACATAAGTAATGTTAATCTTTAGCTGCTTTCCCACGGAGGAGATTTGAATTCCGGTGAAATCCAGGCTTTGTTCATTTTAATAAACGTCAGCCTGTCAGCGCTGTCAGTTGACAGGCGTGTACGCTTATCGGTGATGACGCCACCAGCTGCACTGAATACCCGCTCTGACAGCACGCTAGCGGCAGGGCAGGCCAGCACCTCCAAGGCATACAGCGCCAGTTCAGGCCACGTTTCCAGCTTTGAAACCCAGTAGTTGTATGGAGCAGAGTGATCGCTAAGGACGTTGGTATGGTCAGCTAGGTACTCCCTCACCATCTTTCTGTACAGCTCCCCCCTACTCTGCCTAGACTGGGGACAGGTGACAGTATCTTGCTGGGGTGACATAAAACTGGCAAAGGCTTTGGAGAGCATTCCCCTGCCAGTGCTGGACAAGCTGCCTGCTCGCCTCCTCTCCCCCGCTACTTGGCCCACAGAACCATGCCCTCTGCCGCTAGCGGCGTCAGATGGGAAGAATTGTTTCAGCTTGTGCACCAGGGCCTGTTGATATCTATTCACTCTCATACTCCTTTCCTCTGCAGGGATGAGAGTGGAAAGGTTCTGCTTGTACCGTGGGTCCAGGAGAGTGAACTCTCAGTAATCGGTGTTTGAAAAAATTCTTCTAACGCGAGGGTCACGGGATAGGCAGCCTAACATGAAGTCTGCCATGTGCGCCAGAGTCCCAACACGCAAGAATTCCCTCTCCTCACTGGCCTGACTCTCCATTTCCTCCTCCTCCTCCTCCTCCAAGTCCTCCTCTTCAGCCCATACACGCTCAAGAGTTAAGGACTGAGCACTGGTACCCTCTACTGTCTCGCCGACATTCTCCTCCTCTTCCTCCTCATCCTCATCCCCCTCCTCCGATACGCGCTGAGAAACAGACCGGAGGGTGCTCTGGCTATCAAGCGATGTATCTTCCTCCACCGTCTCTTGTGACAAGCACAAAGCATCCGACTTGATGCTGAGCAGTGAGTTTTTCAACAGGCAAAGCAGCGGGATGGTGAGGCTGATAATGGCGGCATCGCCGCTGACCATCTGTGTTGACTCCTCAAAGTTGCTCAACACCTGGCAGATATCAGACATCCACGTCGACTCCTCATTGTAGACTTGAGGAATCTGACTGACCTGACTACCAGTTCTGGTGGAAGTTGACATCTGGCAGTCTACAATCGCTCTGCGCTGCTGGTAAACTCTGGATAACATGTTTAATGTTGAATTCCATCTTGTGGGCACATCGCACAACAGTCGGTGAGCGGGCAGTTGTAGGCGGCGCTGCACTGCCCTGAGAGTGGCAGCATCTGTGGTCGACTTGCGGAAATGCGCACAGATGTGGCGCACCTTGGTGAGCAAATCAGACAGATTGGGGTATGTCTTGAGGAACCGCTGAACTATGAGATTGAACACGTGGGCCAGGCATGGCACATGTGTCAGTCTGCCGAGTTGCAGAGCCGCCACCAGGTTACGCCCATTGTCACACACAACCATGCCTGGCTTGAGGTTCAGCGGTGCCAGCCACAGATCGGTCTGCGCCGTGATGCCCTGTAACAGCTCTTGGGCGGTGTGCCTTTTGTCACCTAAGCTCAGCAGTTTGAGCACCGCCTGCTGGCGCTTACCCACGGCACTGATGCTGCGCCTAGAGCTAACGACTGAAGGCGCTGTGCCCACGGATGGTAATTCGGAGGAGGAGGTGGAGGAGGAGGCATAGTACGTCTGAGAGACCGTGACCGAGGTAGGCCCCGCAATCCTCGGTGTGGGCAGTACATGAGCGGCCCCAGGGTCAGTCTCGGTCCCAGCCTCCACCAAGTTAACCCAATGTGCCGTCAGTGAGATGTAGTGTCCCTGCCCGGCAGCACTTATCCACGTGCAGGGGCGTAGCTATAGGGGGTGCAGAGGTAGCAGTCGCTACCGGGCCCAGGAGCCTGAGGGGGCCCAAAGAACCTTGTGCCACATAAGAAGACACACAAAGCACTGTGGGCAGGGGGGCCCAAGCTGAACTCTTGCAACAGGGCCCATGAGCCTTTAGCTACGCCCCTGTCCACGTGTCCGTGGTTAGGTGGACCTTCTCAGAAACAGCGTTGGTCAGGGCACGGAGGATGTTCTCTGACACGTGCTGGTGTAGGGCTGGGACGGCACATCGGGAAAAATAGTGGCGGCTGGGGACCGAATACCAAGGGGCAGCCACCGCCATGAGATTGCGAAAGGCCTCGGTCTCTACCAGCCTATAGGGCAGCATCTCCAGGCTCAGCAATTTGGAGATGTGGACGTTGAGGGCTTGGGAATGTGGGTGGGTGGAACTGTATTTCCTCTTGCGCTCCAGCGTCTGCTGTAAAGACAGCTGAACGCTGCGCTGGGACACATTGGTGGACACTGTGGAGGATCGTGGAGGCGAAGGTGTGGTTTTCCGGCGGGAGGCGCTCGTGCCGGGGTCCTGGGCAGGGAGTTGACTAGCAGAGGCAGCGAGTGACACAGGGGAAGGAGCAGTGGTGTTACCCGCAGGAGGTGGTGAACGGCCTTGGTTCCATTGAGTGGGGTGTTTAGCACTCATATGCCTGCACATGCTGGTGGTGGTTAGGCTAGTAGTGGTGGCACCCCTGCTGATCCTGGTGTGGCACAGGTTGCACACCACAGTCCGTCGGTCATCCTCACTTTCTTTAAAGAACTCCAGACTTGCGAACATCTAGGCCTCGCCACGGGAGCTTCACTACGTGAAACAGTTGCTGCTGATGCACCAGCTCTGGCCCTGCTTCTCCCTCTGGCCACACCACTGCCTCTTACAACCTGTTCTGGTGCAGCACTCGCCTCCGCCTCAGAAGCACTGTCTTCACTCGGCATATCAACCCAGCTTGGGTCAGTCACCTCGTCATCCTCCGATTCCTCAGTCTGCTCCCCCCTCGGAATTCCTCCCCTTACAACAACTTCACCACTGTCTGACAACCGTGTCTCCTCATCGTCCGACACCTCTTTACAAACTTCTTCCACTAACTCAACATTATCATCATCATCATCATCATCACCCACAGACTGCGACAGTTGGAAAACTTGGGCATCAGGAACGAGGTCAGCAGCAACCTGAGAAGTGGTTTGTGACTCTGGGAAGGGTCCAGAAAACAGTTCCTGAGAGTATGCCGGATCGCATTCCAAATTTTCCTGGGAGGGGGCAGACTGGGGGGGAAGAAGGTTGAGGTGGAGGAGCCAGAGGAGTGCTCCCTTGGGTAACGTGGGTGGACTGCGTGGAAGACTGACTGGTGGACAAATTACCGCATTATCCGCAATCCACGAGATCAGCTGTTCGCACTGTTGTGGTTTCAACAGTCCTCTACCACGTGTCCCTGTAAGTTGAGACATGAAGCTAGGGAGTGTAGCTCTGCGGCGTTCCACAGCTCCCTCATCAGCTGTCTCACCCTGCCCAGGACCACGGCCTCTGCCCCCTGCAGTAATTGAATGCCCACGCCCTCGACCCTTAGCCCTGGGGTTCAACATTTTCTGTATATAAGTGTATTATATAAAAAAAAATAAAAATGGGCCTGGTGTACTGAAACCCACAAACTTGTTCAGTCTGATTTAATTAAGTGACGTACAGAAAGTGTCACCTGGACAGAAAATACGGATTGGAGTGAGTGTGCTGAACTGTGACACACAGAAAGGTTACATGCAGCTGTGTGAAATGGATTTGTATCACTGAGCTAAAACAACAAATACAACTAATATTTTTTTTTATATATTTTGTTTTCTATATTTTTTTTGTAGTTTTGTTTTTTTGGGAACGTGACGTGCAGGAACTATCGGAGACCTAACTCACACCCTGTTAACGGTGGCTATTTAGACTGCGACCCAGACAAATGTCGCACAGAGATTTTTGGGATCAAGCTATATACGTGACAGGCAGCAAATGACTTGGTTGTATTCAGTGACGTAGAGAAAGTGTCACCTGGACAGAAAATACGGATTGGAGTGAGTGTGCTGAACTGTGACACACAGAAAGGTTACACGCAGCTGTGTGAAATGGATTTGTATCACTGAGTTAAAACAACAAAAAAACTAATTTTTTTTATATATTTTGTTTTGGATTTTTGTTTTTTTTGGAACGTGACGTGCAGAAACTATCGTAAAGCTAACTGACACCCTACTGACGGTGGCTATTTAGACTGCGACCCAGACAAATGTCACACAGAGACTTTTGGGATCAAGCTATACACGTGACAGGCAGCAAAAGACTTGGTTGTATTCAGTGACGTACAGAAAGTGTCACCTGGACAGAAAATAGTGAGTGTACTGAACTGTGACACACAGAATGGTTCCACACTGCTGTGTGCAATGGATTTGTATCACTGAGATATAACATAAAAAAAAAGGGGGTTATATATGGCGATAGCTGCACTACTAGTGCCAGCCAGCCAGCCAAGCCAGGAGACAAAAAAAAAAGTCTTCTAGCCCTTAGAAGGGCTGTTGGGTTCTTTGTGGGTGATTCCTGCCTAACAGAGAACTAAATGCAGGCCCTAACACTGTCCCTGAAACGCAGCAGCTCTATCCCTAACGACATCCAGACAGCATCTGAGCCGAGCACCGCGGCCAGTCAGTAGTATATTCCAGGGTCAGCTGATCAGGCCAGCCAACCCCTGCTATCGACATGTAAGGGCCCCACGTGATGCTGGGTGTACCGCAGAGTCTCCTGGCTTGTGATTGGCTGTGTATATAGGCGCCAAAAAAGCACGATGCGGAAGTTGCCATTTCCTCGAGCATGGCGAGATACTCGTCCGAGCAGCGAGCACTTACGAGTACCCTAATACTCGAACGAGCACCAAGCTCGGACGAGTATGCTCGCTCATCTCTAATCATATCCTGAAGAAGTTGCATAAGAGAATCTCACCCAGTGCCTCCAAACTAAATTAGTAGAGGAAGGAACTAGGTGCGTCTCTTGCAAACATAAAAGCCCTGGTTAGAAAGATTGACATAAATCAAAAATTGCCCTTCTCTTCAACTTATTATTCAACTCTCTCACATTCTATGACGATATCCTGACCATTGTAATAGCTTATTAGCACTCTGATACCATAGACTGACGAGGAACCAGATATTTATCAATATTTTTTTTATTTTTTTCCATTCCATTTTTCTCCTCCTTTTTGGCTAAGGGTAGAGACATAACATCTGAAAGTCTTGATCTTACAGTCTGTTTGCCCGCATTTTTGCTTGCCATAATAGAAGGACAGGATGTGAGATTCAAAAAAAAAGGAAATACAAAACGCCCCTCACTACCTCGCTGTCTTTGAAGCAGCCACATACATGGGGGAAAAAATATCAGTTCAAGATTATACCAGCTTGTATTTTTGCAGTTTCACTTCCAGGGATGCTCAACCTGCGGCCCTCCAGCTATTGTAAAACTAAGATTCCCACCATGCCCTGCTGTAGACTGATAGCTGAAGGCTGTCAAGGAATGCTAGGAGTTGTAGTTTTGCAATACCTGGAGGGCTGCAAGTTGAGCATGCCTGACTTATTCAATTTAGCTCCAACTCCAGCTCAGTTTGTCAGTGGATTCTCACCTCGACGTTGAGTCATCAATATCTGGTTGATGAGGCTGTGTCACTCTAGCGAGCACTGTGGCCTCTTTCTAGGCTAGTGACATCACGTTCATTGGTCAAATGACCTAGGTGAATGGACCTGTTCTGCAATACCAAGCACAGCTTCTATACAATGTATTGCACTGTGTTTGGTATGCTGTGAGAAGACCACCATGCACATCAAAGCCGATTGTGACAGTGCCGGGTGTCAAAAAAAACAGATTCATCTCTCTGCAGTCCCACCATACCAGCACCACTGTTCTGTTCCCTGCCGCTTTCCGTCCCTCCTCCTCCTTGCAGCCAATCATATCTTCTTTAATGGCATGGCACTAAAGTAAAGAAGCAGAGTAAAGAAGCCATGGAAAAATGTAGAAAAAAAGAATGTTTTAAGCTGCTTGGGAGGTAGGAGTGGTAGTACATAGAACTGAACAGCATTAGATTACATGTAACTATCCAAAAGGGCAAAGGAAACATGCCATCTATTGTTCACTGTACATGAACTTTCCCTGCATGCCATTCGAACACACATTTTTCTACACACAACTGATATTTCATCTTCTTCAGCTATTTTTTCACTTGACATTTTAACGATTGCCTCAGGCTGATTGGAATTTATGTTGCAACTTTTACAGGCAGAACATTGTGATGGGGACATCTAGCAAAGCATAGAGCTGAAGTTCTAGAACCTAACCTTTGGCCCATCATCTATTCCAGGACTGAGGAATCAAGAGAGACACACATTTCTTCTACCTGCTCTAGTGCTATCAGTGCTTGTGATGATTGTTGACTACTATTTTGTGGCAATAAAGTAATAGCCGTTCCTCTATATGGTTTCAGCAGTTATTAGTAGCATCCTCTGTAGTTGAGAAAGTAAACTTTGATGTTGGTCCCAATATTCCCCCTGTCTCAGGTTCAAATAGTGTCACAGTTATAATAAAGTAGTAGACAGTGGATCTATGCAAATTTATTTTCAGTTTCAGGGTATGTTCCTGCATGGCATAAATGCTGCAAATTTGTTACCACGGATTTGCGTGTCACAAATCCTCAGGGTTGCAGGGTTAAAAAATCTCATCCGCACATTGCAGAGTCATTGTACATAAATCCACATATAAATTGACATGTGATGCACAATTTTAGTTCAAAGCGTGTCAATATACAGTATTTTGCAGATACTTTGTAATGTAGAGGGTAAAATCTGCAGCAAATCAACAAAGATTTGATGCAAATTTTGCTGCCGTGCATTACAGTTTTCACCATACCTTAATTGTAGATATACAAATGATATAACCATCTCCATTGGCAGTTGTTTATACTTTTTCAACAGGAGTACCTAATCATCTAAGACCTCTTGTTTGAAACGCGTAGGAGACTAGTAATGGAGATGGTTTTATCCTTTGTTTATCTACAATAAAACCGGAAGCAATCAGCGTGCCAGACTTGTTCTACTCTATATTGGATTCATCAGCTGTCTCATGCTGCCATGCACCTGAGGGAAAGAAGAATTTTGTAATAGTGATGAGCTGATTATTTTTTCATTTTAGATCATTTTAAAGTATCTTAATTGATTTTTGCTACAAATGAGAGCTCACGATCTGAATGAATCAGCAACTGTTTGATAAGAGTCCATCAGAGCGATCAGGTGATGTACTGAAGTCTGTTTTAGCTAATAGAGCATATTTATTGCTGAATCCCTTTAGATGAACAGATAGAAAATTCACAAGATAAATACTTACTTACGTTCATCCTACTTTTTATCATATTACAATTACATCTTTTTTGTGCTCCAGTAAATCAGCCATGTCCCTGTCCTGCTCCTCACTGTCCTGTGCCTGGCTGTAAGACAACTGCCTGGAGAAGGAGCCTCGCTCCTCTACCCTTGTCTGCATGTAAAGTGTAGGTGGAACACTCTACAAGATCTTTGGAGGGTTCAGAAATAAGGCAGGTTGAGGCAATTACATTTTTTGTAGAAAACACTACTGTACAACATTTTACACTTGATCACTCCACAGTGTGCTCACTCTTGAACCATTTATATAATAGTTATTCACAGGGTACACACTACAACTGAAACTGGCACATAGAATAGCACAGTCCTTCAACTACGTACAATCCATATTTACATTAGTGCTAGTCCCAATAGGGACTTTCCTGATCCAGGGCAGATGTTCTGGCCTTAAGGCCTAAAATGTCTCAGCTTAGGATCTCTTCTTTACATACAGGTGTCACACTTGCAGGGGCAGACTGTGAGCTTAAGGTGGCCCTGGAAAAAACCTAAAAGAGGGCCCATGCTGTAGCTGGGACCATATTGACAGAAGGCAGGGCAATACAAGTGGGCTAGAGCAACACAAGTAGATGGGACCAGCAATACTGTGGTGCAGCACAAAATGTCACCCCAGCAGAACCAAATACCACAGTGCATCACAAAATACTGCCTCCCCTGCTGCAGTATTCAACTGTATCACAGTCCTGAGGATGGTGATACAGCAGAA
The DNA here is from genome assembly GCA_900303285.1 of Rhinella marina. NCBI lineage: Eukaryota > Metazoa > Chordata > Amphibia > Anura > Bufonidae > Rhinella > Rhinella marina. The sequence goes on along the minus strand of ONZH01025368.1, from coordinate 398,836 downwards.
TTCAGGAGTGCACCTGCGGCTGCTGACCAAGTACCTGATGCTGCTAGCTTTAATTACTACTGAAAACATGAGATCATTATGTATCCATATGGCAGCTTGTGCCCAGCCTTCACCTCTGCAGCTATGCTGGTCATTTCACCATGCTGCAGTGGTTTCATCAGCAGCAGTCATTGTTGGCACACCTGATAGATAAGACATTCCCTCTCCTCCTCATAGCCCGTGGCAATCTTTGGGTCATCATACCTGTAGTGGCTGCTAAATCTCCAAATCCCTACTGTTCAGTCCTCAAAACTCAGGCCCCCACGACCCCTTGGTGAATAGGGCTTTTTCATTGTACCTCGAGCGTGGGGATGTTCATGTCCCTTGCTGATACTGTGCCACTTTTGCTCATGCACATACAGAAGAGAGACTTCATATCTTCCTACACTTCAGTCTGATACTTGTGCAATGACCTTCAGGGGGAGAGAGCCAGAAGGAGGGCAGTGATAGTCATGGCATCGATAAGAGTAGTGGTGGTTCATGGTGGCTGTCCTCAGTCCAATGCTCCCTGAGGCCATATAGAGAATGGAAGACACACCTTATCATCTCTGGATCCTTTGGGGTTCCTGCCTGGTGTTAGATAGGGTGGGGTGCCCTTAATGCAGTGGCATAGCTGGGGGGGGCAGGCGGGGAAGAGGCTCAGGGCGATGGGGGGGGGGCGCAGCAGGCCTTGTTGAGGCCTCACCCCCAGCAAGCAGGCGGGTGAAACCACACCATGTAGCTCTCACAACACTAAAATGACATCCAACTGATACTTATATTCAGCTCCTCCTCTTCTAAGCAGGAAATTACTGACAGTGTCACTGCTAGTCATCCCATGGGACTGACACCATCCGGCAAGTGGACCACACCAATGCTGCTGTTTTAGTTCTTCCGATCCAGAAGAGCCAGATGGCAGTACAGGGGTAAAGTTGAGGGGACTGTGTTCTAAGGTTGGCTCTGGCCATACCTTACATCCAGTAGGACTACAGATCATTAAGCCCTGTCTATTTTGTTAATCCCGGCCCCCTCAGAAATGTTAGACATGAAAATGGAACAAATCAGCAGGACATTAAACCCTGTATTCTCTGCATGGTTTCTGTAAGACTGTGTCTTTTGGGAACATACAAAAAATGCTGCAGACTAACAGTGAGGGCAAGTCTATCTCCTGTGTGTTTGTCATTAGATGGGTTGGCCCATCTCACACATTGGTGACATATTGGGACCAACACATATCTCTAGAATGGGGTCCCTAAAGTGAATGGTCTTCATTAACTTCTATGGGAACGCCGAAAATAGCCAAGTGCCCGATTGTCTATTTTCGGAAACCCCACAGAAGTCAATAGAGAGCGTCTGCATGTATGCAGTGTGCCGTCATTCACTTTGGGGGCCTTGTTCTAGATATACTGCAAAGGCAAACATACTCACCTCCTTCCTTGCGCTGGCTACCCGCATCTTCTCTCCCTGGCCTTGGCTGCTCCTCTTCAAGAAAACATGCAATATCACTACAGGAAATGCCATTGCAAGGATTAGGAAGACTGAAGGAATTCTAGTATTTTCAGTTCTATAGCCGGTAAAATCATGCAGTGAGTAAGCATCTTGGCAAGAATTTCTGTGATTTATAATTACAAATACGGTAAGTTGGAGGGCCATAGGATTATCCAAGCCTGATGAAACTGGTAGTGCAGATTTCACAACCTATAATAAAGTGAAATAATCACCATGATAATATATATACTATGATCTCCAAAAGGCATAAAATTAAAGATGACACCTTGCCTTTGTATTTTAAGCAAAAAACTATTTTTTATTTTCATCTTTTACATTTTCAAAATAACAAAAAAGGAAAAGGGCCTGAAGCAAAACATTGGGCACCCTGCATGGTTAGTACCTAGTAGCACCCCCTTTGGCAAGTATCACAGATTGAAAATGCTTTTTGTAGCCAGCCAAGAGTTTTTCAATTCTAGTTAGAGGGATTTTCATCTATTCTTCCTTTCAAAAGTCTTCTAGCTCTGTGAGATTCCTGGGCTGTCTTGCACGCACTGCTGTGTTGAGGTCTATCCACAGATTTTCAATGATGTTCAGATCAAGGGATTGGGAGGCCATGGTAAAATCTTCAGCTTACAACTTTTGAGGTAGTCTATTGTGGATTTTGAGGTGTGTTTAGAATCGTTATCCTTTTGTAGAAGCCATCCTCGTTTCAACTTCAGTTTTTTTACAGTTGGTGTTATGTTTGCTTTCAGAATTTGTTTGAATTTCATTTAATCCATTCTTCTCTCTACTTGTGAAATGTTCCCCGTGCCATTGGCTGCAACCCAACCACAAAGCAGGATTGATCCATATTACAGTACAAATTAATTTATGAAGGTATTATGTGAAGTCTCGCAAGACTTTGCAAAGTAATAACTTCGGCCCATCTGAGCCAATACATCAATACATTCTAATACTGTACAGAGCATTTGAAGTTTTATGTGAATCAACTTCGGCAGTGACGAGGGTGGCTGTATTTTGTGCTGTATTTGGTTTTGCAGAATTGGTATTGTGTGCTACACTGTGGCATTTGGTTCTGCTGGTGCAGAATACTATTCTGCACTACTGTATTACTGCCTACCCTGCCTACATTTGTGGGCTCTGAGTACTTGTGTTGCCCCACCTTCTGTCAATTTGGACCTACCTACAACCATTCTGTTTTTTTCCAGGGCCACTTTAACTTCCAATCCGCCCTTGGTCACTGCTGTCTGATCATACATGCCACTATGCATTAATAATTTTCTTGATAAAGACCCTAGATTGGGTTGAAACCTTGCATCACCATGATTTCAGTGCATTAGAGGGGTTGTCTGTCCTATTAGCCAATAACCTGAATGGTCACCAGAAGTGTCTTGGTCCTGTGAGAGCAGTGGACTTGAGCTGTGCTGCTGATTTCCCTTGTATTGTACCAATAATTAGTTATTAGAATGTCAAGCATTAAAGGGATTTTGTCAGCTGTGATGATTGTGTCCATCTTCCAAGAACCCTGCCACAAAGCTTATTATCCAGGAGAAGATTCAGCTGACTATACATTTATACTACAAGTGAAATGTCGTAATTAATGAGAGGCTCCAATTTTTTCCATGAGGACCCGCTCTATGATGTCTATATGTTCTTACAGGGCATATGGACAGGGGTTGTCCTAATGGCATGGTCCATTTATATGGATTTGTACTTTGAATTTTTAACATTAATGAGTATGGGTTGGACATTTTAGGCCTACAATCACATGGAAAAAAACGCATGCAGGTCCATGCATTCCTGTGGTCTCTGTGCTAGATGCAGAACCAGTGTCGGACTGGGTTGCCTAGGACCCACCAGTAAAATTTATTTTGGGGGCCCACCGCATGGAAACATTCAAATATTACCTGCTCACGCAACAGCAAGATGCTACAAGATGATTGAATTATGGGGGTCCCTGCAGAAACTTTGAGAAGGTAGGTCCTGGGAAGAAGAGGATACTGGCTAGCTTTCCTCTATATCTGGAAGTCATCTCGGCTCTGATTGTATCTATAATAATAAACCGGGGAGTTTATTTAATATTCTATCAAGTTTTTTATATATGAACATCGGCTGGATGAGGTACTGTACATTGAATATACAGTATCTCACAAAAGTGAGTACACCCCTCACATTTTTTAAAATATTTTATTCTATCTTTTCATGGGACAACACTAAAGATATGACACTTTGCTACAATGTAAAGTAGTCAGTGTACAGCTTGTATAACAGTGTAAATTTGGTGTGCCCTCAAAATAACTCAACACACAGCCATTAATGTCTAAACCGCTGGCAACAATAGTGAGTACACCCCTCAGTGAAAATAGTCAAGTTGTGCCCAATTAGCCATTTTCCCTCTCCAGTGTCATGTGACTCGTTACAAGGTTTCAGGTGTGAATGGGGAGCAGGTGTGTTAAATATGGTTATAGCTCTCATGGCAACAAAAGTGACTACACCCCTAAGTGAAAATGGTCAAATTGTGCCCCAAGTTTCAACATTTTGTCTGGCCACCATTATGTTCCAGCACTGCCTTAACTCTCCTGTCCATGGAGTTTATTAAAGCTTCATATGTTGCCACTAGAATCCTCTTCCATCCTTCCATGACAACATAATGGAGCTGGAGGATATTAGAGACCTTGTGCTCCTCCACCTTTTATTTGAGGATACCCCACAGATGCTAAAAAGGGTTTAGGTCTGGAGACATGCTTGGGTGCCCTGCCAGCACCTTTACCCTTAGTTTCTTTAGCAAAGCAGTGGTCGTCTTGGAGGTACGTTTGGGGTCGTTATCATGTTGGAATACTGCCCTGTTGCCCAGTTTCCGAAGGGAGGCGATCATACCCAGCTTCAGTATATCACAGTACATGTTGGCATTCATGGTTTTCTCAATGAACTGTAGCTCCCCACAGCACTCATGCAGCCCTAAACCATGACACTCCCACAACCATGCTTGACTATAGGCAAGACATACTTGTCTTTGTACTCCTCACCTCGTTGCCAACAGGGCCGGCCTTAGGGTAGATGGCGCCCTGTGCAAAACTTTCTTTCGGCGATCACCCCCCCCCCATTGATATATATATTTACTTAAAGAAGTATGTGTGCCATCCCATCTCCATTATCCCATACAGAAAAATATAGTGACAGACAGTACTAACGTCATACAGTATAGAGCTATAAATAGAGTGTAGAGATATATAGAGTGATATAGGACTGTATAGAGAGCTATAAATACAGTGCAGAGATATATAGAGTAGGACAGTATATATATATATATATATATATATATATATATATATATACACTGTATTTATAGCTCTCTATACTGTCCTATATCACACTATATATCTCTGCACTGTATTTATAGCTTTCTATATTGTCCTATATCACTCTATTCTCTATAGATCTCTGCACTGTATTTATAGCTCTATACAGTCTGACTTTTAATACTGTCACTATATTTTCCTGTATGGGATAATGGAGATGGCACACACATAGCTCACATCACTAAACCCCTCACTGGTGTTTAATCATGCGTGAGTTATGTGTGCCATGACTGCCATCTCTATTATCCTATACAGGATGGGGCCTTAAGTATATAAAATAAGGATGAGGCCTTAAGTATATGGATGGGGCCTTAAGTATATGGATGGGGCCTTAAGTATATAGTCCCGCTCCCAATTAAACCCCCCCCTCCCCCTGGTCATCACGTTGTTTGGGGGCACTTACTTACAGCAGTGCAGCCGCTAACTTTCCCCTACCACCCTCTGACTCCTTCTGCGCATGTGTGACGTCAGCCCAGGGCCGGCTCCAGGTTCAGGTGGGCCCTTGGGCAATAAAGTCTCAGAGGGCCCCCTTACAGAGTGATAACTATCTGTGTATAGATAATATAGTAGATGTCCCCTGCAGTCCTTTGTAACTGTAGAGGTAACACAGTGATGGCTATCTGAGTATAGAAAATGTAGTAGTGTTACCTGCAGTCCTGTGTAAAATCACAGATAACACTAGTACTAATAATGTGGTACTACCACAGATCAGCATCTTGTGCCCCCATCAGACCTCAGATCAGCGTCTTGTGCCCCATCAGACCTCAGATCAACATCTTGTGCCCCCCTTCAGACGTCAGATCAGCGTCTTGTGCCCCCATCAGACCTCAGATCAGCGTCTTGTGCCCCCATCAGACCTCAGATCAGCGTCTTGTGCCCCCATCAAACCTCAGATCAACACAATGTGCCCCCATCAGACCTCAGATTAGCGTCTTGTGCCCCATCAGACCTCAGATCAACACAATGTGCCCCCATCAGACCTCAGGTCAGCGTCTTGTGCCCCCCTCAGACCTCAGATCAACATCTTGTGTCCCCCTTCAGACCTCAGATCAGCATCTTGTTCCCCCCATCAGACCTCAGATCAGCGTCTTGTGCCCCATCAGACCTCAGATCAGCGTCTTGTGCCCCCATCAGACCTCAGATCAGCGTCTTGTGCCCCCATCAGACCTCAGATCAACACAATGTGCCCCCATCAGACCTCAGGTCAGCGTCTTGTGCCCCCATCAGACCTCAGGTCAGCGTCTTGTGCCCCCATCAGACCTCAGGTCAGCGTCTTGTGCCCCCATCAGACCACAGATCAGCGTCTTGTGCCCCATCAGACCTCAGATCAACGTCTTGTGCCCCCCTCAGAACAGGGTCTTGTGCCCCCCTCAGACCTCAGATCAGGGTCTTGTGCCCCCCCTCAGACCAGCGTCTTGTGCCCCCCCTCAGACCTCAGATCAACATCTTGTGCCCCCATCAGACCTCAGATCAGCGTCTTGTGCCCCCATCAGACCCCAGATCAGCGTCTTGTGCCCCCAACAGACCTCAGATCAACACAATGTGCCCCCATCAGACCTCATATCAGCGTCTTGTGCCCCATCAGACCTCAGATAACACAATGTGCCCCCATCAGACCTCAGGTCAGCGTCTTGTGCCCCATCAGACCTCAGATCAACATCTTGTGTCCCCCTTCAGACCTCAGATCAGCGTCTTGTGCCCCCATCAGACCTCAGATCAGCGTCTTGTGCCCCATCAGACCTCAGATCAGCATCTTGTGCCCCCATCAGACCTCAGATCAGCGTCTTGTGCCCCCATCAGACCAGGACAGGTAAGTATGTTTTTTTTAAAGTGGCTGGGTGGGCTGATCTGAGGTCTGAGGGGGGGGGGCACAAGACGCTGTACAGGAGCAGGCCGGGCCATAAGGGGGCGCTCTGGCAGGGCGCCCCCTTAACTGGCCGGGAGTGAAGCGCCCTGTGCAACCGCATGGGTCGCACACCCCAAAGGCCGGCCCTGGTTGCCAACACACACGCTTGACACCATCTGAACCAAATACGTTTATCTTGATCTCATCAGACCACAGGACATGGTTCCAGTGATCCATATCCTTAGTCTGCTTGTCTTCAGCAAACTGAAGGCTTACTTGTGCATCATGTTTAGAAGATGCTTCCTTCTGGGACGACAGCCATGCAGATCAATTTGATGCAGTGTGCGGTGTATGGTCTGAGCATTGACAGGCTGACCCGCCACCCCTTAGACCTCTGCAGCAATGCTGGCAGCACACATACGTCCATTTTGAAAAGATACCCTCTGGATATGACGCTGAGCAGGGCCGGTTTTAGACAAAGTGTGGTCCTGGGCAAAATTTAAAGTGGGGCCCCAAATCTTGAAATATTGGACCAGAAGACTTCACAGGCACAGACAGCGATTGCACTCAAAGCAGCTGATTGTACAACGCAACATTATCTCTCTTTAGCCTTTCCAGTGTAAGCTTCTGATCTGTGGATGACACTGTTATGGGGGATCTGGGGATGACACTGTTATGGGGGATCTGGGGATGACACTGTTATGGGGGATCTGGGGGGGAGTTAAACGCTGTACTAATAAGCATTCCACAATGAAAGCTTCATTAGTAACAGGCCTTATAAGAATACCAGCAATTATTATTGGCACTGGCATTAAATTACCAGGTGGCAACTCTACTCAGTTCAGACTGCCAAATCAGATACCTAATCCTCAGCAGACCCCCCAAATCAGATCCCCAATCCTCAGCAGACCCCACAATCAGAACCTGAACCTACATCAGCCTCACATGAGACCCCCCCCCCCCAAGCCAAAGATCAGACATTAAAAAACAAAAAAACTTACCTCTCCTGCTCTGCACTCAACGCTCCCTGGGCTTTTTCTGTCCTGTGCTGCACTGTGAATGGACGTCTCCCGGAAAGAAGACCAAGAGAAGAGGAGACTACAGCTAGTGGAGCGCTAGACTCATTGCTCCCTGCACCTCCTGCATACTGATGACCGCTTCCATAATGGAAGCGATCATTAGTAGTGTCCAGCGAACTTGTGCTTCAAGTTTGGCGTACAAGGTTCGGGTTATCTAAGAATTCCATTATGGATTCCGCTACCACAGACCATAACATATGATCTGTGGTAGCGGAGTCCATAACGGAACCTGACACACATATAGACACATATACATGCATGCATACATACATACATATAGGCACATATACATACATGCATACATGACAAACATAACAAACACAGATTGGTCACTTATATTTTTACTTGGAGGCTACAGGAGAGGAGCAGTGAGGAGACACGGAGGAGGAGGAGGGGGAGCTCCGCTGATAGCATGCAGAGAGGTTTTTTCTTCCTGACCTCTGCATACTTTATTCTGAGTTTGGACCGCTGGGCAGCATTAATCAGCGTCAGCAGGCACGTGTGTAGAGCTGGCTGCTCATTGGCTCAGCGTGCCTGCTGATATATAATGCTGCTGCTCTGCGGTCCTCCTGAGCCTGCACGTCTAACAGATAAGAAAATAACCAACTTTCTTTATGGGGCTGGGACGGGTGGCCCACTGTCTGATCTGGCCAAATAGTGAAAAGAACAAAATACTGGCAAAATACTGGCAACCCTATCGTCAGACCACTAAACTATAAACAGCATGGGGCCCCTTTCAGAAAGGGGGCCCTGGGCAATTGCCCTGTTTGCCCCCCCCTAACGCCAGCCCTGACGCTGAGCATGTGTACTCAACTTCTTTGGTCGACCATGGCGAGGCCTGTTCTGATAGAACCTGTCTTGGTAAACCACTGTATGGTCTTGGCCACTGTGCTGCAGCTCAGTTTTAGGGTGTTGGCAATCATCTTATAGCCTATACCATCTTTATATAGAGCAACAATTCTTTTTGTCAGATCCTCAGAGAGTTCTTTACCATGAGGTGCCATGTTGAACTTCCAGTGACCAGTATGAGAGCGTGTGAGAGCTATAACACCATATTTAACACACCTGCTCCCCATTCACACCTGAGACCTTGTAACACTAACGAGTCACATGACACTGGAGAGGTAAAATGGCTAATTGGGCACAATTTGACCATTTTCACTGAGGGCTGTACTCACTTTTGTTGCCAGCGGTTTAGACATTAATGGCTGTGTGTTGAGTTATTTTGAGGGCACACCAAATGTACACTGTTATACAAGCTGTACACTGACTACTTTACATTGTATCAAAGTGTCATATCTTCAGTGTTGTCCCATGAAAAAATAGAATTAAATATTTACAAAAATGTGAGGGGTGTACTCACTTTTGTGAGATACTGTATGTATGTAGTGCAGTAAATCAACTGTGTTATGTGCCACTTGTGAAGGGGGTAGGAGACTAGTGGCCCACCTTTCTCAGGGGCCCACCAGGTTATTCACCTGTACCCCTGTGGGCCAGTCCAAACCTGTGCAGGACCACCACAATCAGAAGTAACGCACATGCCAAGTAGTTCTCAGCTGCGCATACATCTACATACACACACCTATACTATGTATAACTTATTAGATATCTATTACGTGACTCAACAACTTTTTGATCGGTTTATCCCTCATGAGGCAGCAGATTGTTATCCCTCATTCACAATTAACACATCTCAATAAATATCTTGATGTGTAAAGGCACGTTTATGGGAAGACTCAGTTTGGTTGACTAGAATGTGAAAGTTCCTGCTGAACTTTGTACCCATGTGATTCAGTGAAAAAATCCCACAGAGGCTGGCTCATTCTTAAAGTTTAGGGCACAATCTGGATTTATGACCACTGTAAGCCGCCTGGCCGCACCTGGTTATTATCTTGCAGGGTGGTGAATGCAGGCAGACAAGATAAGACAGATATTTTGCAATCACTGCATACATGTGTAAACCATGACCAAGCTCTTGCGTCACCATCGTGAGTAAGTGTTTCAGGAATCTTGCCATGTTAGTTTATAGGTGCAGTCGAAGCTACAATCATTCAGCCTAGCACATGGGATTACCTGGTTACATGTTACTCCATTCTTTCCAGGATTAAATGCTGCAAGTAGACTCATTCTAGTTCTATGACTTTTGCAGGAGAATACAAATAGAGTTCATACATATAGTGCATGTAGAGAAAAGGCACATATCCAAGTAAAATAGTCTTCATTTTTTTTGTATGTCCAGCAAATGACAAGACACAGAGCAAGACCTTGGAACTGGTCTTGATTTGTATAAAAATCGCTATCCATTCTTCCCGCCAGTTCTTCCATCCGGTATAGTTGGCACATTTTTGCCCGCCATAGCTCTATGGTGGGAGGAGAGGTCTCTCTTCACTTTGTCAAAAGTTTGGCAGCTTCAACATAGTTTTTATGGCTGAATAAAGACATTTGTCCATCCTGTTCAGCCTGCACTCCTGCTGGTTGATCCAGAGGGAAGCAGAAAACCCCAGAAGATAGAAGCCAATTTTCCTCATTTTAGGGGAAAAAAATTCCTTCCTGACTCCAATCAGTCAATCAGAATAACGCCCTGGATTAACAACTGCTCCAGAAATCTTAGTAACTATAACCTGTAATATTGTTACACTCCAGAAAAGCTTCCAGACCTCTCTTGAACTGTTTTAGTGACTTCACCATCAACACTTCTTCCAGCAGAGAGTTCCAAAGTCGCACTGCTCTTACAGTAAAGAATCTTCTTCTATGTTTATGTAGAAAATTTCTATTCTCTAGACTCAGAAGATGTCCCCTCGTCACAGTCCTGGGTATAAATAGATGATGGGAGAGATGTCTGTATTGACCCCTGATATATTTATACATAGTTATTAGATCTTCCCTCAGTCATCTTTTTTCTAATCCTAATTTTGACTTTCTGGGTACTGTAGTCCACCCATTCCAGCAGGGGCGGATTGGCCATAGACCTTACAGGGAAATTTCCTGGTGGGCCAATGCCCAGGGGGCCGCCTGAGCCCTCTTCAAGGCCGGTCAGTGGAAGTTTTTGGGGATGTATTTTGTGCTGTTGTCAGTATTTTGTGATGGACTGTGGTATTTGGCTCTGTTGGGGTGGTATAATGTGCTTTAATATGGTATTGCTGGCCCTGCCTTCCATCAATTGGGACCTGACTACAAAATAGGCCACTTTTGGTATTTTTTCCAGGGCCACTTTAAGTTCCCAGTCCGCCCCTGCATTCCAGTCTTAGGGCCTTGACAGCAGCTACCTGACACTGGTTGCTACAGTTAAGTTTGCTGTCCATTAACAAGTCCTTTTCCATGTGCTACCCAGTGTTGTACAAGTGCAAAGAGAAAAAAAAGAGAGAGAAGGGAGGGGGTCAATCACAGGTATTTTGGGTATCCAAAATAGATATACTGTGATGAGGCGCCAGGTGGGTGGAAACCAGTGGGGTCACTTTTGTGACTATTATATGGGAAGTCAGAGGGTGATGAATAGATGGAAAGGTAGAAAAAAGGTAATAGGTAGAAAAAAGAAAAATAGGCATGAGTAACGCCTTTAAGTTAACCTTTAGTAGGCGCCAATCACCGTAAACGGTTATTGTATATATTGATTCTGTATATGAGGATTATGGCACGTATCTAGGTAAGTAAGTAGAGGCAGATTTAGAGAGAAGGTACAAGGATTAGGTACTATCCCCGTCACCCATACTTCAGTATATGAAATCAGTAGGCAGTTAGGCAAAATAAATGCATTAAATACTTCATACCTAGAAAAATTGTGAGTAATAAATGGTATAGATAATCACACTCACTTCACTGGGGGGGGGGGTCCTCGCGGATAAAGCTCAAGACACCTTGAGACATAACCCCCCGAGCCAAGTTCGCTTCAAGTGATATCAGGAAGAAGGGGTGGCCACCAAAAGCTTCTCATTAATTCCTTTAATTCATAAAACATAAAACGGCTCTCTCAACGCGTTTCGGGGGTGGTTAGGGTGCCCCCTTCATCAGGAGAACATATTACAGGTAATAAAATAGATACAAACTTACATTTTTTATATAAGAGTCCAGATAGTGTCTAGCAGACCAGCTCTGTTTGCTGCTCCACGTGCATTGTGCCGAAACCGGAAGTGACTAAACCGGACTTCCGGTTAGGCAAATGCGTTCCAGCGTGGAACGCAACCTAGCCGGAGCCTGCTAGAATTAATGATAAAGTTCAAACACATTTGTATTCATTTGTTAATATGAGATAATTCAAAGATAACTAAGAGAAATCTCTGGATAGGTGCTATATGTATCCCTGGCCTCTTTAACATAGACAAGACGGATCCGTCATGAACTCCATTGAAAGTTAATGGGGGACTGATCCATTTTCTATTGTGTCAGATTGTGTCAGAGAAAACGGATCCATCCCCATTGACTTGCATTATGGGTCATGACAGATCTGTCTTATGCTGCATCCCAGGATGGAAAGCAAACCACAGCATGCTGTGGTTTTCTCTCCGGTATGAGAACAGAATGCATTTTGGAGCATTCCGTTCTGTTCAGTTGCATTTTGTCCCCATTGACAATGAATGGGGACAAAATGGAAGTGTTTTTCTCCGTTATAGAGACCCTATAATGGATCTCAATACCAGAAAATATTAACGCTAGTGTGAAAGTAGCCTTACCGGCCCATAGCTCTGTTTTTTACCCCTTTTTGAATATTGGCACCACATTTCCTAAGGGCAAATCCTGGGGAACACTCCCTGTCGTAGAGTTTATAAAAATCAGAAATAAGGGTCCGCTATAACATTACTTAATTCTCTTAGGCTACAGGGGTGTATGCCATCTGGATTCGGTGATTTGTCTATTTTAATCTTTTTAAAATTCCGCTGCATAACTCTCTTAGCTGATCAAATTGTGCTTTTTGGAGGCTTGCCGTTTTTGAGTTTCCCGGAAGAAACACTTTTTTGAGTGATAGTTGGAAGGTTATTATTTTATGGTTACTATTTCTCCAGCTGCAGCACGGCAACCCCTGCCAAGAGGCGGCCGGAACAAAAGTACAGCATGTTGTACTTTTGTTCCGGCTGCCTCTTGGCAGGGTTTGCCATGCTATGGCTGGATCCGTGGCCCGCCCCCATTACAGTGAATGAGGCCAGAGCGTAGTTCCAGCCCCACACGTGCACCTGCTACAGCACGGAGTCCCCTGCTGCAGGTGTGAAACTAGCCTTAGGCTACTTTCACACTTGCGTTGTAAGGATCCGTTTGTGAGATCCATCTCAGTCTCTCATAAACGGTCTAAAACTAATCAGTTTTGTCCTAATGCATTCTGAATGGAAAAGGATCCGTTCAGAATGCATCAGTTTTGCTTCAGTTTGCTTCAGTTCAGTCAGCAGTCCGTGGAGGCGGACACTAAAACGCTGCTTGCTGCGTTTTGGTGTCTGTATGACAAAACTGATCCAAACTGGCTATTTAAAAGATAATACAGCCGGATCCGTTCAGAACAGATGCAGACGGTTGTAATATCATGACGGAAGCGTTTTTGCTGATCCATGACGGATCCAGCAAAAACGCTGGTGTGAAAGTAGCCTTATTTACATTGGACTGTGGCGTGGAGTGATGTTATTTACACGGGACTGCATGCTGGAGGTGGATGTGGGAAGGAAGTGATGTTATTTACATGGGACTGTCTGTTGAAGGCGGCTGTTGGAGGGAGTGATATTTACATAGGACTGTATGTTGATGACGGCTATGGGAATCATGTTATTTACATGGGACTGTATTTGGAGGGGGCTGTAGATAGAGAAGGATGTTACTTACATGGGACTGTATATTGGAGGGGGCTGGAGAGATGGTGTGAATTACACAGGAGGGAAATAGCTTTATTTACATTGGACTGTATGGTGGAGGGGCTGAGGAATTATAATTTCTGAGGACACTAAAGGGAGGAATATAACTACAGCGGGCACTTCAGGGCGAGCATTCTAACAGTAGGGGGAGAGATATAAATACTGGGGGCACTGTAGGGGTATTATAAATCCAGGGGACATTAGGCGTTCTTATTATTACTGGAGGCTCTATAGGAGAGACTTATAGATTCACCTTATTTCTACTAAGAGCATTATTACTACTGAGGGGTCTGGACAGAGCTTTTTTTACCACTGGGGGAACAATAGGGAGCCTTATTACTACTGGGGGCTCTATGAGGGCATTATTAATACTGGAGGACTCTTCTAGTAATGGGGACAATCTTGGGGAGCATTATCAGTGCTGGGGTCACTGTAGGGTGCAGTGTTACTAATGATGGAATTACTACTGGTAGGACTATTACTATAGGGGGCACTGATATTTCTTCAGGATAGTATTTGGGGGTATCGGGGAGCACAGTAAGCAGCAGGATAACAATGTGGGGACTCCAGGTTAGGGGATGATGATAGAAATGTGAGGAAGATAAGATGTCTGTGTGTCACACTCTGCAGAGACAAGACGGCTGAGAGAAGTTGTCCGGGCCGAATGGAGAAGATGATGACAGAGAAGATCTACATCACAGAAGACGTCAGTTGGGAGGCCCTGGATGTGAGGTATGTGCTGCTGTTGGGACGAGGGTCGACATAGAGAATTGCACCATATTCATTGGGGCTTGGGCCCCGGATCTTTTGAGACCCTAGCAACGCCCCTGCCCAGTCTATATCTGGGTGGTTGAAGTCCTCCCCAATAATGACCTCTTAATGATTTGCAGTAGATTTTCTGTGGACTCTGGTATATTCGGTGGCTTATAATAACCCATATCAGTGTTTTATTATTGTCTTTACTTCTATGTACAGGGTGGCCCACATAACAGTAGCCCGCCTCCAGCGAGAATATGACAAAAGAGCAAGTGGATTTTTTTTTAATTACCCACAAGTCACAAACAATGCAGAAAGTAGCCCCTGTTCCGTGAGGTGCGTCATGTTGCCCCATCTTGTTGGAAAAAGCAGGACATTTTTTGTTCTGGTGTCATTTGGTTGTAAGACTGTTCAAGTAAACTGCGGTATTCACATTGATTTGAAGCAAATTGGGCCCGGTATTTGTGCTCCTGACACTGTGCTCCAAACACCAATTTTCTGGTTGTGAAGTGGTGTTTCATAAGTCAGATGGGGATTTTCAGCGGACCAGTACCTCGTATTCTGGTAATTTACATGATCTGATAAATGAAACCAAGCTTCATCTGTCATGAAGTACAGCAATGGGTCCAAATGTCTGTCAGCAATCACAGTCAGCAATCAAGTACAGTAATTTAGACGTTTAGCTTTGCCAGACTCTTTCACTTGCTGTACAGACGTTATTCGGTATGGTTTCAGGTTCAGAGATTTCAGCACTTGCTGACATGTTGTTAGTGATACACCAACTTGCAGAGACAGTCTTCAAGGTGATTTTTGGGGGCCACTTGCTGCTGAATTTCATGCACTACTTTAGCCGTCCAGATCAATGGAGTTCTCCATTTCTTCATGTTTGCAACAGAGCCAGTTTGATGCCATTTCTGAAGTAGATACTGAATACAACATTTAGCTGGTGGTTTTGTTCCTGGGTACTTGTCGGCAAAGGTCTCTTGTGTTTCCTTAACCAATCTGCTTTGCACATTGCCTTCCACAATCACTATTCACTGTTCCAGGGAGAGCACCATCTTCCTGACACAATAGGCCACTTTTATCAAACGGAATAATAAATCAGTCTTAGTTGCCCACAGCAACCAATCAGAGTTCAGCTTTCAGTTCGTAGAGGGCTCTGAAACAATGAAAGCTGAGCTCTATTTGGTTGCAATGGACAACTAAGACAGATTTACTATTAGGCAGTTTGATTTGGAGATATTGGAGACAGGCTACTTTTTTATGGGTCACCCTGTATTTATACCCACAGTGACTCCACATGTTCCTTTCCCTCACTTATATCTAATATTTAATAATGTGATGAGTATGTCTTCTTCGTCCTGCACTTGTACCTGTTCTGCTTTTATTATATATATATATATATATATATCTATATATATATATATATATATATATATATATATATATATATACACGACATAATTAATTTTTTTATACAAATCATGTTGTTGGTTATACACCTGTATAAACCTCAGTGTAATTTGCTAGAGTCATTTTCACCTTTCATGCAAGATGAAAGTACATACTGTACATAGGTTTATTTATAGCTATTCTCTAGGCTGCATGTAAATTATATAACCCATTTACTGAATGGATTTCTGTTTCCTTCCCTCCATAACATTTAACGTTAAAAACATTTTATATTGTTATTCAAATATACAGTATAGTTAGATGTGCAAAATATACTGCATATATTTACAAAAAAGTGGAAGCGGTCAGTATAATACGCACTGGCACTTTCCCCCCATTTTTGGAGGGAAAAAAGTGTGTCTCTTAGTCATAAAATAAGGTATATTGAATTGTGTATATTATTTTCCTCAGGCAGGCTGGCCATACATATTGGAGATATGTTGATGAAAAACTTGTTTAGCCAACAGCTATTTCTCCAGCCCCAGACCAATAATGCGCATGCATGTGCAGTAAGCCCCTGAGGAGTTGGATCAGAGGATGGGAGTGGTAGGGGCCCTGATGATGTGTCACGTTGTACTCCCTCAGGCCATTGCTCCCTGGGTTCGGTGCACTGAAGGATGGGCACTTTATGTTCCCTTGGGATACTCCTTGTAGCTGTGGTCTCCTGTTTGATGGTAGTGTTGGGATTCCCATGGTCTTAATGTCTATGTGGGTGCTAGGCAGGGCACGTTATGGAAATTCAATTGCCAGAATGTGTAATTAAGAGAATCAGGAACCAAGCCATATTGAACTTGACAAAACTTTCTCTTTACTGTGTCCACCATGGGAGTTGTAGTACATCCAGAAGTTATCTGTACACAGTGCAGTGTACTCAGATATCCAAGCATGAGCTAGGCAGTTTGATGCAGCAGAAGCCCTCTGCTTACTTCTTCTCTTGCTGTTATATTAGAATCTCTGACTAGCATCTACAATCTGGCAACCATGGCTGCACTGTTTTTGGGTGCATAGGGTGTCTTAACTTTCATCCCTCTGAAGCAGTAGGGTTTGGGTCACCTTAATCTGGGTTACATTGCTGTCTCTCTCTCTCTCACTGTAGCCATTCAAACCTTCCTTCTTTAGTTCTTGCATCTCCTGGAGCTTGTGGAGGTGACAGAGTCTCCAAGGCTTGGAACTGGAGTATATGGAAGAGGAGCACATAGAGACTGATCCTTCTTCCTCTCTC
The DNA here is from genome assembly GCA_900303285.1 of Rhinella marina. NCBI lineage: Eukaryota > Metazoa > Chordata > Amphibia > Anura > Bufonidae > Rhinella > Rhinella marina. The sequence goes on along the minus strand of ONZH01025368.1, from coordinate 381,785 downwards.
CCTACATCTACTCTGACTGGAATCTCCTGGAACTAGGGGGTGGAGACAGCCAACACCCTAAGCTCAAGGGAGGGCTAGACCCGGATTGTTAACTCTGGCAACGCCTAGCTCATCCTGGAACATACTAAGTGTTCAGTACATTATATAAGCATTACAAACATTACATAAAAAAACAAAGTTTTCAGATACCTCCAGGTCTGGGGTACAGCATATGCTTGGCTCAGCTGCACATGTTTGTGTCCTGAACAGAGAAAGTTGCCAGAAATCTGTTGCCAGACACTTCTGACATTGGCTTAATGCCTCATCCTTTTGTTCTCAGGAAGATAAGAATCCAACTGCCTGATTCTTCTCTCCACTGACATCCTCTGCCTCCATTACACATTAAGTGGTCAACCGGTTACGCCATCAATGTGTTTGACTGGCATTTATTTAAAGTGTACAACCAGCTTCAGACCTTTATGATGAAGCAATGTTCTAGTTATAACTGCAGTGATCAGTGAGATTTGTAGCACACTCTTCAGAAAACTACAGAAAAGCTGCATGGGCAGAGATCAGAGTGCTTGTCTGGCTGTACACTATGGGAGCTGCTTGCCAAATGGTTTTATGTGTCCTGAGCAGATACATTCTGTAACAGCAAAACTGTCCTGCCAGCAGGGGTCTGGATTTGGATTCTGCAGTACAGTAAGATCCTATACTAAAATGTCACAGGCAGTGGCAAATCAACGACTTATGGGACCCCATGATACAACATGAAATGGGGCCCCACTCCACCATGATCATCTCACCAGTCAACTAAATAAGAATTATGTCATAATCTGATGTTCAAGGTCATTTTGCTACACTTTTTCGAGAGTTTTATACTGATGACATAGCCTCTGGATAGGTCATCAGTGTCTGATCGGTCGGGGTCCGACACCCTGGAGCCTTAGCCATCAGATGTTTGAGAAGGCACCAGTATTCACAGTAGCATCATAGCCTTTTCTCAGCTCACCAAGCACAGCGCTGTCCATTTGATAGCGGCTGTGCTTGGTATCGCAGCTCATCCCCATACACTTCAATGAGGTTGAGCTGCGCTAGGCCATGTGACTGATGAACGTGATGTCATATCACCTAGGCAAAGCTGCAAGAAGGGTGTCGGACCCCTGCCAATCAGATACTGATGACTTATCCAAGGATAGGTAATATTTAAAAAATCTCAGACAATGCCTGCAGGCAGTATGATATAGAAAAGGAGTGGCTGAGCAGAATGATATATAGTTTTGTGTGAAAATAATCAGTAAAACTTGTATTTCAGTTATTTAAATTCCTGCTCATTCTAGTCTTTGAAGTCAAGGAGGCGGGTCTATCAGTGATTGACAGCTCTCTCTGTATACACACTCAAAGATGGAAGGCTGTCAATCACTGATAGGACCGCCTCCTTGATTTCAAAGCCCAGAATGAGCAGGAATTAAAGTGAATAAAATACAAGATATGTTGTATCTTTCCCCGCAAAACTATATATCAATCTGTTCAGCTCCTCCTGCTCTATAACCTGCTGCCTGCAGTTCAGACACTATGCTTGATGTGACAGGTTCCCTTTAAAGGGCTTATCAGATGAATATTCTAAAAAATGAAAATCATACATCATATAGCACATGACAAAGCTAGAACCAGCCCTGTACCTCAAATGGATCCAGAGATCTCCCCATTCATTGCTCTGCTAGATTTATATCAAGCTGGCAGCTCGAGGGGAGCATCTTTTCTGCTGCAGCTCAGGGGGCGTGTCCATTCTGCTGCAGCTCTCTCTCTAAAAGTGCACTAAATTTCTCATCCACGTCTTGTCTATAGACCCTGTAATGCTTTTTATTCTCAATTAGAATAACATGTACAAAGATTGTCTAGCATTAAATACTGAAAACTCTGTATTTAATGCTGGAGAATCTTTGTACTACTTATTTGAATCGACAAAGCCAGTCAAATGAGTAGCCAAACATTTACAAGGAAAAATATAACATGTCTAATTGCTTTGACTCTTTGACTTGTTATTACTACTAATAGTTGGCGATCTGTTGCTTCATTCTGGAGAAAAAATCCATATGTAAATAACTTAAGAGCACTGAGGGTGTGCCTAAGGCACTCTGTGCACCTTTGCCCTCACCACTCCCCCTTTTCAGAAAGTGTTGAGGATGACACAGAAACACAATGTGCGACAAAGTTTGTGGCAAATGGATTTTAACCCTTTCGGTACCAGCGCCGTACATCTACGGCGCTGGAGCGATGTAAGAACATGACGCCCGCTCCCACGTGCAGCGGGCGTTATGGCCGGCAAGTCTCTGCTGTTTTAAACAGCAGAGACCTGCCGCTACTTACCACAACCGGCAATAATGCCGATCACGGTAAATAAAGGCATTAGATGCAGTGATCAAGGTCAATCGGGGTGTCTGCACTCGATCTGAAAGCTGTAAACCTCGCTGATGAGGGTTATAGCTTTTAATCTGCAATTCTTATTTTGGCCACAAGATGGCAGGCCATGATAAGAAATGAGCAAAAGGGACTTAAAATGGAGTTTAAAAATCCCTGATTGCTCAAAATTAAAAATTAAAAAACATTGTCTATATGCTCATATATGAGCCTTAAAATAATCACAAAAAAAGTTAAAAAATATATAAAAAAAAAAGTTTAAATCACCTCCTTTCCGTATAATTAAAAAATAAATACCTAAATAACAATAAATATAAACATCATGGGTATCACCGCGACCAAAAACGCCCATACTTTTAAAATATTTAAAAAAGTCTAATATGGCAAATAATAATAATAAAATGGAAAAAAGGGTCAAAATGGCCGATTTACCATTTTTCACTAATTCTCTTACCCCAAAAAAATGTAATAAAATGTGATCAAAAAGTCGCACACAGTCCAAAATGGTATCAATAAAAACTATGGATTGTCCTGCAAAAAATGAGCCCCTAAACAGCTCAGTGGATGTAACTAAAAAAAAAGTTATGGGGGTCAGAATATGACGATTTTTTTTTCAAAGTTTGAATTTATTTTTACACTATTTAACACATATGGGGTATCGTTGTAATGGTACTGACCCAGAGAACGAAGGGCATGGGTCAGTTTTGCCGCAAACGGAACGCCGTGGGAACAAAACCCGTAAAACGGTGGAGGAATTGCGTTTTTTTTCCAATTCTCCCCTATTTGGAATTTGTTTTACTGCTTCCCACTACATTTTATGCCATAATTAATGGCGGCATTAGAAAGTACAACTTGTCCCGCAAAAAATAAGCCCCCATACAGCTATGTGAACACAAATATAAAAAATTTAGGGCTCACAGAAAATAGGGAAGAAAAATGAAAACGCAAAACCGAAAAAACTTCCGGTACTGAAAGGGTTAAAATGTCACAATTATAAGATGCAGGGAGATAAATCCCCAGTATGTCTAATTTAATAGTAAATATCCTGGTGACAGACTCCCTTTAAAGACGTTTTACACTATGGTCTGCTCCTTTGACCTACAGGACGCTGTTCTATCCACATACACTTTCAGTTTCATTTGGTGCTTGTACTTCCTCACCATTACTACTTCTTGCTGTCATGGTTCCCCATGTATCAGTGATCATCCCCGTTCTTGTTTGTTTCTACACAGACTTGTAGGCTAGTTTCATATGTGCATTTTAAGAGGAACAGCTTGTCGGATTTCACGGTATAAGTCATAGCCGTATACTGCCGTTCACCTCTGGACCCCATTGTCTACATTGGGATTCGATGGTGATCTGTCTTTTGTCTGGCTGAAACCCAGCACTCATGTCGGAATCCGGATACATCCCCTTCAGAACGCATTGTAGTTTATGGAAAATGGCAGTATCTGGCTATGCCGCACACCGTGAAATCCGTCCTGCCAGAACAGCCTGCTGAATTTAAAAATGATGAGAAATTAGCCCAAAAACTGCTTTGTTTTTTCAACACTGTCCCTACACACTTCCTCCTGTGACTTGCCTGGTGCTTTCCTGCACATGCATAGCTTTCTTTACTGTCAATATTCTACCTCTAAGTCAAGCGTAGACAAATCTTCCAGTAAATGTACTGCAGCTATAACAAGTTAATCGAGGTTTCCCCCTCAGTAAATATAGAGCATAATGGCAGTCATAACGGTGAGAGCCCTAAGGGCTGTATTAGACTTACCGATGGCCGGCCAGATCATCGCTAACAATAGTTCATAGGAACACTTGTTAGCGATGATCTGGTAGTGTAATACTGCCACCGATTACCTGATGAACAAGCAAACACTCGTTCATCGGGTAATCGTGATTTTTAAGCACACTTAGAAATCATTGTTTGCCGGAGACAGATTGTGCCATCTAATCACAATCTGCTGCCGGAAAACAATGATTCTTTATGGGAAAATGCGATACCATAGCGATTGCTCCTGCAAATACTGTGGAGAAGATCACTGCATGTAATAGCAGCGGTCTCCTCCAGTTACAAGCAGGCAATGGCTGGGAAGAAACGCTTCCTTCCCGACAATCATCTGCTAAATCTTGTAATGTGATACAGCCCTAAAGTAGTAGTGTTCCCCAATGTGCATAGCATGGTCTAATAGGCGAACTGTCAGTGTAATCCTGACACATATAATATACTGCAATACAGAAGTATTGAAGTGTTAGAGAAGATCAGATGTCAAGTCCCCTAGTGGACCAAAATAAATGTAAAATAAAATGTTTACAAATATTTTTAAAGAATAAAAACTAACAAAAACAGTTTTATCATTAACCCCTTCCCGACCAGCGCTGTAATAGTATGGTGCTGCAGGAGGTGACTTCCCAACCAGAGTCGTAGTACAGCCGGACCCCTGCTGCATGCTCTGACCACAGCACGTGCGATGTGTGGAGAGGGAAGGAGCTGCCATCAGGTCCCCGCGCTGCTGTGACGGGGACCCGATGACTGGGAAGGCAGCACGATGCCTTCCTTAGGCATCAAGGCTGCCTTCCTGTTAGCCTATAAGATCCAGCCCCCTGGATCTCACAGGCAGGGAGCTGTAACTGTATTACATTGAGTAATACACTTACAGCCAATGCATTACAATACATAAGTATTGTAATTCATTGTAAAGGGGGTCAGACCCCAAAGGTTGTGGGGAAAAAAAGTTAAAACAAAGTTAAAAAAAAGTTTTGCATAATAAAAAAATAAAAGTTCCAAGTAAAAAAAAAAAGCGTTCTTTACCTATAATTAAGTAATAAAAAAAATGTAAAAAATAGGAAAAAAAAGAAAAGTAGACACATATACATTGTACAGCGGCTGTGCTTGGTATTGCTTTCAGCCCCATTCACTTGAATGGGGCTGAGCAGCTCCTAGGCCACGTGACCAATGAACTGAGAGAAGGCCTCGGCGTTCACAGGAACCTTCTCAAAAAGCTGATTGGCGGGGGTCCCGGGTCTCGGACCCCCACAGATCAGATACTGTTGACCTATCCTGAGGATAGGTCATCAGTAGTTAACTCCCGGAAAACCCCTTTAATTCTGTTCAAAAATGCATCTAATGTGTAAAACTTAAGAAAAATAAAAATGTTTGACATATTATACAGCCAATTTTTTCCACCTTGCCTCACAAAAAGTGTAATGTCAATCGATCAAAAAGTCTTATGCACCCCAAAATGGTACCAATCAAACCATCATCTCATCCTGCAAAAAATGAGCCCCCACATAAGACAATAACTTAAAAAATAAAAACCAATAGCACCCACAAACCAATCCATCAAAATCTGTGCTGCAAAAGGTATATGGCGCTCCTTTTATTCTGAATCCTGCCATGTGCCCCCACAGCAGTTTACCACCACACATGGGGTGTTGCCATATTCAGGAGAAAATGGGTAACAAATTTTGGGGGTGCTTTTCTCTTGTTACCCCTTGTGAAAATGAAAAATTTGGTGCTAAAGCAAAATTTTATTGGAAGAAATGAAACTTTTCATTTTCACAGCCAAGTGATCCCAAATTCCGTTAAATGCTTAGGGGCTCAAAGTGCTCAGTACACCCCTTAATATATTCTTTGAAGGGTGTAGTTTCCAAAATAGAGTCCCTTTTTGAGGGTTTCCACTGTAGGGGTAAGTCATGGGCTCTTCAAATACAAAATGGTGCCTAAAAACCATTCCAGCAAAATCTGCCTCCAAAATACATATGACGCTCCTTTCCTTCTGACCACTGCCACATGCCGATAGAGAAGTAAACTGTAGAATCAGAATAATGTATATTGAGGTTTAGTTTGCTGTTAACCCTTGCTGTGTTGCAAGAAAAAAAATTGATTAACATGAAAAATCTGCATAAAAAATGAAAATTTGGAATTTCTCCTCCATTTTCTTTTAATTCTTATGGAACATCTAAAGGGTTAACAAAGTTTGTAACGTCAGTTTTGAATAATTTGAGGGGTGTGGTTTCTATTATGTAAACCCCTCAAAATCACTTTATATCTGAATTGGTGCTTAAAGGGGCTCTGTCACCAGTTTTCAACCTATGGAATTAGTTATATAATCGAATAGTGCTCTTAATCCTTTCCCCACACATACCTTTATTTAGCAGAAGGAATAAGCGTTTAGCCAGCAAAACGTTCTTATAGAAATATGCTAATGAGTCTTCGGAGCACCGAGAGGCGTGCTCTTGTCTTCTGAGCACCGCATCTGCGACGCCCTTCTAGCTCCTAACACCGCCCTTCATCAGATAAACCTGCCCCCCTGCTTCTTGATGGACAGCGCTAGACCCTGCGGTCTAGCGCTGAAATTCTGCGCCTGCGCACTGATACGGTGTACGGCGCATGCGCACTAGGCTTGCAGCGCCGAACTCTGCAGGCCCTTTCTCTGTAGTGTGCACGCGCCGTCACGTCGCTGAACCCAGAAGTGACGACACGTGCGCACTACAGAGAAAGGACTTGCAGAGTTTGGCGCTGCAAGCCTAGTGCGCATGCGCCATACATCGGATCAGTGCGCAGATACTGCTAAATAAAGGTACGTGTGGGGAAAGGATTAAGAGCACTATTTGATTATATAACTAATTCCATAGGTTGAAAACTGGTGACAGAGCCTCTTTAAAGAAATGGTTTTGGAAATTTTGTTGAAAATTTGAAAAATGGCTTCTAAATTTTTAAGCCTTCTAACGTCGTAAAAAAATAAAATGACATTTACAAAATGATGCCAACATAAAGTAGACATATGGGGAATGATAACTATTTTATGAGGCATTACTATCTGTCTTAAAAGTAGAGAAATTCAAATTTAGAAAATTGTGACTTTTCAAAATTTTTGGTAAATTTGGGATTTTTATAAAAATAAAGGAAAAATATGTTGACTCAAATTTACCACTGTCATGAAGTACAATGTGTAATGAGAAAACAATTTCAGAATGGCCTGGATAAGTTAAAGTGTTCCAAAGTTATTACCACATAAATTGAAACGTCAGATTTGCAAAAAATGGCCTGGGCAGGAAGGTGAAAACTGGCACTGGGTAGAAAGGGTTAAAAGTGCCTTTTTATGTAAAAAAAAAAAAAACAAACACATCTTTAACCTATATAATTAAATTATCACATTTGAATGCAATGATCTAGTAAAGAAAATGGTTACAAAGAACATTAACTTAAATGTGCCACTTCCCACTTTTATTTGTACATTCTTATGGACAGATTCCCATCTGATCTTATATACATTTATAATATACATTATACATCTAGATCTAGAATAAAAATCTAGAATAAAAGTGAATCTAGAATCAATAGAATAAAATGATCAAGAATAAAAGTGGCTTCTATGGCTGAAGGGAATAATATATAAGATAAAGAGTGTTGACGTAGTTAATTGTGATTGAGATTTAATTGATGGCTAGTTTGGAATGATAACTAGCGCTTAGTATGTGAATAACAATCATTAATGAACAGGAATTGTGACTATGGAGTTGTCACTTCTCAGTATACTGATTGCACAAGTGCTATAAACTTGAATAGAGGAAGCCACACCCAGCTTTTCCCATCCTTCCTTCCTACTTGTGTCTGCTGCTACCTGCCTTGGTCTGCAACATGGGGGCTCACGTGTCCAGCTTATCTTCACCCTGTGGATCCATCAATGTGCTTGCCTTTAATTAGACAAAATGCCTAGGATTAGCCTTAGCAGCACTGCAAATGAAACACAAAAATAGATATAAAAAAAAACAGATAATGCAAACCCACTCAACCTTGTAAGAAAACATTTATCTTCCCTTCCACTCACAATTTGTAGACTATATAGACCTACTGTATACCTTTCTTTCCAAATTCCTCCAGAAGGCCTTATGCACACAACTATATTCGTTTTGTAGTCCGCAAATTGCAGATCTGTAAAATACGGATGCGTTCTGTGCTCCACATTTTGCAGACATATTTTATGGTTTTGTGGAACAAACATATGGATACAGAAAGCACACAGATGGTCCATGTGCTTTTTGCAGCCATATGTCCGTTCCACAAAAAGATGCCGCATGTCCTATACTTGGCTGCAAAATGCGGAGCACGTACCCACTGAAGTCAATGGGTCCACACAAAATGCAGATGTGACACTGATGGCATCTATATTTCCCACCTCACATCCAATTTCTCATCCCCATGTAGGTTTCTGCTCTATGTGGCACCACTGACTCCAGCAATCCAGTCTGGCCACTTCTGCTGAACTCATCCTGCAATCCCCACCGTTCTATCTTACCTCCATCACAGAGTCCCTGCCACTAACTGCTCTCTCTCTTTTAACCTCATACCCATTCTCCTGACCAATGCCCCCCCACTCTCTCTACTGTATCTGGAGCATTATGGAACTCTTGTTCCATCTGCAACAAACTTTCCTACATCCACAACCTCTTCCTTTCCCAGAAACTTACATTCTTTGGCCCCTGCTCTTCAATACCACAATTTTCTTGCTGTCACATCTTTGGGTTTCATTTCATAGGTGCTGTTTAGTTTAGGTTGTTTGGGTAATTCAAAATGGCTTACACGGTGATGGATTTCTTTTGGCTGTGTATTGACATTAGAAGGTGGCCTAGCTGCTTGAATAGGAAATAGAAGCAGCTTGTCTTTTGCTCTTTATCCTGAGTAGGAGGCACATGTCCAAATATCAGTTTATAAAGCAGGGTGAAAGGTGCATGCAGATTAGGATCTTGGATGCTCGCCAGTTTCCCTGGTTTCATAACTGCATAAACCTCACACCCACTGCCTCCGAATCCTTCATACACCAGCTTGTGGTTTTAGAGTGTTGGATCAAATGTATAAAAATTACACCCACAAGGTTCCTCTCGATCTCCAGTTGGTGAAGTTGAACCCTGGTGATGTAACAGGTTTAATGTGCAAAGCTTTGTGGTCAAAGCAGCTACTTACAGGTCCTAGTATATAAACTGATAAGACCTTCCTAGGATGGGTGCAAGAAATAGGAATCTGGGGGGAGATTTGTCCAAACTGGTATAAAGGAAAACTGGCTTAGTTGGCCATGGCAACCAATCAGATTCCACCTTTATTTTTTCAGATCTCCTTTTGGAAAATAAAAGGTGGAATCTGATTGGTTGCTATGGGTAACTAAAACAGGTTTTCTTTACACCAGTTTTTATAAATCTCTCTCCTGGTGTTCATTATTTACCTCTTAACAGCATTTTAATTGTAGAGGGGTCTGTGTTGTGGTTTTGTCCTAATTCTCAGTCTACCAAGAACATTGTATTGCAAAAATTAGTAGGTTATCTGGACCCTAATAGCTTGTGGGTCTCAGAGGCTACTAGATATATCTACAGGAAATGCTATAGATGTTTTAAACAGAATATTTCATTAATAAAACTTCTCCCACTGCAGACTATAGCTGTCTGCTAAGGCTTTGTTCACATGGCAGATTTTGTCCATGGATTCCTGCACAGATTCTGTGCCAAAAACTATTAGGCATCTACGTATTGTCTATGTGAGTCCGCTATGCTGTTTAAGAGTAGTTTTCCAGACCTCTCCAAAACTTAACATGTCCATTCTTGACTCAGTTTTCACGTGGACTCCATTGGAAACCGTCGTGGGAATCTGCTGGTGGATCAGCCCCATTCAAATTGAAAAACTGCAGAAACATCCAGTGGGTTTCTGGCATGGAATACACGTCAGATTTTGACACTGGCAAAATTAACACAGCCTAATATCTATCAGTCCCAACTTCTCCATTACCTCTCTAATCATTATATTGATTTAGGGGCGAACTGGAAACTTAAAGTGACCCTGGAAAAAATACTTAATGTGGCCCCATTTTGAAGTTGGGTCCAAATTGATGGAAGGCAGGGCTAGCAATACCATATTGTGACACATTATACTACCCCAACAGAGCCAAATACCACAGTCCATCACAAAATACTGCCAGCAGCACAAAATACATCCCCAAAAACTTCCACTGGCCGGCCATGTAGAGTGTCCAGGTGGCCCACTGGGAAATTCCCCTATAAGGTCAATGGCTAATCTGCGCCTGAATTCATTAATGATTCTATGTAACCCTTACAGTTCTGGAATGTATTGGATAACACTGACATAATGCTGTCAGTGCTATCCAATACATTCCAGAACTGTACGGGTTACATAGCATCATAAATCAATACAATGCTATGCGACCCTGTTAGTGCTGGGAGGTCAGGACGGGAGCTACTGCATACTCAACATTGCGAGTCCAGAGCGTAGAACTCGCTCGTCTGAAAGGGGCCTTGGGTACCACATTTTTAACAATGAGTAATTTAAATGATAATGGCAGCAATTATCTTCAACAGAAAAGAAGTGCAACTAGTCACTTAATGTGGATTTAGACTGCCTGATTTTCGGGCAGATTATCAGGAACGGCTGTTCCTGCAAAGACTCATTCCCTACAATCTGCCCATCTAAATGTGCAGCCGATCACCTAATGAACGAGAGAAACGCCTGTTCAGCAGGTAACCCATTATCTCATGCAGGTACCACCAATCATCCTTTCTGGGCAGTAGATGTCTAAACAATGATTCTGTATGGGGACAAGCGATCACAATAGCCAACAATAAATGTATGGTTGACATGATGTTGGATGCACATTGCACTGTTGTTGCTTACATGTTTCAAGTTAGCTTCAAGTTAGCTTACTCATATGGGCTGTGCAGTGTTACTTACTTACTACTTACTTATCTAGAGGGGATGTTTGTATTGTTTTTCTATAATACATATGTACATATATACATATGTATAATTTATTACATCTGTGCTTGCATTTTACAGTTTGTCCCCAGGCATTGTATTGTGTGCTCATGGAGCTTGTATACCAGAATTTGATCACTACCTGGGGACACGGGCTGATAATGGAAATTCAATTCATCACCTTTGCCTGAACAAACACAGCAGCAGTCAGTCGAAAAATGAGTGGTATGAGCTTATCCACTGATCACAACCCTCTACTTGGGCCTAAAATCTGTCGTTGTAAAAATGCCTGTGCTTGTCCGCAAAACGAACAAAAATAGGATATGTTCTATAATTTGTGGCACAGCTGCAAGCATGCGGACAGCACATGGATGACATCTGTGTCCTGTCAGCATTTTTTTGCGGCCCCATAGAAATTCAATTCGCAAAAAAATGAGGATTGGATGGGGACCAAAAGTACAAATGTGTGCATGCCTTAAACAAACTATGACCAACTTGTTATAGCTTCGATCAGCACTGGTTATAGCCCCACATGGGACCTTGAGATGAGAAACTGGATTTCAACATGCCCGATCCTTGAAGGCAGATAAGGCTGAGTTCACATTTCTGTTTTGCTTTCTGTTCTTCTGATCCATAAGAAGAACAGAAAAATAAAAAAATAAAAATGGATCCAGTATTTTAAGCATAGTTAGGTTAGTTTCACAGTAGCAATATGGATCCAGCGGGCTGTTCCGGCAAGAAACAGCCTCCCGGATCTCTCTGCATTCCAGCACTGCCAGAAACTTGAACGTTTAACTATAATGGGGACCGGCGGAGATCCGGCTACATCCAAAAAAATATGCAGAGAATGAGCAAGAAAAAAACTGCTGGGCTGCCAGAACAGCCTGTTGGATCCCTAGTACTAGTGTGAAACTGGCCTTATGATCAGTTTGTTTCACTTCAGTCGGAGATCAGTCCTGCCATGCAGTTCTTTTACCCTGTCAAAAATAACTCTGACGGAAGGGACAAAAACTGATGCAAACTGATCATAACTGATGCTCTAAAAACAGACAAATAGTTTAGTTTTAATGCAAACTGATGCTAACTGAATATAACTGATATTCAAAATAACGGATCGGTTTTTAAAAATGTTCTGTTCTTCTGGTGGATCAGAAGAATGGAAAGCTAAACATGATGTGAAGTCAGCCTAAGCTACCACTTGAGATGTCTGGCAGCCACTTAGGGTCCTTTTACAAGGGCAAGTTAATAACTCATAAACATGTGTTGATCAACAATACATCATGTCAATTGGCGCACATTTTTAAGGCTGCTTTCACTTCTGCGTTTTTACATTTCCATTCTTCTGCTCCGTTATAGGAGCAGAAGAACGAAAATAACGGAAACGTCAATTTCCGTACTTAACTGAAGCGAACAGAGCCTACAGACCCCATTGACTATAATGGGATCTGATATCCGCAGTTCCGTTATTGAGGCTGATGCTGGCAAAGGAATTCAGAGTGCACAAACGCTCACATTACATGATGTTGCGCATGTGCGAGATTTTACTGCTGCAGCAGGGTGACGTCCAGATATTGGTTGGCTAACAGACAGAATTTTACACTGGAATTGTGCTATTAGGCTACAGCCCTTTCTCACAAAGCTCCACCTTCTATGATTGCCCCACCTAATTTTGAACAAGTTGTAGAAACCCTAATTGTGCCAGTTTTCACAGATTTTAGGTGCCAACACATTAGTAAACATAAACCACTGAGCATGCTACAGAATTGAATATCCACTGCATGCTGTGATTTCTGTGTGGAATTTATGGTACATATGAATTGGTTTTTGAAACCCCCAGCCACTTCTACCGTAAGAATCTGCCACTTCTGGAGTCGGTCTAGGGTTCATTTGATCAGATTTCTAGTTGTTTTTGCCAAGCTTATGTTTTGTTTCTGTTTTTTTCTGTTTGTTTTTTTCCTGTTCTAGTATCCTAACATGTTATCCATGTGTAAATGAAGCTGAAAGATTTTTCCACCTCCTCAACTGTCAATTGTGTATGTGTGTATGTATGTACGGGTCAATACCTTAGGGTACGGAGGAATTGCTCCGATTCAGAACAGTTCCATTCTGAATCTAGGAAGCTGTTTGACAGACTCACGAACAGGGGATACCCACAAAGGGTTTTGAAGCAAGCCTTTCAAAGAGCGCAATCTGAAGATCAGGTAGGTCTACTGAGTCTGAAAGAAAAAAGAAAAGATGGCCAGGCGCCATTTCGCCTAAATGCCACCTATGATGTGGCAAATAAAGAGGTTCGTGAAATCTTGAACAAATATTGGCCCATTCTATTCCTAGATCAGGACCTGACTGATGCCATAAGCAACATCCCAAGCCTGACCTACCTGACCTACCGATTGGTGCACAGTCATTATATGGCACCGATTGGTACGGGCACATGGCTAGACAGACAACCTAGGGGAATGTTTAGGTGTGGCTCTTGTAAAGCATGCGACTACATTTCACCAAATAAAACTATTACTTGCTCATCCACAAAAGAAACTGTAACAATTAATAAGTTTGTCAACTGCAGGAGTAAGGGAGTGGTATATATATACCAATGCACGAGCCCCATGGACTACATAGGGAAGACAAAAAGGGAGCTACGAAGGGAGAGTCTGTGAACATGTCAATGATGTTATAAAGAAAAAAGATACACCATTGGCCAGCCACATGAAGGAGGTTCATGCAGGAAACCCAAAAATGATGAAATTCTCAGCCTTGGAAGTGGTTCCCCAATCACCACGCAAGGGGGACTGGGACCGGAGGATCCTACAAAAGGAAGCTGGATGGATCTATAGGTTCCGCTCCCAGTCTCCCTTGGGTCTTAATGAAAGACTAACATTTAGTTGCTGCTTATGATTTTTATGTCTAATATACTTCACTGAATAACTGGCTGTCTCGTAGCTGAGCCAGTGGTGCGGGAAGCACCCAAATTGAAAATTGAGATATAGTGGACCGGAGGTTGACATCCATCCTTCTAAGTTCCAATTATACTGTTGTATCAGTGGGTATCACATTGGCACAACTTTTGACAACTATGGAGATATAAGTTTGATTTTTTCATATTTTCATATTTTTTTCACATTATCAACGATTAATTTTGGATGTAGTAAGGTAATTCAGTGTCCCGGTCAATCTAGATGGACAGCCACCGATTATACTAATTTAATTAAGATATCCCCAATGTATCGGGTGACCTCTACTTAGGCCCTTATCTGTGATAACAGCATCGCCCCTTCGCAAACATGGAGAAACATATCATGATTAATGCGCTAGTGAATGAATGGACATGCGCTTTATCACTGTGCCTCTTAGGATGGATAGCTCCGATCAGGTGATCAGTCACCGGATAAGATACGCCTTACCAGTGCGTTCCATCATTGTAGTCTAATGGACATGGAGCTCCGACCACGTGACCGGACATCGTTGAGTATGCGTTCCACTAGGCCGGATGTCCTGGTCACGTGACACCGGCGTTTGTACGCGAGTGGAAGGGGCCAGAAACAAGGTGAAGCGGGTACTTAAGGGGACTTATGGCAGACATGAGACACTGGTGGATGCTAGGTGGATTATGGGATGAGCGTGTATCCAGAAAGGGACAACCTGGCTTGGTAAGTGTTGAACCTGGTAACTCTAACATTGCAGAGGCTACTGCTTGTCTTCAGGCTTATTGTAATATTGACTGCATTATGTTACAGGTAACCATTACTACAAGGGGACTATACCAACCAGGGATTGTATCATTTTGCCCTCGTTTATCTATATCCTTTGTTGGGGAGCTGCTTACCCATACTCATTGACATCCACCTTACATCAGTGTGTCGGTATTGGAAAACGTTATGACTGGGATTATACTATACTACAGTCATACTTATACTGAAGTGTGACACTTGAAAATCCTCCTGATGAACCCAAGTTTTGTGGGGGAAACGCGTTGAGGATACAAGAATAATTACATCTGTCTTAGGGCGATATTAGGGTGTGTATAGGGGAGGTTGGAGGACAGGGAATCTCTACCATCTGGGGATGTCCCTGGGCTGAGGTCTATATAGGAGCCATATCAGGGCCTGATCTCAGATACAATTATCCTAGCCATCCCCCCTACCCGGCTGTTGTCACACTGACAAACATAACACCCTGATGGTTGAAGGGTGTATACTCAGTATGTTTAATTATATAAACATTTATTATATGTGTAATTATATGAATTATTTGGGGTATTTTTTAACTGAATTAAATAAAATATTATATTTTTAAGGGTCTTTCAATAGTGGTTTTGTAATTGATTTATGTATGTAGTTGCTTCTTTCTAGACATGCTGGATTTTATAGACTATGATATTTCCATCTGAGTACATTCCCAGGCAGTTAACTCTGCCAGATATTGAGGTATCTGTGGGTTCTTTACAGCGGTTAGCCCCATTTCCACATCTCAAAACCAACAGGGCCTGAGCTCGGATTAAGGAATTCCCATAAAAATCCTATTGTTGTTCCTACAGATGTCTCTGGGGTCCCATCAGTAATCTAGACTTGAAAGTAAAGGATTCCTTTGAAAGATATATAGCAATTAGTGTGCAGAACAAGCAGCCTGTAGGGTGGACCGGAAAATCCTATTCTGTTTTATAGGAGAAAAGTGCTGTCTCAGGAGGCCATTCTGACTTTTTAAGAACTTGATCCTATTAAGTCCGTAGAAACAATTGATGACTGTCTTAATCGCATTAAGGTTACCACAATGTGTGAAAAATACAATACATCTGATTGCTAATGTGATGCATAATCCAAACGTAGGCATCCTGACAGACACTATGCACGAGACACGCAGGGACATGTCTTGCTACTGCTTTATTCAAGGACATTCAAGGGTGTAATCCGGTAACAAGAAATAAACCCCTGTTTACTAGATTGGTGCTAACTAGTGATGAGCGATGCGAGCTTCGGATGTTACAGCTTCGTTGATAACTTCAGATTAACACTGTACGGAGATCAGTCTCCGTACAGTATTAGAATGTATGGGCTCCGATGAGCCAAATTTAGTTATTTGCGAAGTCGCACGTGACTTAGTTGAATAACTTCAGTGGAAAAGTAATCAGGGCCTAAGGGGGGAATAACTCTAGTAAAAATACAAAATCCATTAATAAAACACATTAGAAAATTTTTTATTAGGGCATTAGGGACATTTAAAAAAAATTCATTAAATGTTTAGTTACTCTTGAAGGACGCAATGCAAAGCGGAACCCTTTAGAGGCATTCCATTTCTGTACGTCCTTACACGTTTCTATGGGCACACATAACACGGTTCCGTTTTTTTCTGTTATGTATAACAGGACTTTTTTTCCCGCCATACATACCGGAACAGAACGGAGCCTATCCTTATAGAGTAACTAAACTTTTATACAATTTTATTTAAAAATGGCCTGAAATCAATATTATAAAATACTTTATACATGTATTTTCCTTTTTTGAATAAAGAAATTGACACTCAAAGACCTGTTTTCTGCAGCGCTTTAAATTCACTATTTTCGCACATCACGGATTTCTCAGTGGTGTACGGACTCTGCATGGCCGCAGCGAACGGTGTAGGGACAGGAGCAAACATCCTGCTTCTGGCTAAATGCTGGCATAGCAATTTCTTTATTAAAGGGGTTGTCCCACGAAAAATATTCTACAGTTTTTAAACCAGCTCCTGGATCTGAATACTTTTGTAATTGCATGTAATTAAAAATTCTGTATAGCTACTGAGTTATCAGTAAGATGTATCTGTATAGAGCCACTTAATTTCTTATTTCTTTGACCTGCTCACTGAGAAAGCCGCACATGCTCAGTTTCATCTTTCAACTGCCTTCTGAGCTGTGATAGGGAGAGAATAGACACGTCCCCTGAGCTGCAGCAAAAAAGACACTCCCCTTGAGCTGTCAGCTTGATATAAATCTAGCAGACCAATGAATGTGGAGATCCCTGGATCCATGTGAGGTACAGGGCTGGTTCTACCGTTGTTAGAAAGGTATTGTCGTGGACTATATGATGTCTGATATTCATTTTTTACATTATTCGTGGGATAACCCCTTTAAAAAAGAAAAATCTATTAAAACATTATTGCCCCTTTCACACGAGCGGGAGACTCGCATGTCTCCCGCAACGCATCTACAGGGCTGGATTCGGCATTATATGCGATCCCAGTCAGTGCCGGAGTCCAGCCCTGTAGATGCGTTGCGGGAGACATGCGAGTCTCTCGCTCGTGTGAAAGGGGCATATATTATAAAAATGATTTTGAGGACATTTGGGACATTTTTAAATAAAATTGCATAAAAGTTTGAGAATAAAAGAAGTGGTAGAAAAGAATGAATTCAGGGATGCTATTTAGGGCATTTGGGTCGTTCTTATATAAAACTGCATACAAGTTTAGTTATTTGTTAAGACTTGTTTGAAGCAGAAAGTGTAATTCCCTTTGTAGCAGGCATGAACCCGACATCCGTAACATAGGCCCCAAAGGTCCGTTTGGTAAATGCACGCGCCCAAACTGACTTGGCTTTTTACTTGGGCAATTGCCTTATATAAAATAGCATACATCAGTGGAAAACAAGCCAGAGTTTATAGAAGCCTGTATTTAGCTGGCACCAGTTATCGTAAGGTTGTTTTTACACGCGGCAGATTTTATTGCAGAACTTTTTGCTACTGAAAAGCAGTTCCATTCATCTGAATGGAAGGGAGGTGGAGTTTGCAGGAATTCAGGTTGCAGAACAACCCCTTTCAGATGAATGGAATTGATTTTCGGTCGCAAAAATTTCTGCAACAAAATCTGCTGCGTGTCAAGGCACCCTAAAGGTAAATGCACACGAACAGGATTGCGTGAGCATCTTCAGCGCGGATTTGCTTGCAGGAAATCCACACTGTAGGTCGTGTACATTTTATTTTATGAGAATTTGAAATTTTGGATTTTTAAATCCGCAGCATGTAAATTTATCTTATTTTTCCTGACCAGATTTTCTTCATTCACTTCAATTGGGAGAGCAAAATTCGCATGCGGAAAATCCGCCCGTAAATCTGCACCAATTGATGAGGATTGACTACACGGATTTCTCTGCGAACACCTGCGGATTTTAGTGCAGGCTGTCCACACATAAATCCTGAAACTGTGCATTTACCCTAAGGGTGGCTGCACACCATGCGGATTACATAGATTCTCGTGCAGAAAAAAACGCAGCGCAATACAGTACTAGCAAAATATATGAGATTAGACGAAGCTCCTGTGCACTTTGCTTTTTTTTTTAGGTGCAGAAATTGAGCTGCTGTGAGGATTTTGAAATCTGCAGGATGTCAATTGTTGTTGTGTCTTTATTGTGCAGATTTCACCCTTTTCAATGGAAAATCCACATAAAAACGGCAGAAGAAACACCATAGTGTGGATTTATGTGCGTTTTTTGTGTGGTTTTGGTGTGATTCTTCTGCAAACAAATCTGCACCGTGTGTAGCTACCCTAAGGCCCCATTCACACGTCCATATAATGTTTCCGCATCCGTTCCGCATCCGTAATTGCGGATAATTATGCGGATAAGATGCGGATCCATTCATTTCAATGGGTCCCGAAAAAATACGGACAGTACACCGTGTGGTGTCCGCATCCGTGTGTCCGTTCCGACTGTCCACATAAAGAAATCCTCCTGTCCTACTTTTCTCCCGAATTGCGGTCCGTAGCACAATGAAAGTCTATGGATCCGCAAAAAATGCGGAAGACATGCGGAAAGGCATCCGCATGTCATCCGTACTTGCGGATTCCGTTCCAGGAGGGGTGAAAAAAAAAGATGTTATTCATCCTTCCGTTTTTTTGTGGATCCGCAAAAAACGGATGACATATGGATACATCCTTTCTGTTTTTTACGGAAAAACGGAACGGATGTCCTGGAAAAACTGAGTTTTTTGCAGAACAACGGATCCGCAAAAAACTGGCCGTTTTCCAGGATGTGCAAAAATACGGACGTGTGAATGGGGCCTAAGGTTACATGTGCACAGGTAACTGCATGGATTTTCCTGCGGAGTTGCCTGCATTTCTGCACAAAAATCAGCGCTCATTACATGCAGATTTTGATGTGGTTTTGCCCCGATCTTACCCTTTGGTGAAATCTGCATCAAAACTCCACAGAAACAATTGTGCAAATTTCAAAAACCACACAGCAGGTCAATTACCGCACCCAAGAAAAAAAGCAAAGTGTACATGAGATTTGTCAGCTTTTGCTGGTCAAAATCTGCGCGGAAAAAAAACGTGCATATTCCACAATGTATGTAGGTAGCCTAGAACAGCCGGACAGACCACTGGGAAGACAAAGGGTATGTGATTTTTCACATTATATCCATGCTGTAAGCCTGATTCACATGCCCGTATCCGTGCTTAAATCCGTGAAAAGTGGTCAGTGATGCCACCGTGAAGATGTTTGTGATGGATCTGTGTGTCCGTTTTTTGCTGTCCGTGTGTCATCTGTATTTCACTGACACCGCACAGCTGAAAAATAATATTCAAAGCATTTCTTCCTAATGATTCGTGAAACACAGATGGCATCCGTGGTTTTCACAGGCACACAGACTATAATGGGCGTGATGGATCCGTGAACACAGACCGTGCTAAAACACTGATGTCTGAATACACACATTAAAATGAATGGGGACGTGTGCTGTCCGTGGAACACTGACGTGTGAATGAGGCTTTATTTTTTTACGGAAACATTCCTGGGGTATTGCTGTTATGCAATTGTCCTCCGCAACACGGGGCTTGATTTTATTTACCCATCCCACCGTACCAGTTAATTATTTACTAGTGCACTCTATAGACCCTGGGCAGTGGTTGTGTAGCTATAATTCCCAGGAGGACATGATGGGATCTGTAGTTCCATAGTGGCTGTATAATAACCAGTCGTCTGAGGCTGGTCAGTACTATTCCTTTCCTCTTCTGATGGGCATTCAGGCTTGGAGGGGTTAAGTGCAGGGGCAGCACCCTGCTGCAGCTGGCTGCCCCCCTCCTCCCTGAGCGCTGCCAAGGGGCACATGATGCAACAAGCTGCGGACTCAGAGCAGGGCTTTGCACAACCCGGGGACACACCCCCGCACTCCTATTGGCTGTAGGCACACGGAGGCTTTCAGCCATTGGTCAGTTCTCGATCCCATCCCCCTCCACATGGCAGAGGGTGTCAGGCAGCTCCCTGTATAGTGCAGAGGAGGAGGACTCTCATCCTCCCTTCACTGGAGCTCCCTCCCCCCCCCCCTTTATTCTCCCTCTACTCTTATCCTTCTCTCTCCTTGTTCATCAGGAAGTAGTTGCAGACACAGCTGCCGTCACGTCTTCATCTGGATCTCCTCTTCTTATTTTCTTCCATATCCTTCTAAACTCATTTTTGAAATTCATTGAATTCCTATGGAGCAGCCCATGGATTTAAAGGGGATCATATTATCCAAGTAAAAAAACTACCTCGTTACTGTGCCCTATACCTGGCTTACTGTACCTCTGGCCTTTTCATGCTTGGTCTGCAGCTGCAGCCTGGCATAACCCGTAGAAAAGGTCCCTTACAATCTGTGCCTGCTAATTCCAGAGGTGTCCACCTGCTGTGGATGATCAGATCACCACTACAAACCCCAGTAAGTCCTAACTGGGGTGAGATCATGCCTTGCTGCCAGTAGCACAGCCTGTGGTGGCTGCAGATGTGGGCACCACCAGATGCCAAGACCCCTCCTTCCAACCTAAGATTGCACAGATAAAGAAGAGTGCCCTGTTCTTCCAGGAATCCTGATCTTCTTCACAGAGGAGGGGTTGGCTGCCCACCTCTGGCTTGTCAGATCATTCCTAACACTGGATCCTTCTCCTAGACTTTCAAGCCATTTGGATTACAAAGTATTTTATCCAGAACTGTCTTCTTCATATCTACTTGGCACAGCGCCCCTTGTATCCTCATCCTTGACTGTTGGTGTTGCTCTTTACACGGGGGTCTCTAGGTCTCCCTTTTATTTAGCAGATCTGAACATTGCCTGTGACTGCCCAGAAAACTGCTTCAGTTTCTATTCTCGGTTGGGGGTTGAAGCTTGTCAGATGTGAACCACCTAAGCCTAAGCAAAGGGTGGGGGGAGAGAGGTGGAGGGGACCCTTCTGAATGCCTTTACAAGGTTTCTGGTGGTGGGTCTGCTGCAGGCATGGGTTTACCCTGCTGGGCAGGGAATATGGGGAGAAAGAGGAAGAGGAGGAATCATTTGAGATGAGCAGTCCTGGTGTCCAGATGACCAACAGAAATGTAAGTGTCAAGTGCTTTGTCTATCTCTCTACCCTGCGCTTTTACCAGCAAGGACCCATGAAATCATGTAGAAGATTATTTAAGGCAATGTTCAAAGTTGCAGTTAAGTTGTCAGAGCTGGTTTTACAAATTGTCGATGACTGAATCCTGCCTATGAATTATTAATTCATGTAATAGCCGCTGGTCTGTGATGAATGATTTAACAGTCTAACGGCCTGTAAGCGTGCTTAATTGGTAGGTTTGTTTCTCCATTTTTGACCTTGGATATAGATGTGGTGAGATAAATCATTGCCTTAAAAATGTACAGGCAAGAGCTCCATGATATCTTGGGTACAGTCCTATCGAGTCCAATCCATTGAGTTATTAGGTAAGTTTAGCTAGGATCTGATGAGATCCAGCAAATACACCTTATTCACACAGTCAGTGTTTGATCAGTGATTTTCATCAATGATTGGGAGCCAAAACCAGGAACAGGTCAAAAACACAGAACAGGAGCATATATTTCCATTATACCTTTCTATGTAGGCTTCACTCCTGGTTTTGGCTCACAATCACCGATCAAACATCAGGGGTCGCTACTGGGCACACATCATGTATTGCCAGTGGAGAAGTTTGTAGAGTTTGTCAAGACCATTGACCGTCATTCATGGCATAGTCAGGTCCTGAGCAAAGTCCCAAAAAAATTTGTTAGGTGTATTGTCCACTTGATGGCCCTAGTTGGATACAGCAGCTGGGCTTCATCTGAAAGTCTGAATTTACGTAAACTTTATTTAGGTTAAACTGTTACTATGACAACCATTCCGGGAACTCTGCCAAGTTGAGTGTTGCTACATTTTACAGTTTTGTTACTTTGCCCCGGGCAATATTCATTGTCTGTGTGGAATAAAGGGAACGTTCTTCCAGGTATGGTAGCATTGGGACACACATATTCAGATGGCTCAGGCAGGTCCACCATCTGGGTCGTGTGCACTTGTTACACAAGAGTATGGAGGTATATCAAATAACTTTTGTGGAACAAAAATATGTGCATCATCCATAATGTTAGCAGAGGTTAGAAGGTTTTGTTTGCCATGGGGATCATTTGCTGTTAGGATTCGCCTTGTTGCTTCAGAGCCTGGTGGTGGTAGCCTTACCAGGAAAGGGTTAACAGTGTCCACATAATCCTATCCATGGATGCCTTTGGATTTGGAGGTGGCTATTTAAGCGGAGCGTGAGCTGACTTCTGTTGGCGTGATGGATTTATCTGGTTTTAAAATCCACATTAATCCATAGGTTGACATTAGAGGATCTATAGAGTGACAGGTATGTGCAGATGGAGGATGAGAAACCATGGAAGGTCTATCTGATATGGGTCAGTCACCTTAGTGCTAAAAACCGTTTTGTCTCTGTCGCTCCAGCCATATAATATAGGTTGTTGTAATCCTGTTCACCTGCATTGCAAAATAATCCATATGGATTGATGACTGGGCCTGGGACAACTTCAATAGCTGTTCAGCCGACAGCTCCCGATTCCCCCATATACATGCATGCTCAGCCGTGCATGTATGTCTTTTCAATGGGGAGAGAGGAGAAAGCCGCTGCCAGATACCTCTGGTGGCAGTTTATCTCCTGGGAGAACAGCTCACGAGGTGATAAATATCGGATCGTGGTGGGTACGACTACTGGAACCTCTTGTTATCCCAAAAACAAGAGGTTCATGAGTCCCCACTGAATGGAGCGGCAGTGTGAATGTAGGTTCTACACTCCGTTCACTTTTATGGGGCAGATGTAGACAGTGCTTTGTCAGTGCCATAGCTGTGAATGGAACCGAGGACCAACACATGCACTACAGCTCTAGTCAGAGGGCACCTAGTGACCCATTGTTTTTGGGATTGCAGTCTGATATTTATTTACCTATCCTGTGGATAGGTGATAAGTAATTTTTGTGAGGGCGTTGATTAGCCCCGCTGCATGGCACAAACCCTTGTGTGGATCCGAGGACCAGCAAACAGTATATCAATGCAAGAAATGGGAATGTCAGCCTCTGATTTGTGCCCCAATTCCTTTAGTAAATACGTGTCCGATTGGCCATAGGTAAATTCCATGTGTGCATGTAAATAGGTCATCAGTATCTGATCGGCCCGGGACACCTGAAACCCCACCATTCAGAAGTTTGAGAAGGCATCGGTGCTGCTGTGAGCGCCGCGGCCTTCTCCGTGCTTACCAAGCACAGCGCTCTACATTGTAGTATTACAGTGCCGTACATTGTGGTATTACGTTCAGCCCTATTCACTTCAATGGGGCTGAGCACAATACCAAGCACAGCCACTATACAATGTACGGCACAGTTCTTGAGCTGCGAGAAGGCCGTGACGCTCACAGTAACGCCGGTGCCTTCTCAAACAGTTGATTGGCAAGAGTCCTGGGTGTCAGACCTCCACCGATCCTGAGTATAGGTCATCAGTATCAAAATCCCCAAAACCCCTTTAATATCTATGGGAATTTAACTCAGTCTGAAATCCATGACACAATTAAAGCCAAGAGGTTACAGATTTGCTGAACAATTTTGTTAGGGTGCACTCACACACTGCAGATTCTGTTGTAGAAATTTCTACAATTGAAAACTGTTCCATTCTCCTTACTGAGGCTTGCAGAAATCCATGTGCTTGCTTTGTCGCCCATTCAAATCAATGAAATAAATTTTCAGTCACTGTAATTTCTGCAAAATCTGAAGCTACACACTTGTCTATCTTGAAGCCACCCTGAATTACTAGTTGTGATCATGCCACCTTCACCGTAAATGTTAGCTTATATCAGTAGGCATGTTCAAGTGCAGTGATTTCTTTTTTTTTTTTTTAGAAATGACTATTTTTTCTGTCTGCATTTTATCTTTGTTGTGAAGTTTTAGGGTTGTTACCTCACATGGGTAGAGTGATTGCAAATTCAAGGTTAGGCTGGCCTTACAGATTGGGTATCTGTCAGATACTCGTTCAACCGAAAGCTATCCCATTCACATGTACAATCTAGCTTATCTCCCTGAGAACAAAAGGATTGGGCATGTTGCACTTTAGTAAGCCCCCATAGAACATCAGTTGACTGGACCTTCCAAAGTTGACAGGTTTGGCCAACATACATCTAAAGTTTATAGGGGGGAAGTGTCATTTACCAAGACTGGCTTTTTACTTTTTATGCCAGTCTTAGATTCTTAGATAGGGCCTATCGCCTGGGGGCCCAGACCACTCTGTCCACTCCTGTGCCGTCCTTTATCACGACACAAAACAATATAGTAGGGTAAGGATAACAAGAGTTCCTGAGATTTCAGTGCTGTTCATGGAGAGTTTCTAAATTCAAAAATTTTCCTCAATGGTAATACTCATGTCATATATGGCTTTTTAAGGATTGCTAGTCTTAGCACACTAGGACATCACCAGTATTTCTTCACACAATTGTCACAAAGGAATGGATTTTCTGGAAAAGAAATCTGCTGGGCTACATCTGGGAATTTGTTCATCAATGCAACCCTTCAACGTTCATTTTCACAATGGATGTTCAGCACCTGGCTTCCCAGAGCAGCAACAAAGCCCCTCAGTATCTGGCCTGCGGTGAAGCTCCCAGTAATGAGACCCACATGCTTCATCTGCTGCCTCTGAGCTGTGGATTTGCTGGCCTTGCACTTCTAACCTATTCCTCGCAGCACACATGCCGGCAGGAGCACAGTGGTGAACTTTGAACATTTACTTGCTTTCATGGAGGTATCTGTAAATTATATTTAGGGAATTCCATGAATTTCTAGTTGGTGCAACAACCTAGACTGCTCTTATTTATTGACTTGTTACCGCACCTACAGAGAGTGCACCCAGCTTTCTAGAGTTCTGAAGAGCATATCTGCCCATGCTATGCAATAATTTGTTTCTTCATATCTGTGGATAACTAGATAGAGCTGTCCTTTGGACTTGTTACCCAGCTAATGTGCCCATACACACTATGGAACTGACCAGCATGTATTGAGGTATCCCAACTGGCATATGGGCACCTCTAGGCCTTATGAACTGCCTAGGCTTTGTACGAAGTTGTAATATGACAACCATAGATGTCCAAGTAACTTGGACAAGGTACCTCTCCGTGGTTCCAGCAGAAAACAAAATTGTGGTATGCTCCCTCAGATGCCATGTTATGGAGCTATGGAAACTTTTAGTAGTGTATATCTTCATAATACGGAGCTGCAGGGACTCCTTGTGATACTGTACGAGCTCCATGCCTGCAGTTCTACATGTACATGAGGCTCTAGCATTAGTAAACCCTAAACCACGTGGCATCTGTAAATCCAGATGCAAAATGTAGATTATCACAATGAATGGTGCTTAAATATTGCACAGCTATAGACCAGATGTGCAATACATCCTGGCAAGAATCTATAAACTCAAAATTCTGATAGGATCCCATCAAGTATGTATTGCAGTTTTTGCTCTTATGAGTCATAGAATCTTCACACTAGCGTTAGACGTCTCGGGCAGGGAGATGTCTAGATCCGGCATTGCCAGGTGCTACCTGATAACCAGATGGCATCATTAATTATAACCATGCAGTAGTTTTTGTCCTGCTGATTCTCAGCATATTTGCTGGGCTGCGACCGGATCTCCATTGGTCCCGTTAAAGTTAGTGGGTCCAGATGGAAACACGGTAGGTTCCGTCAATTCCAGGATGCAGAGAGATCTGTCAGGCTTTCCCATGCCAGAATATCCTGCCGGATCTAAAAGCGCTAGTGTGAAACTAGCCCCAGTCTACTATACAAAACCTATTACACTTTAATATATCCTAACCCAACAGGCCATCCCTCTATTATCCAAAAGTCGCATCCAATACATGCGGCAGCATTATATGACCTTGTTCTGTAAGCAGGAGCTTGGCCATACATCATTAGACATTTCAGATGGCAGTTTTCGGAATGATGTCTCACTCGTAGTTGGTCTGTGAAGGCTGTACAACAATGGCATACAGACCCATTTACATGGGCCAAAGTACAGAAAAAAACTGAATGTCCCTGATAATTGTCTTCACGCAGCAATCATCTCCTCTGCTCATCCCCATACATATTCATTGTTTCTGGGCCCTGTTTGCACAAGATGATCTGTTAGAAATGGCTATTTTTGGGTGCCACATCAACAATGGTTGGTGGCACACTCAGGGCATGGCTACATGTTAAATTTTCTTAATGCAGCTTTTAAGGCCAAGACCAGGCGTGAATTAAATAGAAAAAGAAAAAGTTGTCTCTCTCCTTAATACTTTCTCTCTTTTCATGATTCACTTCTGATTTTGGACTCAAAAACTGAATGTGTGGCACACCCTTACATGGAGAAATGGCTAATTATTAGTAATCTGCTTGATCTGTCCATGTAAAAGGGCCATACATTAAATAGAGGCTTAGGCCAAAACAGCTGAACAATCACTGCCATGATCTGTATCTAGGTTTCCATTAATGGGAAGCAAATCTGTAATTTTTTTGATGACCGCACCAGACAGCGACCAAAAAAATCCAATCAACTTTTTAAAGTTGCCCCGTTTGGGACAGTTATGACATATCGCTAGGATATGCCATGAATGTCAGATAGGTGCAGGTCTCACCTCTGGAAAACATTTCTATTTCCAGAACTGGGACACTGAAGTGAATGGAGAGCACACTGCGCATGTGTGGCGTCCTCCCTGTTCACTGATGTGGGACTTCTGAAAATAGCCGAGCACGCACACCCGGCTACCTTTGGAAGTCCCATAGCTGTGAAGGAAAAGCGCAAGTTGGGCAAGTAAAGGCCCTATGACACAGGAGGATAGAGCAGACGATTGCGGGAGGCAAGTGTTCCCTCCCAGCAATCGGCTGCTCGCTAGAGGAGGATCTCCTCCTCAGTATGGGGACAAGCAATGGCTAATGCCATCACTCGTCCCTATAGTGTCTCATTGTTTGCTGGTAACTGAGCGCCTATTACATGGCGCGATCTGCCACTGGCAAACCGGGATTTTTTAACATTTTAAAAGAGCAAACACTTGTTCATCGGGTAATCAGCGGCAGTATTACACTGCCAAATGATTGCTAACGAATGTTCAAAGGGATGTGATCATCTTATCAATAATCTGCCAGTGTAATAGGTCTGTAATTATTAGTTATTATTTTTATTATAATTATTATTAGTCTGTAATAGGTCTACCTCTCTATTCACCACTATGGTGGTTCCTAAAAAAGCTAAACCAGCACCCCACTATTTTCAGAACTCCCATAGCAGTGAATGTAGGATGGAAGCGCATGCACAGTTTGTTATCCCTTCACTTCAAGGTCCCAATCTGGAGATAGGAGTGGACCTATCTGGTGTATATATATATATATATATATATATATATATATATATATATATATAGCATGTCCTGGTTTAATGCCATAAATGTCCCAGTGGGGACAATCCCTTTAAGAAGCACTATGTTACTCTGTGCCAGCCCTGAATGTTGCTGCAAAGTTAGTCATTTTGGGCAATTACCACCATGCTAATTGTTGGTTGGCTTTAAGGAAGTGGTTTTGCCTTTGTGTGGTATTCTGTGCAAACCTGGATCATCACAGAATGGAATCTCTTTCTGTAGAAATGGAGTAAGGAGCGGCTCTAGCATTAGGTTAGCTGGAGGCTGTAGAAAACCTGTCGGACAAGATTCGATGATCACGCCTGTCTTCAGTGATAAAGATGTCAGTTTTTATGTCCACCTGGGGAGGAATGAGTTAGTTGTCACAAAGAGAAGTTGCTATGTAATAAGTACTCGTCAGGCCGTGACTCTGCCCTCTCATTACCTCTCTAATATGCTGATATGCTGGCATCCGTGATTCAAACATTTTAAAAGATCTTGTAGGTATTCCTTCAAAGGATTGTTTAAACAGGATCTATCTTGTACATAATTGTATTCCCCATAATATAACCATGCTGAAGTATATTCTCTTATAACTCTGTAAAATCATCTTTTGCGTAGAACATACAAATGGTAATATTTGGAGATGGTGAGGGGCCTTTAGAGACAGATATATGCAAATGGTTCAGTCTTAGATACAGAGATGTCAGTATTCAATGTAAATGCACAAAACCATGAAAAATCAACATCTGTGGTGCAACTTCAGGCTGGAAGGCCCCTATGCAAAATTTGTAGAAGGGCCTTCTCCATCCTGTGCCATTTATATAGCATTTTTGTCCCCCTTAGACTCATGGGCCCAGGTGCAACTGCTACTTCTATTCAACAACACACACACACACACACTTGACAACTTGACAACACCCCCCATAGTTACACCCCTGATCAACAGCTTGGTAGAAAGAAAGTGACCAAGACTCAACTGTTCCTAAGTGACTTTTCATGGATGAATGTGAATTTGAAAATGGCGGTCTTTAGGGTTGCATTGATTTAGTTGTTTAGTGGTGGTTTGGAAGATTGTTACATGTAAATAGGCCTTGGCCCTCGTGCACGTGACTGTATTATATATTATAGCTCTGTATTATACCATGGTGTACTATTGATTTATTGGGGTATTCTCTCCCTAGAAGTATCGCTAGTATGGAGCTATAGTTTGTTGCAAGTAAAAAAAAATCCATGTCACACACAGCTGTGGAAGTTTTCTAAGCCAAAGCCAAAAGTGGATCCAGCAGGAAGCAGAAGCGTAGGGGTATGTTCAGACTCACAATTTTTTCCCATAGTTTCTGCCATGGGTTTTAATACAGAGCCGCTCTACATTTAGCTCCAATAAATGGAGCTAAACCATGAGCAAGCCCCCATTGCGGCTTTGAGAGGTGTCCACTCAGTAACCGCATCAAGAATGGACCTGTACATTCTTGGAGCAGTCTTGAAAACGGACAGCAAAAACTCTCAGCCACATGAACTGCAGCATGGCCTCCCATTGAAAAGACTGGGATGTGGTTTCAGCATGGATTAAGTCCCGAAAACCCTGGGTCCAAAAACTTTCTTCTGATCATACCTGAAGTCTTTCATTCATTTTTCTCATTCTCTACCAACCCACTTCTGGCTTTGCCCCAAAAATGGCAAGAAAAAGCTCTATGTGACAAAACCCTAAATGTAGTTTTTCAGTTTGTGTTGCTCCTGACGGCTTCACTCAGAACAAGGACTGTTGGGCCGTAGATGAGTGATAGGAGAGACTGAGAGTGCTGACATTTTTCTGGATTTCTTGACATCTCATGGAGGTTGAGACAACCTCCATGAGATGTCAAGAAATCCTGAAAAATGTCAGCACTCTCAGTCACTTCTAGTACTTCCAGAACTTTACATACTGTATGTGTGAATGGCATCGCTACATAATGCACCATTAGAAGCTACAGTATAGCCCTTTACCACAACAGAACATTTATATCTGAAGCTTTGTGTATTTGTCAGAAGATTATTAAAGATGTTATTCAACAATATGCAGAGAACGTCAACCTGTCCTACCGGACAAACCTCCTCTGCAATGCCAAAATTCTTTAGTCACAGCATGTGCATGTCATCACTTGGAATAAAGAATTTGTGACCCTGCTGTCCTGTTCCACGTGTTGTAAAACATGCTTGTATTCTTCTGGTGTGTCATATCCTTAATAAATGTGGCTTCATATTGTAAAATTATTCCTCAGGCCCACCAGTCAGCGACATACATTCACAGCAATTTACCGTTCTATGGGGAATTCATGTAAATTTTAGAGGCTATTTTTTAAATCTGAACGGCTAATACAGTGCTGATTGTTAATAGTGGATGTTCACACACAAAATACTCGTCCAAAAAATCTAGTATGGAACTTGTGGTAGAAAGCAGAGGCTGACCTGTGGGTTAAGCCAAGGTTCTGCAAGCTGATTAGCTCCATTCTATGGGGATGATCATTGAGTGGCCACCCACTGTGGTCTCATCTCTGAATCTGGTGTAGAAACCAAGGGAAAATAGGGCAGGATGTTTCTGTTTTTTCAGCAGGTCGAAAAAAAAAAAGTGTTGGTCTTCGTCTCAAGATTTGAGACAGATTTCATGTTGATTCCTATGTGGTTTCCACGTTAAAGTCAGTGTAAAAACCTCAGTGTGAACTAGCCCTTATGTAGTTTATTTTTGTAGAGTCAACATACTCCACAGTACCGTACAGAGATTGTCATTACTCAGATTGGTCCCTGTCCTAACTGGAGATCACAATCTAAATTCCAAGTTAACCTGTTAGGCCTTATTCACACATCTCTGTCCATTACATCGTCTGTGAAAAAAATAGTCTCTATTGATCCATGAAAATGTCTGTAAAGGGTCTGTTTTTTCCCTCCAGGTATTATCCAGTTTCCATGTGTTCTGCTAGGCTGAAAAGTGGACTTCAAGAGCGCCGATGCTATCCATGGCCTGTAGGCGGTTTTTACAGACCCATAGGGGGTAGTTTGCAAAGACCAGTTTTTTAAGTTGGTCTTTTACTCCACTTTTGCATTGGTGGAAGATGTGCCTAATTTATGATGAGGCATGCGCCTCATCATAAATTAGGTGCACCATCGGCAGTCCGTGCGCCTGGTGGAAAAACTAGACCAGCCGCTGGCTGGATTAGTTTTTTCACCGAAATTTCCTGTGTCCCTGACACTCCTCCTTGATGCTCCTGTGTGTCGAATGTGGCACAAAAATGCCTGTGCAATAGGACATTCAAAAACTCACAAAAAGGTGGTCATGCAAAATTTTTATGCCAAAATCTGGTTTAAAAATGTTCAGAAATTACCGCCAAGGACTTCAAAGGGCATGTTTGGTCCACAACATGGACCAGAGTTGTTCATGGACCCAATGAATGGATAAGTTTGCTGCCCGTGGAGAACATGGTCAGCGCACTTCTGTGATTCACTGACTTGTGAATAACCCTTTATTATGATTTACCAGACTATGGAGAAACATGGATCACACATCCACAATGCCTTGCATTGATAATATATATATTCCTCAGCATAATTAATAAACACCTGTATTGAGGCACTTAGTATACATTTTGATCAAAATCCATAGGTCCATTGCACAATGTGAACAGATAATAAAAGCTCACCTCTCTCCATATGGTCTCAAAAACCATGATTGAGATCAAGAAGGTTTTTTTTTTAACCCTCATTCAGTCTCCTGCTAATGAAAAACACCTCGGTCAAATGGGAAGAGTGCTGAGACCATAAAAAAAACAGAACAAATGATTTAGCAAACTATGGAGAAAAGAAGCATGGATCGCCCATCCGTCTGACGTTGTGCAGTACTGCATAGTAGCTGCTGTTGCTGTTTTTGAATTTTAGATCCTACATTGCGTGGATGCAGAATAAGCTTAGCTGCAATATCAGACAAAACCCAAAAGTCAGGTGTGGCAATGTTTCTGAGAGAGAGAAGCCATGTTTTTCTAATCCTGGAGAAAACTTTTAAATGCATCCTCATGCTTGAGGTGAATCTGGTATCTTTCTTGGAAGAAAAAGCTGACCTACAATGGGAACGTGCTGAACTTATGAAATACCATTGGTTGGTGAGAACCAGATGACAGATATTGGCCTTATTATTAAGCAGTTATTATTAGGCAGCGATATTGAACCAGCCTCTAAGGTTTTTGGAGCTACTCATTTCCTGCAAGATAAATACCAGTGGTGATGAAATCACGTTGTATACAGAAGAGCAAGTCTTCCCAGGTCACCACTGTAAGAGGGAAGTCATTTACTCCTATATACAAGTAAGAACCTACAGCCACATGTAAAACTGGATATCATCAGTTACCTCGGTTTACCCTGGTCTAACCTCCAGGACCAGGAAATGGAATCCTTAAATATTCACAGTTCCATCAAGTCTTGGCAGACACATTAGTAAGCAGTCTTTATGTTGGGAATTATTCAAAGGTAAGTATGTTTAAGGGGGTCAGTTCTAAAGAGCTGAAATTTCATCTGATCTTTTTTTACTTTAATCCAGAAGGTATTATGCATTTTGTTAGTTTTAGTACATATTTTTTTAGATTTTTAATCTCCATGTGTATGTGGGAGTCGAGAGAAATAGCTGTCAGCCAAACAAACATTCCACCAGCACCTATACAAGTGTACACCAACCTTTAAACAACTGAGTTAAGAGTCATCCCGCCCCCCTTCCCCCAGAGTACAAAAGGATCCTCTGGTAAGCCCAGTCTCTAAAGCCAAAGTTGCTGAGGATAGGTCATCAATTCAAATAAAGAGGACAACCCCTTTAAGGTCTAACAGTTTGGGATTTTTGGCAACTTCAATTTCAAGGTCACACATGGAGATACAGGTACTATAAACAGTGTGTAATCGCTACGGGACCTTGGTACTCAATTTTGCAGTTGGTCCCAGTTTTCAAGCTTCAGAAGGTTCTCCCTATCAACCTACCATGTTCACATCGAACATGCAATTTGACATTTTTACAATTGACATTTACTATGAGGAAACTGTGGGATGATTTTGTGGATCTTGAGTGTTTGTGAAGACACAGCTGTGTAGTGACATCCAGCTTCGTAAATACCTTATGTTTTAAGAAGGCAAAAAGCAACCGTTAATCTGGTGTCGTCACCATGAGCCATGAGGTTAGTGGTAGGGACCTAATTACATGACACTACTAGGAGGAGGAACCGTTTATGAATTAGATTATCTGCACACAGTAGTTGTGAATCAATTTTTACAACATAAATATACAGCATTGTCCTACTGTTTTGAAAAAGAGAAAAACCTTATTGATGTGGATGCTAGTTACCCCTTTTAGAGAGAAAATTACTTCCCAACTACAAGTATGGAAATTAGGATAAATCCCTGGATCAGCACCGCATCTCCCAAAATCTAGCAAGGCCTCGTTACCAGTCACGTTTGAATTTTGGTGGCCTTATTTGGCTGTTTATTGTCAGATCCCCATTGACCCATAATGGGATCCGGTGGATATAGCCAGTTTTCTGGTATAAATGCCTGGTTTCGGCCGGACAGATACCGCTACATGCAGATATTTTTCTCTGGCTGACAGCCAGCATTTATGCCAAAACATCCCGTTGCATCAGGATTCCAGATTCACAATGCTACTGTGAATGTAGCCTCTGGCAATGTTCATACCTACGTTGTGAAATCTGGTAGGCTGTTCTGGCAGAGGCCATTTCTTTGCTCAAGACTCCAACTTCCACAAATGTCTTTGACATATTATATTATCCTGTTGATTACACAGTTTAGTGTCAACTGCAAATATTAAAATTCTATTCTGGGAGCCCTGTATCAGGTCCCAATATATTACAAGAACAGGCCCAATGGTTATTTCTGTGGTACCCTACTGGTGAATGTGAGCCAATCTGATGTTGTACCATTAACGTCTTAACTCACCATGACTTACATCATGAAGGTTAAGCAGTGCTAGCACGCTACATACATGGCAGGTGCCAGCTGTACAATACAACAGACACCTGTCTGCAATAACCAGGTTCAGAGATCCCAGTAATTTAACCCCTCATAGGCTGTGGTTAATAGCGACTGTGGCATCTGTAGGGTTAGACAGGGTTCTGTCTTCTGATCGGAGCCCCAATGGTGAAAGCACGGGACTCTGTTGCAGTTGCAGAGAGAGAAGAGCCTCTAGGTGTAATGGCAACGCCCCCGTTGCTCCTTGCGGCTCATTTGCATATATTAAAACATCATTTTTCTCAGCAATGTGGGCACATATGAACATGGGACCAACACAGATGCCTTCAGCTGCCAAGAGCACATGCAACAGGTCAGCCAGTGTCATAGGTAAAAATCTGCTGACAGATGCCCTTTACAAGCTATAATCCATGTAACGTCTGATTCAGACGACCATTCCAATTAATGTTTGCAAAAAAATAATTTGTGTACGGCCATATGGCATCCGTATGCGTTTCCTTTTTTTTTTTGCTCCCATACACTTGAATAAGTCTCAGACAGAAAACAGAGTTGGTCTGTGGCGAAAAACAGATGTGTAAATTCATACGCGGAGAGCAAATGGATAGAAAATACTGTTTTTCTCGATTGGTAGGGATATTAAAAAGAAGAGGGCCCAAGAGACCCTATTTAGTACCCACTGGTGACTGTGACCCATTATGAGGCTGTACTAGCAATAACTAATCTCTGTTCTCTATTAAGACATACAGGTTATACTTACCTCGCCCCCCGGCACTCACATCGTTCGTGATGCTGGCACGGCAGCCGCTGCATCTCTCAGTCTATTGGCTGCCCCCTTGCTGCCAGATGTTTTGATCCGCGTGACAGGGAGATTCAGTGGTGACGGTGCAGGACTTAGGAGTGACACGGGTGCTGGGAGCGGGCTAAGTATAACCTATATGCGGTGCCTGGGCATTTTGGGGTTCATTATAAGGGTTGGATAACCCTTTTAACTTCATTACACATTTTACCCCTAATCCCAGCGTTCTCATTTTATGTACCAACTTTTATGTGGTACAGTATCAAACACCTTTAAAAAGTCCACATCCTTAAAGGGGTTGTCCAGGATTTTACTGTGGCTGGTCTATAGGCTATCAGTATGTGATTGGCAAGGGTCTAATACTCCACAACTCCACCACTCGGTGGCAGTGGCACCAGAACTACACAGATCCATCTATTGTGTAGTGAAGGAAACTGGTTACCGCAGCTCTGCATTTATCACTACACAATGGATGGAGCTGTGTAGCTCCCGCACTGGAGATACTGCAGAACAGCTGATCAGCAGGGGTGGGGGCGTCAGATATTATGGCCTATCCTGAGGATGGACAACCCAATTATCTAGGCATAGGCAATGATCGGATACCGTCTGATAGTATGCCACAGGAAAGAAGCAATTACCGGTTGCTCGTTAATCGTGTGATTGGTGGCACATTGGCACAGGATAATCATTGGTAACGAGTATTCTATGAACGCAGTTTCCCAATAATTGCCCAGATCGGTGGCCTGTATAAACCAAACTTTACCCTGGTCCAGTCTGGCACTTCCCTCCTCACAGAAGCTGACCACTCGGCTTTTATTTGACTATGACAAACTCTTTTCAGAACTATTTGTTGCATGTAGGGCTTCGAAGAATTAATGGCGCACAATCGTGTATGACAGGTTTAAAACCCTTTGTGCTTTTCTTTTGGAGACCCGTTGCCAGGTCCCTATTAAATTTAGAATCGGGTCCTCCGCTTGGCCACCTGCCGGAGCGTTGGATTGAGGTGACAACACCTGGTGTGGGACAGATGGGACATGTTGTTAAATATAGAGTGTCACCTTCATTTCTCCTGGACGGACGCGGG
This sequence comes from Rhinella marina, assembly GCA_900303285.1. NCBI lineage: Eukaryota > Metazoa > Chordata > Amphibia > Anura > Bufonidae > Rhinella > Rhinella marina. The sequence continues at coordinate 346,096 of ONZH01025368.1, read as the reverse complement.
AGGATGGAAACTCGATCTTTTTCATTCACTGAAGTACTGACTGTAACAGCTAAACAGTGTGTATAGGGTGCACAGCAGGTTCTCGACATTTTAACTACAGAACAGACGGCCAAGTGAAGATATTTATTATCCTAATGGCCCATTTACAAATTAGTACTTTTGTGATTGGCCCATTCACACCTTTTTTTTTTTTTTGCAGCAATATTTGGCGTGGATGCCGCACCAAAAAGCAGCACTCCGCAGTCCTGTTGTATATAGTGGGAGGCTACACTGCACTTTTTTTGTGGCTATGCGGTTTATAGTCGTGACAGCACAAAGAAAGGACGTGTCCTCATTTGGCACAATGTCCTGATGGACGCTGCTGGAACCCTGAGCCGCCAGCGGGTCCATAGCATTCAGATTGAAAAACCATGGCAGAATAGTGGCAGATTTTGTCTTTTCAAAATCCGCCATCTGAACTAGCCCTAACAACTGATTGCACAAGCCAAATTTCCCCTGTAAACCCCAACTGAACGGATGATTCTGCAGTCATTCTGGTTCCTAGGCTTTGTGTGTAAGATCAAATCACCGGTTGTGGAGCGAGTCGTGGCTTCCTCCCTTCATTGGTTGATTGGCATCACAGCTATTTCCTGCCTTGTTGAGGCAGTAGTAGGAAATAGGGTGCATCAGAACTAAAGTGGTGGGGAATCCGTAAGGTGCTCTGGGACAGTATATAAATATAAAATAATTAAATAATATAAGCATTTAAATATAAAATAATTATATAATAAATATATAAAATGAGGTCTAATCTACAGGTAGGAACTAGACAGATATGATTCTGGAGCAATTTACTCCTTTAATTTCAGCGCATTTATTTCCCAGGTCAAAAAGAGGGACATTGAAGGAACAAAAAGGGCAGAGGGACTTGGGTCAAAAAAGGGATTGTCCCTCTAAAAGTCCTCTAACAAATTGGTACAGGCTCCCAGTTAAAGGGTGATATCGTGCATCAAAAATCTTTTACATTTTAAGTAATAAAGTATAAAAATGCAAGTGTGTACACAGTGGATATGCATGGACATGGCAGTTCTTGAGCGGTGCAGATAGGTTAATGTATTTTGCAGACCTCCCCTCCCCCACCTCCTTGTCTGTATGTCTATGTTTACTCATGTCTCAGACTGTGATAAGCCACCTGGTTTGGAAGAACTTACATGGTTGAGTGCTCCCTCTTTATGACGGCTCTCTGGTCCTTTGATACATGGTTAACTCATTCACTTCCAGAGCAGTAGGCCTGGAGTTCCTAACAGGGACATTTTAGAGGGAGGACCCTTCCCCCTCACATAGCAGAAGACAGCCAGTACCTTACCACCGTTCTAATCTTAATACTTTTTGTTTGCCCTTATGGAGCTATTGAGGAATCTCATCAGTGGTTGATTACTTTATTCTGGTTTGTGCCACCACTTTACATACTGATTGGCGAGGACCGCAGTGTCAAAGCCTCATTTTCCCCACGGAGCAGAGAGAAATCAATGGCCATTCATTGATTTCAGTCCACGCCTTTGACTCCCTGAAAGCCCCTCACAGCTGAACATGCCTCACCCATCTAGAAATGACTACAAAATGGTCAATTCAGTCACACAATGAAATGCTAATGAACCTGAAGTGATCAAATTGGCCTTAAATAATATGAAAAGTGACCTAAACAGCTTCTTTTTTTATTTTTTAGTACGCAGGTTTTTGTTAGAAAGCTCGTAATATCCACATTAAAAAACTGAACGTTCCTGACAGGCCTTCCAGTTCCCGCATCGTGATTAGTGCAGTCTTATGTATTTTATGCTTCATCTTTTAATGTTTTCATGACAGTAGTATGGTTTACATAGGAGTAATGTGTGCTCTTTTATCAGCATAGCAGACTGGTGGAGGCATCTGATAGACCTTACACAATCTTTAGAGGTTCTTCAGTGAGAGACTGTATAGAACAGCATTGTCGAAAAACGAGGCCTTATTTTTTTTTACACAATGCGATAAAGATTTTCCCTTAAAAAATTAACCTTCATCAGTCTGCAGTGTTTTGTACGAGAACCTTGGAAAGCAGACACCCTCCTCATATTACTTGCATAGGAGTTACTAGGTGGGGCCATACATGCCACATCTGGTCATCCATGTGACCTCTATGTATTACAGAGAATGTGGGGTGGGTTATGATGTAGGCTGTGGTAAATGTTTCCTGCAGTTTAATGTTGGGGGTGACCGTTGCAGTTTTAAAGTATTATAGTGTGAGTTAAAAAAAATTCACTTTCCTTACATAAAGTATGCAAAGTTGGAAAAAGCTCTAAAAACTGGTCAGTTTTTCTCCGGGCTTGGGCAAACTGTGTTGGACATGGTCCCATTGTACCAACTCTCCATCTATATACATAATATGTGTATACTTACCAACATTGTTCTTGATTAATTCAAGCCATGTAAGTCTCAACCACCTGGGAACGACCCCAAACCTACATGGGACCACCCACTACTGGGCACAGCTTACATAATCCTCACTGATTTTCAGCCCAGGGCAACTGAATTTGCCAGGACCTCTGAAAATTAGGGACAGTATCTGTAAATTCACGACTGTTGGCAATTATGTATGTGTACATCCACTGTTAATTACATCATAATTTTTACCTTATTTCACACAGGAAATATCATGTAAGGTGGAATTGATTGTTTTTAAATCAGCCCATATGAAATAGACCCTTGTGACTGGTTCCAAGGTCAACCTCAGATAGGGTGGTCTTCTGTTGTAGCTTTGGGACCCTTTACTGTGCCACCTGACCATCCTGGTGGGCCAGTTTGACAACAGTTTAATGAGTCTTGGGGCAAGCCAAGTGTCTATATGTATTGTTTTTGTTTGTTGTTTTTTTTTTTTTTTTGGGGGGGGGGGCGGGTTGGCAGAGAAAGCCCTTTTTTTTGGTTGTCAACTATGTAGTTTAGGGCTCTTGTCTTACAAGGCCAGTATTTATGATCTCTTGCTATCAACATGTTTCTCAAATACCAAATACCAAGGGGGAGATTTATCAAACTGGTGGTGTAAAGTAGAACTGGCTTAGTTGTCCATAGCAACCAATCAGATTCCACCTTTCATTTTCCAAAGATGCTGTGAAAAATGAAAGGTGGAATCTGATTGGTTGCTATAGGCAACTAAGCCAGTTCTACTTTACACCAGTTTGATAAATGACCCCACAAATGTCTAAATCATATTTTGGATGCTCTATTTAAGTGTTTGTCTGTTGTGCTATTTTGTATAGTGACACCTATTACTGTATAACAGGGCAGGTAATGTAGTAACTGTTAAGCATTTAATTGCATATTTTATTAGGTGAATTTAGGGAATAATGGATTAGGCACTCTTATCTAGAGGGAAGTGGAGTCAAGTATAGTATACTCTTTCAACCATATAAAAATATTTATTAGGTATATTTACATGCAAATGCAGATAAAATATCACTTAAAATGCAGCAATATATTGGTCATGTAGATAATGCGGCGATATACTAAAATTGAGATTGGCACAATAGCCTGAGTATATAAAAAACTCCCGGATGTAAAAAGTTCTCCTGGGTATATAATGGAGTATACCGGTATTCGCAGCTTATATAATGTCCTCCAATAGTAATGTAATTCTTGATAAATGCAAACCAACTGTGCAGATATTAATCCCTACCATGGCGTCCCACGAGGGAATTAAATCACGCTATAATGGCTGATATATAGTTCTATATGTGACACTATGTATATAGTGATATATATTCTTTTAATATATTTTATTAGGTGTTACATTAATTGCTAGAGTCACTCATTATATTGCCTTTTAATTATAGAGTGCTTGCACACTGCGTGTCTTATAGTTTGAAAATAAAAGATATTGGGTCCACACCTGCAGCCAGCATTCTGGTATTCTGCTTCAGCAGAGGATCAGAATAACGGAATTGCCTTATCCAACATAGCCGGACATTGCTGGGCCCGCCGGATCTTATTCACTGTAATGGGGAGCGTTGAGTTTTTCATCATTCTGTAGAACAAGAAACCACTGCATGTAGCAGTTTTTGTCTGTCAGAATGCTGGCATTCATGCCGGAAACCCCATTATAGTGATTGGGATCCGGCAGCCCCAGCATTGTCTAACAATGCTGGTTACGTGTCACGCGAGGTCGGCGTCGCGCTCCCTCTGCACGACATCGCCGGACCTCTCCGCCCCCCTAGAGACGAGCAATAGGGAATTGAAGTGCTGGTCTTGTCAGCCAGCACTTCATGAGTTAATTCATCCTCTGGGATGTCGCCGTTTTTCTGCAATATGGGTTTTCATCCACGCGTTGGCTCCTGTTCCCCATTTGCGTCGGTTGTCACAGAGGTCAATGATTTTTCTCAAGAACTGTGCACAGTTTGGGCACAGGTTCAGTCGAACCTGGAAAAGGCCCAAGGAGTTCAAAAAGCTAAGGCTGATAGAAAACGTTCTAAGGGTGTGAATTTTAAGGTTGGGGATAAGGTATGGTTATCGACTAAAAATCTCAACATGAGGGTACCATCCTACAAGTTTGCACCTCGCTTCATTGGTCCTTACAGGATCACCAAGATGATCAATCCGGTTTCTTTTAGGTTATGTTTACCCGACTCCCTTCGTGTTCATAATGTTTTTCATGTGTCTTTGCTCAAACGTTATGTTGCTCCCGTTGGTCCTGAGGAACAGTCTCCTCCTCCGGTTGAGGTAGCAGGACAAATGGAGCATGAGATTGCCAGAATTGTGGATGTGAGAAGGGTCCGGAATTCCTTCCAGTACCTCGTACATTGGAAGGGGTTCGGTCCTGAGGACAGGTCTTGGGTACCGTTGACCAGGATGAATGCAGACTCGCTCATCCGAAAGTTCCATCTGCAGCATCCCGATAAGCCTGCTCCCGCTGGTAAGGGTCCGGTGGCCCCTCGTGAAGGGGGGGGTACTGTCACGCGAGGTCGGCGTCGCGCTCCCTCTGCACGACATCGCCGGACCTCTCCGCCCCCCTAGAGACGAGCAATAGGGAATTGAAGTGCTGGTCTTGTCAGCCAGCACTTCATGAGTTAATTCTCTGTTTGGGTTTAGCCATGTGGTGCTGATCACACCACATGGCTACTTTACATATTGTTTGGACAGCTTGCTCCGCCTCAGGTCATGTGATGCTGGCCACATCACATGATCCTGGGCGGGCTATTTAAAGATGGCAACTGCCTCACTCAGATGCCTGTGATTAGTCTTCTGAGATCAGTGCTGTGTTGGACCTTGCTGTTGATTATTGGTATATTGGATTTTGGCTTCGGACTTAGACTACGCTTTTGTGATTCCCCTCGGTATTTGACGTGACCTCCTGTTCTTGACTTGGCTTGCTGACTATTCTGCTATTGTGTTTGTTCTGTCTGTGTTCGTCTTTCCCTGTGTTCCCTTCCCTTCCCTGTGCACGTACTCAGCATAGGGACTGTCTCCAAGTTACGGTTTTGCCGCCTAGGGCATCTACTGTAAGTAGACAGGGAAAGAGGTGGGGTTCAGACAGGGCACACTATCCCTTGTTTCCCTGTCGTGACATTACGGCTGTTTATAGTAGGGTGGCCACTTGCTTCACCCTCAAAAGCCGGACACTCTAGCCATATCCCCAAGTCCGCTAAGCCATAGCCCCGACTCTGCTAAGTGACGCCCCCGCTGCTGGCAAAGGAAAAAAAAAGCCATACCGTCGGACCTTCAGGTGATCTGCGAGTAAGGGAGTGTGCTTCTTCCCCCCTCAGTCAGCCATGTTGGCTGCCTCAGTCAGTTTTTGCCTGCAGCTCACGCTTAGACAGCATAATGTCTGAGCGTGAGCTGACGAAAAGGAGCAACCAATCAGATTCCACCTTTCATTTTCTAAAGGAGCTGTGAAAAATGAAAGGTGGAATCTGATTGGTTGCTATGGGCAACTAAACCAGTTCTTCTTTACACCAGTTTGATATATTTCTCCCACTGTGCCTTCTGATCGCCCCCCGTAAAGAAGCACACTTTGTGTAGCCGAGTCTGCATGTGGGGAGAGGGGAGTTATGCTGTCCCCAGAGGTGTCTGCCATCATTGGAGAGTCAGGAAGGCCCCAGATTCCTGATGAAAACAGTGGGTTCTGCCAATATGCATCTAGTGTGTATGGCCAGATTTGCTCTATACATATGTAATACAGAGAAACCTCTCCAAAAGACCGCCTTTTTACAAGACCAGCTTTTCTGTTCTTATACATATTAGCCTCTTCTTTGAGAAGCCACATTCAGTAGCTGTCATGTAATTATCATTTGGCTGACAGCTAGGTCTCACCACTGCCTCCCCACTCCCCTATAGACATATGTTCAGTTCAGCTCAACGTGCATGTGTATTCAGTGGAGAGAGCAGAGAAAACTGCTGCCAGACATTTCAGGTGGTGGCTTATCTCCTGGAGAACAAAAGGATCGGGTGAAAAAATTCATTTCACCTGAATCTTTCTCTCACCCACTTTATTTGTCAAGGGAGAGTCTTAAGCTCCCCATGCACATTAGGATGTTGGCCAACACCACATGATGATACAACCGATTGTCAGGAAGGAAGTGTACCTTCCCGACAGTCAGCTGCTCGTTCAGTGAAGGACACCTCTGCTATTACGTGCACCAATCTCCTTCACATTATGAGGACGCGGGATTACTAATGTGATACCTCCTCTCCATACAGAATCATTGGCCCTGATTTATCACACCTTCACTCCAGAATTCTGTCTTCAAAAGGTCGCACGATAGGGCTTTTGCGACTTTTTTGCGCATTTTTTTGCGACTTTTTGCATGTGTACACAACTCACTCCAGTTTGTAATATGGGTGGAAAAGTGGGTGTGGTTAGCCATGTTAATGAGTTTCACTCCAGATTTATCATTGCGACTTTTTTAAAAAAGTCGCAAAATAGTCGCAATCTCACTCCAGGAGGAGGGTGGAGTAGAAAAAGTGGAGTAGCTTCTCTAGACAGAAGTGTTAGGTTTAAGGACAAGCCACATTTATCAAACAACCTGTGACGTTTGATAAATGTGGCAGAAAGTACTCCAACACAGACTGAAGCAAAACTGACTTCAAATATTTTCCTAATGATAAATTCCCCCCATTGTTCCTGGGCTGCAGATCGCTATTTAGACCACACGATCTGCTGTCCAGAAATGATGATTGATGTGCCTGCATTAACATCAGGATCACTCGATGAACGAACGGTTTCAGTCGTTCATTGGGTGATCACCAGCGCATTTAGACAAACACTCATTAGAGATCATCTTAAAAATAATCTGCCTGTGTAATAGGGCCTTAAGGGTGGCAATACACATTAGACGAACATAGCCCAAACCTCTGATAACGGAGGGACTGGCTGACCATCTAATGTGTATGGGGTGTTCCAAGTTTTCCACCACAGTAGTCAGAGCTGGATTTCAACATGCCTGATTCTTTTGTTGTCAGTGGAGATGCCTTTGGAGAGGTCAGACGTGTCTGGTAGCATCTTGCTCCTCTGTCCCTATTGAGAACACATTTACAGTTGGACAAAAAGGGCGTACATGTTAGAAGGAATAGCTGTCACAGCTATCTAAACGTATGCCTTGCTTTAAAGGGTTTGTCCAGGACTTTGATATTGATCATTATCAGTTCAGTGGAGGCCTGAAACCTCACACCCTCTGATCAGCTGTTACTTTCTAGCTCTGGTACCAGAAGTTGGTGCTGGAACTACATGGTTCCTTCCATTGTGTAGTGAATGGAGCTGGTACTTGCAGTGTTGCTCCCAGTGAAGTGAATGGGAGCAGCTCTGCAGTTACCAGCTCCAACTACAGCATGATAAATGTGGCTGTGTAGTTCTGGAGCTACAAAGTAAGAGCTGACTGGGTGCGAGGTGTCTGACCTATGCTGATTTGATATTGGTGGTCTGTCTCGAGGATAGTCCATCAATATCAATTCTGGACAGCCCCTTTTAAGGTGCAGAATCTACTTCAATGTTCAGCTGTCAGCTATAATACTGTGGCCAAAGCAGAATGACCATTTGGTGCCTCCTTACTTCACAGCATCCAGGCTACGTGAATCACAAAAAGTTAGTCTTCCCCTAAACGAAACCAGCATTTAGACAAACAGCTGTAGCTTGCCAGCTCCTAAACCGCATCCCTCCACGGTGAAGAGTAAACTCCATCGGAATTCTAGTTTTCCTATAATAATTTTTTTTTTGGACCCACAAGAAGAAAAAGTTCCATGTGGGAGGGCCAATGAGTGTTTTAAGTGTGTGTGTTTTTTGTCTTCTATTGCCTTATTATATTGATCCCATATATTTTAACTTACAACACTGGGTGAAGATGTTCATGTGTTTACAGAGCGAGGGTTCTGGAGGCATAAAAAAGCCTTTGAATATCCTCAGGCTGCGTCACCAGGAATTCTTTATTTGGTCTGTTTGTATGTCCATAGACATTTGTTAACACAAGCATCAAATGAAAGTACAAGCAGTGCAAAGTAAGCTGTATGTTAAGAACGTTGAATCCCCCAATATAAAGGTAGTATTACACCAGCAGATGATCTGACCAGTATCTGTCCAATCAGACCAATAGTTGGTGTGTATAACAAAACATCTATGAGTGTAAACGGCCATCTGGCCAATGGCTGGTCCGAAAATCTGTCAGATAATCTCTTGGTTTAATACAGCCCTAAGTGCTTGGGGCAGATTTATTATAAAGACAGGCCGCTTTTGTTGCAAACTGTGACTTTCTCTACCAGCCTCACCACTTTGCCCAAAAAGAGGATGTGGCAAGGTGCAGGGCTGACGGCACCGCCACAGTTATCATCTTCTATGCCAGTTTTCTGGCGTAGAAGAGCACTGAAATCTACACCAGCGTATGCCTCATCGTCAATCAGGCACAGCATCCGACAGCGCTCCTGGTTATCACAACACTGGCGTACGCGCCTCACGGCTATGATAAATCTGTCCCCTTGAGTTTTTCTCTTCTGACAAGTTATTGAAGCTATGGGCTGGTTCAGAAAACCTCTTTTTGATTTATGTATTTTTTTATGTATTTCTGTGCATTGTTTATGTAGTTCCAACACATTCCACAGCCCCCTATAGATTGAGATTGCCATCAACCACGTTAGTCCCTTTCCCGAATGGGGGTAACAATCAGATTTTTCCATTCTCAGAGACTTGTATACCTACTAGGGCACATTTCACAAGAAGCCAGTTGACCTACCAGTATATTTTTAGAAGAAAACCCATGCAAAGTTGGAGAGAAAACAAAAACTCCTTGTTGTTCTTGGTTTTAGTTTCATACTGCTGCTACCATGTGTTAGACGAAGCTCCCAAACGCTGGATATAGCAGGGAGGGATATAGCAAGTATTGCCATCAATGCAATGCAGCATTAGGTTCTCCATAGCCACATCCACTCTTTGTAACAGCACTCTGCTTTGGCTGGTTCTGGACAAGCCCTCTAAGATATTTATTTAACCAAATGTCTCCAGAAAGGATTGTCCAAATGTTGACAGCTGTCAAATACTTCACGCCCTGCTGACTGGCTTTCTGTATCTGACTTGTCACCGAGGGAGACAAACCATGAAGCATGAATACAGGTCAAGTAGAACTGGTTCTTCACTTTGTTTACTATGTGTAGATGACATCAGAAGGTTAACTTCAGGAATTTGAATGCATCACTGTCATTAGTAGTCAGAGCAAAATTTGAAAATGCCCGATATTTATCACCGTTTTCATCCTCACTACATCATTATGTAAGACGTTCTGCCGCTCATTGACTCATCTTACTTTTATTTTGCCTTTTAATAGGGGTCCACAGATGTCGGCGTTACCCAGCCTGTCCGTACGTCCAATGGCTTGGAAAGGTAGGTCCTAGACTGACTAATGCATAAAGTGTTGGGTAATGTGTATTAGAATATGCAATTCCCATTATGACTGCAAAAGACGATATACAACCATTGCGTGCCTCACTTAATATAAAACACAAGACCAGGATTATGTAATAGGAAGCTCTTGGCGTGCGATAAATGTGTGTGGTTCTGATATTATTGAAATGTGTAGTCACGCTGAGGGAATGTAGACATTAATGCTGAAGGAATTATTCTTGGCAGTATAAAACGTATATTATAGTAATCGCACCTGCCTCCATGTGTCAAATGCTATTGATAATGTATAGGCATAACTGATTACTCTACAGCAGGGATTCCCAACCTGCGGCCCTCCAGCAGTTGCCAAACTACAATTCCCAGCATGCCTGGACAGTCTACAGCTATTAGGGCATGCTGGGAGTTTTGCAACAGCTGGAGGGCCACAGGTTGAGCTTCCCTGCTCTACAGCATGGCCTTGGCATTGAGCATTTTCTGGAAGCCATAGTCACGTCCTATACAAAATTCTTTCTCCTTTTAATACTTCTTAAAGCAGCTCTAACCCATTTATATTCACTTATCCTGATTACTTCCACTATTCAGATTTGGGGGACTATGACTGTAGCGTTTTTTATTTTTCTTGTGGTACTGTTCCTCCTTGCAGAGATGCCTTCCAAGCAATGTCACCTGGGAAAAATGTATGCAATTGAGCTCTTCTGTAGAAGGAAGTCAGTGCCTGATCCGTGAAAGAGTCTTAAAACATGGCTACTGATTTTACCAAACCAGAATTTCCTACAAAAGGAAGAGACACTCTGTCAACTGCTGGTTTCAAGGTTCTTGGCCCTTGTCAGTATACAGTAGGGTAGTGGTCGGTTGCATACACAAAAGCATACAGCAGTGTCCATCAACATGCTTCAAATATGTAACTGTATGCACATAGCTTGTTGATAACATGGTCATCTACAAAATTTTCCCGTGATCCACCAGAAATCTATGGACACAATGCAGTCACCAGCTTATTGTTGGTGGAAAGATGGATTGAACAGGTTTGACTTTACATTGTCCAATTCTTTGTTTCCTGAGTGAAATGGTTTATCCCCCTCCTCTTCCAACTGAATTAAAGGGGTTGCCTGAGTTATGAAAAATGTTGAATAGAATATAACAAAAAAAAAAAACTCAACCTCCACACTTCTACCAGCACAACCGCTCTTCTACCTCCCTCCGCTTTGTTTCAATTTTGGGCCTTAACAGTATACGACATGAGATGTGTACAAGGAATGTCACCGTTGCTGCCTGGCAAGCAAAGACTGAAGAGAGGCAGAGGAGCGGGTGCAGCGAAACAGTCCAATGGCTGGGTTCCTTGGTTCTGATATTTCACTACTTGCCTTTGGCTATATTCTTACATAAATTGGACAACCCTTTTAAAAATGCAGACTCAGTCAGTTCATACACGCATGATTATGGAGTAGTCCAGATCAGCCCAATTCGATTGAATGTGTTGGCAGCTTTAGGGTACCTGCACACAGTGTAGATTTGTATGCAGAAAATCCACACCAAAACCGCCCATAAATCCACACTATACTACTCTACATAAGGTGTGGAATCACACAAACAACTGGCATGCTGCACATTTTAAAATCCACACAGCAGGTCAATTTGTCAGATACCACCCACTTTTGCTGGTACTGTATTACTCTGCGTTTTTGTGCGTAAAAAACCCACATAATCCGCAACATGTAAAAGTAGTCTTAAAGGGATTGCCTCATCTGAGACAATGGGGGTATTGCTAGGATATGCCCCTATTGTCTGATAGATGCGGGTCCTCCCACTGGGATCCACACCTATATCAAGAACGGAGCCCGTAAAGTGGTGGTAAAGTCCACAGCTTGACTATTTCTGTGGCTTGCTTTCTACTGTAGTGAACAGTGTTTATATTACTACATCAGATTAATTTCACACCCATTGACGTCTTATAAAATTGTCCTTAGTGTAAAGCCTCATTCACAGTGATTTCCATCAGTGATTGTGAGCCAAAACCAGGATTGGAGCTACACAGACATAATGTATATGGGAAAGATCTGCACATGTTCTGTGTTTAGAGCCGCAACTGGTTTTGGCTCACAATCACTGATGAAAATCACTGACCCAACACTGACTGTGTGAATGAGGCATAAGGTAGGGAGATTAGATTGTGAGACCCAGAGGGAAGATGGACTGATGCATGTTCAACGCTGTAGAATATGTTTGCACTATTAATGATGGGTAATAAATACTAGAACTATAGTCAGGACTCATTTTGCCAATTTATTTATTTTTTGTACAATGGCCATACGTTTTTCATGAGGCAATATCCGTGGGAGGAATTTTCACTGTTTGTATTAAGGCTGTACCTCTGGATTTAGTGTTCTTGTGTGCTCCATAAAGAGAGTCCCCTGATACATTGCAGATCCAGTCCAGCTGGGCTCGATGCTGTCCCAGTATGTGAATGTAACATACACATCCATCTGGAGAGAATGACAGCAAGGTTAATACAGAGCGCAGGCCCTGCCAGGACCCCCTCCCCCGCACGCCTCTTCCTCTCTCTCACTCATGTAATTTCTTTTCTTGTATCCTGTAGGTTTCTATTTCTTCTCTTCGTTTCTGTAGTTTTCCCTAATTTCATTACTAGCCATAAAGTATAGTAAATAATTTTGCAGTCCTTTTAAAGTTCTCCTTGAAGTTAACGCTGTACTCATGCATTGTCAATTTTTTCTCTTCCCGACATTTCTCTGTAGCCCTCCCTCCCTCCTTATACTTTTTCGGACCATTTTCCAAATTCCTTGGCCGTAGGATTTACGTAAACAAGTTTATTTTTAGGCCCGAGGTCTCGCTCTGATTAGACTGGCTCCCTACTTTCCCACCAGCTCAGCAGCAAAGGAGTCTGGGAATCTGGAAGGATTATACACGGAGACATTTCTTATTAAAAGTTTGTTCTCTTGGCATGCAACAGGAAATGGAGATATTGTTTTTTCAGCCTAACAGTGTGATTACCTGGAAAGCTTAAAATTAATGAATTTCAGCAAGTCGCTTTCACAAAATGCTTGTGCTGAACTGTTCAAGTTACCACAGAATGTCTGACTTGGCTTATCCATAAGGGTGAAGAATAATTATGAAAAGGATCATTTACGGCTCTATCAGGGTTTTTGTCATAGCATTATATATTTATTACACATTGCCTCCACAGCAATGTACAGAGATCAGTCTCGAACCCCAATTACGCTAACAAGCTAACTTCCCTATCTCAGTAAAAATAAGAATCTAACTTCCCTATCTCAGTAAAAGTAGGAATTCAACTACCCTATCTCATTAAAAGTAGAAGAACAAGATGCATGCATGATCTTGTCATACATACTGGGGAAGGATACTTGCATATCTACTGCTTTGTACTGGGATGCATTTTAAATACATTGCTGGTGTTCGAAAAGGCCATCTTTCCAACACTATGGCGGAATCATCTTCTGTGGTATAGCATCATTCCTGTCTAGCAGTTAAGTTGTGACCTCCTTTTCCATTACTTCTGTACCATAGTGATACAATTGATGCTTTATTACTTCTCACAAGATAAGTAGGAAGATATTTTAGATTCTCCTAAATAGATTTTTTACTTTTTTTTTTTTTTTTTACAAAACGTTGGTTAATATGGCACTAAAATATGGATAACGAGGCTTTGCAGGTTGTCCCATCAAGACAATTTATGTGGGACAATTCCTGTGGATAGGTGATTGTCTGATCAGGGCTCTGTGGGGCTGCCGGAGATAGCCAAGTGCTTGTTCTTGGCTATCTCAAACAGACCAATAGATTTGAATGGAGCGGAGAGACACGCATATGGATAGAGGATAAGTTGTCTTAATGAGAAACCCCCTTTAAACTATGTTCTCTTTTTTGCCCTCAGTCTGGTGGCAGTTCTGCCATAGGCTAAAGACCTGGGCTCTTCAATTCAGTCCACCTCCTTAGGAACTGGGCCATTTCAAGCACTAGCACACCACAGAGTAGAATTGTCACATAGTCCACCACAACTCCATTAGGTTCTGCTAGTCTTCATACTTGCTCTCACCTATTGGTGCCAACCCCCTTCCATTATCTCCCAGTTGCCCAGCACACTGGATTGTTTCCAAAGGCTGAATCCAGGCCTGCTTCAGTCAGTCTAAGGGTACGTTCACATCTCTGTTTTGGAGATCTGGCTGCTGGCCAGACACAAAACTATTGCATGCGATATTTTTTGTCTGGCTAAAACCCGCCATTTATGCTGGAAAGCGCCTGGATCTCATTGCAGTGGGTATCTGGCGATAAAGTAGAGGATCCAACAGGCTCCACTGTGCTGGAACAGCCAGAACTCCTAACGGAGATCTGAACAAGGTCTTGGTGAAGCAAGCTTCCCTGTCACTCCATGTGGCTTCAGTCACCAACTATGTGCAAAATGCTGGAACATGCAAAACAGAGAGTGCATAGTTCACCTCCCTATCAAGCGACTAGTTGAAAGCTGGATTACAGCAGCAATAGATTGAAGCATTTTGACAGATATGTCCTTCAGATTGTTATAAATAGGGATGAGCGAATCGACTTTGGATGAAACATCTGAAGTCCATTTGCATAAAGCTTTGCTAGAATAGTGTACGGAGCGGGAGCTCTGTACAGTATTAGAATGTATTGGCTCATGTGAGGTGAAGTTATTACTATGCGAAGTCTCGCGAGACTTCAGGTAATAACTTCAGAAATTAATTTCTACTGTTAAAAACCTTTTACCGAACTCGGGTTTGGTTCCAAGGTACCACAAAGTCAATTTGCTCATCCCTAGTTATAAATATAGATCTTAACCCATAGCAATATTAAAGGAATTGTGCCACAAAAATATTCTACATTTTTCAAACCAGCACCTGGATCCGAATACTTTTGTAATTGCATGTAATTAAAAATTAGCCACTGAGTTACTTAATAAAATCTGGCTGTATAGCGCCACCTGCTGTTTTTTCATTTCTTTATTTCTCTGTCCACCTCACTGAGGGGGTCACAAGCTTTCAGCCATATCTTCTGTTAGAGGCTGTGGCAGTTACTGGGAAAGAGCTGCCTAAGGCAAAAAGGGCACATCCCCTGATATGCCAGCCTGAAATAAATCTAGCAGAGCAATTGGAGCAATAGGGAGATCTCTGGATTGATGTGAGGTACAGGGCTGGTTCTAGTTAGAGAATGTCATGTACTCTATGATGTTTGATTCTCATTTTTACATCAATCTTGGCATAACCTCTTTAACTACTACCGAATATTTACGGTTTAGAATCTGTTGCCCGGACTTGTCCTTATGTCTTGTACCACTTCGCTGTTGTAAAAGTTCTTTTTATTTTCTCCTACGCTCTTCTATTAATGTTCACTCCTGTCGGTATTAGAATCATCTGGTACTCCCGCTCCTCTATTTTTACCTTTTGTCTCCCTTCCTCCAGTTTTTCTGACTCAGCACCGTCATTACACAAATCATTCGCTCTTTCCCCGTGATTCAGCCTCTCCTCCTCCTCTTCCTCCTCCTTCACACATTCAGTCTGCATTACCGCCCCATCTCCTGTGCCCTTCATCTGACTGTCTGGGTGTAGGCATTGGCCCAGGCCCATAGCTAATGTGGTTTTCCTCCCTTCCTTCAGGTGGTTAAATTAAACCCAGCACACTGGCGCGTCCCTGCGTTCTTTCCTGCTGGGCTTGCAACATCTCAGGAGCCGCCGGGCAAAGATTTCCCATGGCATTTTGTAGAGTCACAGTCCTGTGGTATAAGTGTAGACTTTCTTCACCAACTGTCCTGGTATTCTTCCAAGGCCAAGGACTTCTGATTTCTTCTTTGTTTTCAGAGGAGACTCTATCAAAGTGACCACATCTTCTATGACGCATGTTTAAAAAAATTGCATTAGATTCACATAATTACATAACTATGAAAAGTGAAATCCATATGCGTGTTCAAAATGGAGATTCCATGTGATAAGCCGCATTAGAAACAACCTCTGTATGTTCAGCTTAAATACCCGCAAAGCAGTTTTCCACCGTTTGCATTGCTATACAGTGGCAGGCGGGGGCGCTGAAATGAGTACTGAGCACGACATAAGGCACCTAAAAGGGAACCCGTGACCAGGAAGTTCACAGCTACACCAGGAGCAATGCCTTGCAGGGCTTGCTCAGTGGAATGTAATTATAAATTTCACTTACTGTTGCCTCATCCTCGGGAAAGATTATTTTTAATCCATATGCAAATGAGCAGTTTAGTGCACTGAGGGCGGACCCAAACCCCTGTGCACCTTTGCTCCTTCTGCTTCCTCTGCCAGCCCCTCTCTCTCTTGATTGACATGGCCAGATGAGACGACTATGCAGGGACCTGGTCCTGTCAATCAAGAAGAAGAGGGAGGGGCTGGCAGAGAACGCAGGAGGAGCAAGGGTGCACCAGAATAGTTTGGTCCGATCGTTAGTGAGCGTAACTGCTAATTTGCATATGGATTAAAATTACTTTTTCTCCAGGATGAACAGATTGCCAAGTGAAAGGTATCATTACATTTAGCTGAGCTAGCCCTACAGGGTATGATGCCTACAAGACATGCATTCCCCATGTAATAACAATTCTGCTGCATCCATTCTTATGACTCTATATCGTGCCTTTCCTTTATTATTCCTGCTAGAAGTTATATATGAAATGCTAGCAATTTGCAATGAAGGTCCAGATGGGTGTTACCAGTTGGAGGTGTGTCCCTGCACAGTCTGACATTGTACGCAAAATTAATAGGGCCTGTAAATTAAACATCTAGTGCTACGTCTATTAAAAGAAAACCCACAAATAATGCACTAGATCAACAATTGATGAATAAAAGCATGACTGTATTGAATAAATAGATAACATACACTTAAAGCAACATATAAGAGGGACATTCCTAAGATAACATGGTGACACAAAGGTACTACATAATGTTATAGCTGATATGGTACCCTGCCGTCTGTTCCCACAGCCATACCAAAATTAAGGTCTCTGGACTAATCCTAGGGCCAGCAACAAATAGGTAACAGCATGCAACTGAGATGGTAAAAGACAAAATATAAAAAAATGTATGTAGGGACGCGTGCAGCATCAGGTCATAGTGTGCGCGGGCCAGGGAAGAGAGTGGAGCGCCGGACCGGAGGGCAGGCGCAGGACAGGTAAGAAAGGTTTTTATTTTAACCTTATGTGGCTGGGTGGGCTGATCTGAGGTCTGATGGGGGCACATTCTGCTGATCTGAGGTCTGATGGGGGCACTTTCTGTTAATCTGAGGTCTGATGGGGGCACATTCTGCTGATCTGAGGTCTGATGGGGGCACATTCTGCTGATCTGAGGTCTGATCAGGGCACATTCTGCTGATCTGAGGTCTGATCAGGGCACATTCTGTTGATCTGAGGTCTGATGGGGGCACATTCTGTTGATCTGAGGTCTGATGGGGGCACATTCTGTTGATCTGAGGTCTGATGGGGGCACATTCTGTTGATCTGAGGTCTGATGGGGGCACATTCTGTTGATCTGAGGTCTGATGGGGGCACATTAAGCTCATCTGAGGTCTGATGGGGGCACATTCTGCTGATCTGAAGTCTGATGGGGGCACATTCTGCTGATCTGAGGTCTGATCAGGGCACATTCTGTTGATCTGAGGTCTGATGGGGGCACATTCTGTTGATCTGAGGTCTGATGGGGGCACATTCTGTTGATCTGAGGTCTGATGGGGGCACATTAAGCTCATCTGAGGTCTGATGGGGCACAGTAGGCTGATCTGAGGTCTGATGGGGGCACAGTAGGCTGATCTGAGGTCTGATGGGAACACATTCTGCTGATCTGAGGTCTGATCAGGGCACATTCTGTTGATCTGAGGTCTGATGGGGGGACATTCTGTTGATCTGAGGTCTGATGGGGGCACATTCTGCTGATCTGAGGTCTGATCAGGGCACATTCTGTTGATCTGAGGTCTGATGGGGGCACATTCTGTTGATCTGAGGTCTGATGGGGGCACATTCTGTTGATCTGAGGTCTGATGGGGGCACATTCTGCTGATCTGAGGTCTGATCAGGGCACATTCTGTTGATCTGAGGTCTGATGGGGGCACATTCTGCTGATCTGAGGTCTGATGGGGGCACATTAAGCTGATCGGAGGTCTGATGGGGGCACATTAAGCTGATCTGAGGTCTGATGGGGGCACATTAAGCTGATCTGGGGTCTGATGGGGGCACATTAAGCTGATCTGAGGTCTGATGGGGGCACATTAAGCTGATCTGAGGTCTGATGGGGGCACAGTAGGCTGATCTGAGGTCTGATGGGGGCACATTAAGCTGATCTGAGGTCTGATGGGGGCACATTAAGCTGATCTGAGGTCTGACGGGGGCACATTAAGCTGATCTGAGGTCTGACAGGGGCACATTAAGCTGATCTGAGGTCTGATGGGGCACATTAACTGATCTGAGGTCTGAGGGGGCACATTCTGTTGATCTGAGGTCTGATGGGGGCACATTAAGCTGATCTGAGGTCTGATGGGGCACATTCTGTAAATCTGAGGTCTGATGGCGGCACAATGCGCTCATCTGAGGTCTGATGGGGGCACATTAAGCTGATCTGAGGTCTGATGGGGGCACAGTAGGCTGATCTGAGGTCTGATGGGGGCACATTAAGCTGATCTGAGGTCTGATGGGGGCACATTAAGCTGATCTGAGGTCTGATGGGGGCACATTAAGCTGATCTGATGTCTAATGGGGGCACATTAAGCTTATCTGAGGTCTGATGGGGGCACATTAAGCTGATCTGAGGTCTGATGGGGGCACATTAAGCTGATCTGAGGTCTGATGGGGGCACAGTAGGCTGATCTGAGGTCTGATGGGGGCACATTAAGCTGATCTGAGGTCTGATGGGGGCACATTAAGCTGATCTGAGGTCTGATGGGGGAACATTCTGTTGATCTGAGGTCTGATGGGGGCACATTCTGATGATCTGAGGTCTGATGGGGACACATTCTGATGATCTGAGGTCTGATGGGGGCACATTCTGATGGTCTGAGGTCTGATGGGGACACATTCTGATGATCTGAGGTCTGATGGGGGCACATTCTGATGATCTGAGGTCTGATCAGGGCACATTCTGCTGATCTGAGGTCTGATGGGGGCACATTCTGATGGTCTGATGGGGGCACATTCTGCTGATCTGAGGTCTGATGGGGGCACATTCTGATGTCTGATGAGGGCACAGTAGGCTGATCTGAGGTCTGATGGGGGCACATTCTGTTGATTTGAGGTCTGATGGGGGCACATTCTGCTGATCTGAGGTCTGATGGGGGCACATTCTGCTGATCTGAGGTCTGATGGGGCACAGTAGGCTGATCTGAGGTCTGATGGGGGCACAGTAGGCTGATCTGAGGTCTGATGGGGGCACATTCTGCTGATCTGTGGTCTGATGGGGGCACATTCTGCTGATCTGTGGTCTGATGGGGGCACATTCTGATGATCTGAGGTCTGATGGGGGCACAGTAGGCTGATCTGAGGTCTGATGGGGGCACATTCTGATGATCTGAGGTCTGATGGGGGCACATTCTGATGATCTGAGGTCTGATGGGGGCACATTCTGATGATCTGAGGTCTGATGGGGGCACATTCTGATGATCTGAGGTCTGATGGGGGCACATTCTGATGATCTGAGGTCTGATGGGGGCACATTCTGTTGATCTGATGTCTGATGGGGGCACATTCTGCTGATCTGAGGTCTGATGGGGGCACATTCTGATGATCTGAGGTTTGATGGGGGCACATTCTGTTGATCTGATGTCTGATGGGGGCACAGTAGGCTGATCTGAGGTCTGATGGCGGCACAGTAGGCTGATCTGAGGTCTGATGGCGGCACAATACGCTGATCTGAGGTCTGATGGGGCACATTCTGATGATCTGAGGTCTGATGGGGGCACATTCTGATGATCTGAGGTCTGATGGGGCACATTCTGATGATCTGAGGTCTGATGGGGGCACATTCTGATGATCTGAGGTCTGATGGGGGCACATTCTGATGATCTGAGGTCTGATGGGGGCACATTCTGTTGATCTGATGTCTGATGGGGCACAGTAGGCTAATCTGAGGTCTGATGGCGGCACAATACGCTGATCTGAGGTCTGATGGGGGCACATTCTGATGATCTGAGGTCTGATGGGGGCACATTCTGATGATCTGAGGTCTGATGGGGGCACATTCTGATGATCTGAGGTCTGATGGGGGCACATTCTGATGATCTGAGGTCTGATGGGGCACATTCTGATGATCTGAGGTCTGATGGGGGCACATTCTGTTGATCTGATGTCTGATGGGGCACAGTAGGCTGATCTGATGTCTGATGGCGGCACATTCTGATGATCTGAGGTCTGATGGCAGCACATTCTGATGATCTGAGGTCTGATGGGGGCACATTCTGATGATCTGAGGTCTGATGGGGGCACATTCTGATGATCTGAGGTCTGATGGGGCACATTCTGATGATCTGAGGTCTGATGGGGGCACATTCTGCTGATTTGGGGTCTGATGGGGGCACAATACGCTGATCTGAGGTCTGATGGGGGTATAATACGCTGATCTGAGGTCTGATGGGGGCAGGGGACTATTAGTTTAGTGATGTAAAAACTTGGGACAGGTTTCCTTTAACATAGGAGTCCCCTTGTTTTTTTACTCCTATTACTCCTATATTTTACTGCATTATGTGGTAGAGCATTTAGACTAGGGTATGTAGAAAGTCTATTGTACTGTACTTAACAGCATAGATGATCTAGCAGTTTATACAGTCATCTTTCTAATACAATATTATACCCACAACTAGTAGTATGTGCCTGTGAAGTCAATCTGCCCAGGATTAGTCCAGAGACATTAAAGGGTTTGTCTCACTTCAGTAAATGGCATTTATCATGTAGAGAAAGTGAATACCAGGCACTTACTAATATATTGTGATTGTTCATATTGCTTCCTTTGCTAACTTGATTCATTTTTCCATCACATTATACACTGATTGTTTCCATGGTTACGACCACTCTGCAATCCATCAGTGGTGGCCGTGCTTGCATACTATAGGAAAAAGCACTAGCCTTTGTGAGCTCCCACCGACCTGGCCACCAGAGAGGCCGACACTTTTTCCTATAGTGTGCAAGCGCGACCACTACTGATGGATTGTAGGGTGGTCGTAACCATGGAAACGAGCAGTTCATAATGTGATGGAAAAATGAATCCAGACTAAGGAGGCAATATGGACAATCACAATAAATTACTAAGTGCGTTGCAATAATTTTCACTACATGATAAATGCTATTTGCTGAAGTGAGACAACCCCTTTAATTTTGGTATGGCTGTGGGAATAGCCGGCAGGGTACCATATGTGCTATAACATTATGCAGTACCTTTGTGTCACCGTGTTATTTTAGATATGTCCCTATTATATATTATATTGTTTTAAGTATATTTTATCTGTTGTTGATCTAGTGCAGGGGGCAACAACCTTTTTTGTACAGAGTGCCAGAAAAAGAAAATCTAAGCTGAAGCACGTAGTGTGCCGTGCCATACAAAAGTCATATAACACAAACATGTTACATAAACCAGGTGTTTACTAGCTACATCCCCAAATTCTCAACAACGCCTCACCTGAACGGTTTAAAGAAGTTTCCAACTTTTTAGAAAAATTGCCTTCATATAGGTTTTAGTCTCTTTTTAGTTTTGCATTTTTTGTTATCCACCTGAATCAGCCCCCTTTTTTTTTTTATCATGGTCTACGTATGGTTCCTCATTTTGTGATGCAGAAGTCTAGTTTTCTGTAATAAGCAAGCGCTTTATCGTGCTTATCTTAATCAGTAGATATTCGTATTCGATTGCTATGCTTTAGCTTAATAATGTCATAATTTGTACGTTGAGGCTGCTTGCATTCACATTCAGTGTTTGGGCAGTGATTTCCATCAGTGATTGTGAGCCGAAACCAGGAGTGGAGCTGACACAGAGATATGTTATAAGGGAAAGATATGCATCTGTTCTGTGGTTTGACCCATTCCTGGTTTTGGCTCATAATCACTGATCAAACGCTGAGGCCTCATGCACACGTTCGTTCCGTGTCAATGGTGACGGATCCGTTTTTTTAGAAGCCTATCGCTTATTGATTTTCAATGTATTTAGTGATGGATCCATTTTGATTTCACACAACCGCATCCTAACGGAACGGATGCATTCTGATGTGCAAAATCAGAACTGATCCATTTAATACTGGTATTGAGATCCTCTGCCGGATATCAATACCGGAATTAATAACACAAATGTGAAAGTAGCCTTATTTAGGGTCCGACAATGTGCAGTCAGTGTAAACAGTGTGGAATAGTAATAGCTAATTGTTAATTAAGTCATACATTTCCAGGTACATTAAAAGAACAGCATTTTCATTGTACCCTTACTTCCCCCCTTCATAGACTTCCTTACCCCCCCACCCCATTTTTTTTCTATATTATTTTTATTTTATCTTTTATTTTTTGATCTTTTCATTGTACTTTGATGGTTTGTCTTCTGTGTTAATCACTACTAGTCTTGATCGACGGGCCAGGCTTCATGACTGTTTGTTATTACTGAAGGTTATGGTTGCATAATTACAAATCTTTTATGCTTGAATATGTGGAACATGGTTGCATCAGCTGTGTATTATCATTTGCATGTTTGATTTCATATGACTCGTTTGGCCTGCTCGCCTAAAAGAGCTCTTGGTTACTTTATTTTACTGTGATTGTACTTTTATATCGAAAACTTTAATAAAGATACAGTTTAAAAAAAGAACAGGACAAATCAGTTGAAAATGATATGTTATGGACCTGGTGTATAGCGGTGTCAGGTCCTGCTTAAAAGGGTTTTCTGAGTGTTTTATGCTGATGACCTCCTCAGGATAGGTTATCAGTATGTGATCAGTGGGGGTCCAGGCCCTCCGTTGATCAGTTGTTTGAGGAGGCCACAGTGCTGTGGACTCCTCGCAGCTTACCCTAGGCCTGTGATGCCATGTTTATCGGTCACGTGGCCTAGTGTGGCTGAGCCGGGATATCAATCATACAGCCGCTATCCAACGGACGGCACTGTGCTTGGTAAGCTGCGAGGAGGCCACAGCACTCACCAGGGTGGTGTGGCTTCTACAAACAACTGATCGGTAGAGGTGCTGCAAGTCTGACCCCCACCCATCAGATACTGATGACCTATCCTAAAGATAGATCATCGGTATAAAACACTTGGAAAACTCCATTAAACAAAGGTGACCTTCTTTGGGAAGTTATAGTGTGATGATGCCATTAATGGCAGATTATAGGAGATGGATATATGGTTAGAGTAACAGTATCTTACTTCACAAGTGCTATATTCTTTTTATCATTTATTTTTGGCTATAAATCACGGCTGATATGAGATAGGAGAAGAGCGAGTAGGTGGCCTAGAAGCCTCTTATCTGCTCTCACACTCTTTGTAATAAGTGGGCGGCTGGCTATTAGATCCTCTTCTGTCTTTGCTTATTTCAGGCCGTTACATGTCTCAGAGGAAAAATCCAGCCTGATAACACCCAGCAGCAAGGTTATATGCAAGGACGACCAAGATGTCATTGTGAAAGGTAATTATATATTCCCTGGTGGCTTAAAGGGAACCTGTCACCACCTTAAAGGCTGTAGAACAGGCCGATGTTTGGGCAGTGTGAGCGCCTATGAATGATAATACACCCATCAGTGTGTGCACAGTGAACAATTGTTACCGCAGTGGTTCCTCCTTCATTCAGTTCTGTTGACTGTTAGCTGCACATCCCCGATTACACAGGACGATGTGTTGCCAATAACTGAGCATCTTTCATCCTGAGGAAAGATTCCTATCAGCCGAAAAATGAGCGTTTACCCGTTCATCGCCTGGTCAATTATTGAGAACGAGCCATCCTATGAAGGCTTGTTCCCAATGATTGGCCCAAAATTGTTTAATAGGGCTGTGATGGCTCCCCAATCGCGTTGGGTACCTTGCAGTTCAGTTCATCACGTTCATCTGGATGTTTTGTGTTGCTTCGTCTGATCACTAACTTTTTTATTCACTCCACATTCACCTTTTGAAGTCAAGGAGGCAGCAGACCTCATGCTTCAAGTCTAGCTTGCCACCATACCATCCCGACTCTTCAGGCTTCATGGACGTCTCTCATTTTGTTTAAGTCAGACGCGATGAGCCTGAGAATTTGCGCATGCGCAATCATCTAGCGTTTTCGGTGCATGGCGGGGGACAAACAGGTTTTTCTGCAAAGGTAACCATTGGACAAAGTAACCGAATACATCCATGGGAACTTGATGAACAGAGCTTGATTCTCTGGAATGTTAGAGGGCGTTTTGGTGGTGACGGGTTCCCTTAAAAAGTCATCCATCCAATGCCAACCACAAAAGTAAAAATTCCAAAAACATGAGTCATTTTTTTCTTGTCAAATTTCACTTTTAGTATTAAGTAGTTTTTGAGGAAGAAATAAATATTTTACATGTGAAGAGATGGTGGGAGTTGGAGAAGTTTGGATGACCGTAGGGAGAAAGGAAGCCGTGGGAGGACTGGACTGTGGCCAGGATTAGTGATTTCTAATTATATAATGGTTATAAAACATTCAGGTGGCGTCCAGGTCTTGTGTAAGATCTGTCCTATGTAAACAGAATCGGTCTGCTGAGACGAGTTTGTCAGACTTTATTGCTGATCATAGAATTAGAATTGTTACGGTAATATGTTCACTGCACGTAGTGTAATACAATCACATTAGTTCTCATGTACAATAAAAACAACGTAAGGCCCTATTAGACTGCATGATTTTGGGCAATTATGGATATGAACGCTTATTCCCAATAGTTGGCCCATATAATCAAGCAGCCGATCATGTTTGTTCATCGGCTGATTGGCATCTTTTATCAGGTTGAAGATGCCATATAATCGGCAGCACATTTCCCTGTGTAATCAGGGATGTGCTGCCAATCATCTATAGAAGAGAATAAGAAAGGAATGATCGCAGTAGCAGTTGTTCCTATCTCATTCAAAGTTTGCATCTGCCTGTGTAATGAGGCCGATGGATGATTATCATCCATTAGCGCTCGCACTGCCCTAAGTTCGGGCAGTGTAATACCACCCTTATTCCCGTCTTTTGAATTGATAGCATATTGATAGCAAGGATCATTTTAGGATTGGTGTGGATCTGACGTTTCAGATCCACACTGAATCTGCGACTGATGGGGCTGAACCAGCAAATCAACCCTTTTTATTCTCAGGACCAGTGGGGGTCCAAGAGGTTGGACCTTTCACAATCATATATTGGTGGTCTGGCTAACCTTTGACCTTAGATCAGGGCCGGCTCTGTGGCCATCGAATGCATGCTGATCAGCAAATTGTGGTAGATTACAGCGTGATTTCTCATGTCATTGCCACTAATAGTTACATGGTTTTTCTTGAACTGGCATTCTGTGCTTGGTACACTATGAAGGGGTTGCAGCGCTTATCTTAGCATGGCCTTCAAACACCTGACCGATTTGGTAACAGCTATAAAATCAAAATGACATTTTGCTAACTGTTTAGTTGAGAAATCTACTATGATGGAAACCTTATCATTTCCAGATTGGGTCTTTGTTTTACTTTGTCATTGATCATGAAGGCTTTTAGGGTCCTATTTCACCTGGAGTTGAAGCAGGCGATTGTCGGAAAGGAAGCGTTCCTTCCTGGCAATCGCCTGCTCGCTAGCGGAGGAGACCACTGCTATTACATGCCAGCCACTCATCCCCATACTTACTGTTTGCCGGCAGCAGATCGTGATTACACGGCACCATCTGCCACGACTAACGAAGAGTTTGCTTGTTCATCGAGTGATCGGCGGCAGTATTACACTGCCAAATCATCACCAACGAGTGTTACTAACTTCACAATTATCTTCAGGTGTAATAGGGCCTTTATTAGCTGGTGCAATATTAGAGTGTTTGCGTTATACACACAGACCTAGAGATAAATCCGTGGAACTAATGCCCATCACTTTTGCAGTTAGAAGAGTAAACTTTGGGGGAGATTTGTCAAACTGGTGTAAAGTAGAACTGGCTTAATTGCCCATAGCAACCAATCAGATTCCACCTTTCATTTTCGAAAGGAGCTGTGAAAAATGAAAGGTGGAATCTGATTGGTTGCTATGAGCAGCTAAGCCAATTATACTTTACACCAGTTTGATAAATCTCCCCCTTTGTCTCTCCCAGCTCACATTCAGTTTTCTGTTTCTCCTTTGCCTCAGGGTGGTTGCAGCGCGAGGTGTGTGGTGAAGCCAGAAGGCCTTGGTCTAGGCTGAAGAAATACTGGTTTGTCCTGACTCCGGATTCCCTGGATTGCTACAATAGCAATGAGAAGCCTAACAAACGCTTGGGGAGCTTGGTGCTTACCAGCTTGTGTTCTGTCATGTGGCCATCTAAACAAACGTACAAGGAGACAGGTAAAAGGCAGCAGCCATCACGTCCGCACAGAGCAATCTCAGAGACAGCTATCTCCTGTCATTTATGAGGCACAGAAGAAACATGTGCCCATAATGCTGCTCTGTGTCTGCCTATTGATCTAAGCAGCATTAGGCCTCATACGCCTGAGGTAAAACTTGAGCAGAATAGCAAAATAGCTATACGTTAGAAACAGCAGAATTCTGTCTGTGGAAAATGGGATCGGTTAGGTTGGAAATTTCCAGGTGTAAATTACACGTAAACCGTGTAAGGCATGTTTGGCCAAATTCAGGGACTAGGGAAGTCTGGTTGATAGGTTTAGTTTGGCACCTTGCTGTTCATACGAACAATCTCATGAACGACTGATTGGCTGCAATGTTGCCGATCATCATCTCATGTATGGCCAGCTTTAGACCATATACCTGGCCATATTACAGCTTCTGAGTTGGACAGAGCCATAAGACACCCCTAGACTTTCGGTAAGGCATTACTTCACCTCTGTATGCCTCCAATTGTATACAGAGACCTACAGAAGTTTCTGTGCTGTATTCTTCTCAAGAAGCACTGGTTCTAGGGGGGGTATATCTCCACTGCTGCTACCTAGTATAGAGACTCATGGGGCTGCGCATATTGATTAGGTTCACAAGTTAAAAAAGTAGAAACGTAATCAAAGTTTTGCTGTTCTGGGCACTGACAATATCATTCTAAGTGGTAAATGGAAAGGTTCTCATTGGAACATGGTTTCAGAAATGTGTCTTTGGTTCTAGTGCTTTTTATCCTGTGTAGGATCATAGTCATATAATTGACATGCAACTGGTCTCATAATGAGGTCTCTCATCTTTGATGGACAGTCACTGTTCACTCCTCTAAAGCTTGCTCTGCTTGTCCTCAGGGTACTGGAACGTAACTGTGTATGGAAGGAAGCACTGCTACCGCTTGTACACCGAACATCTCAATGAGGCCGTGCATTGGGTGTGCGCCATCCAGAAAGTGATAGACAGCAAAGACCCAATGGAGACTCCCACACAGCTGCTCATTAAAGACATTGAAGTGAGTAGATCTAACTGTAGATTGCATCTATCTATTGCCTTTTTTTCCTAACATGGGAGCCTATACCATGTGTGATACCTATGTGTGAGTAGACCCTAGTAGATAGACTTCTGGGTCCAGCTGAGCAGCTCTCAGCTCTGTCCTATAGATGGGGATGGGGTCATGCAGTTGGTGTAACCACTGCTAGACTAGAAAAAAGGAAATTGTAAAGGATAGGATTAGTCACTTGTCTATTCTTCCGTTTCCACACGTCGTATCCCCTAAATTTTGGCTTAACCAGAAGCTTCAGACTTTTCTCTGTTGTAACATATTCCGCAAAACTCGGCACTGCCTCAAAATATGACAGAATCTCAGCTGTTTTACATATAAAGGCTCTGTGTCGAAACAGGATGTTGAGAGAAATCAGAAGCTTATTTTCCGTTTTTGAAGAAGGAAGTTTCATGGTGTCACATATGTTCTGCAACACTAGCGATAACCACAATTGTGTCAGTGCCGTGAGAAAGATGATCTGACAGCGTCTTTTCCTTCTATTTCTTTTTCATCATTCAGGAGAATCATTGTAATCGAGAAACTGTGGAAGAAATCTACAGATTGAACCCCATTCTACGGCATACAAAGAACCCCCTCTATGCTCCGCTTTTACCCTTCCCGTATGGATCTGACGATCATTCCCGTAAGTGTTGGGAAACGGTGTTTGCTGTGGTTTTGCTTTGCGTCATCTAAAGCCAAACCTAAGTGGTGGCCTTTTGTGAAGACTAGTGAAAAAAAGATTTTAGGGATAGAGACGGAGGATGAAACAGTTTGGTCTAATAATTTAAGTTGCATTCCCCATTAACTACAATGGTGTCTGTTTGGTAGTCCACTTGTTCTGCAGAAAAACAGGCAGCATGCAGGACTTTTTGACAGAATCTGCAATGGATGCCCCAAACTGAACCTCCAGCAGATGTTGGGAAGAGTCTCCACCACCATACACAATAGATTATTCCATCACTTTTTAACTTTTCTATAAAATCTACATTATCTTGCCAATACAATGGCAAATATCTCATACATACCAATATTATATGGCCCAGCATGTGTGTTTGTGCATGCACTGATAGCAAGTGAGATACTTCACATCAGAAATGACCATTGAGTCAATTCTTTGTTCTGTGTTACCAGATGACTGCAGTGTATTATATATAATATATACCTGTGCTTGCATCTGTGAGATTTCTACCTAGGTCCAAATAGGGGAATTAGACTCACGGGTAAACCAAGTAAAAAAAGTGGAAGAAGATTATGGCCAATTGGCCCCGATTTTAGCAGAATAAAAATCCTTTGTATGGGGACGAACAATTTATTACTACAGATTCATTGTGTGACGGTCCGCGCTTACACAGGGCTATATGTCGCATAAACGATCCGGTCAGCTGACAGACATGTGTTTTGCTTGTTTGTCTTTTACAGTGGCCAATTATTGGGAACGAGCATTTATAGGCACATTCATTCCAGATAATTGGCCTGGTCCTTGGCCTGTGTAAAAGGCCCTTAAATCTCTGGATTGACATCTCATCTTCAGAATCTAGAACCCATAACCTGAGAGTTCATCTATATTTCTGATGAGTTCCT
This sequence comes from Rhinella marina, assembly GCA_900303285.1. NCBI lineage: Eukaryota > Metazoa > Chordata > Amphibia > Anura > Bufonidae > Rhinella > Rhinella marina. The sequence goes on along the minus strand of ONZH01025368.1, from coordinate 317,060 downwards.
CTTAGTGCAGCTACACTGTGTGTAGACATAGTGTGGACAGGAACTAGCAATTTTATGAGAACCAATACTAGGAAGTGATACATGAGGTGCTTCCACCAAGACTGAGTTCGCACTTCAGTTATTTGGTCAGTGATTTCCATCAGTTATTGTGCGGGTCAAAAACACATAACAAAGGAAATCTTTGCATTATACCTTCACCACTGGTTTTGGCTCACACTTACTGACCAAATAACTGAAGTGTGAACTTGGCCAAACGCAACTGATGTAGACACTTACAAAAATCCCTATTTGTTCCTGAAGCTATTTACACTGACCACGGCTGTAGGCTCAGGGACAGCAGCGTTCTTCTGTCCTCATGGACGTGCCGGTAAAGTTGCATCTTTCATTCTGTGTCAAGAGCTTATACATTGTGCTGCACAAACTCCCTGCTAGAAAATATTAGTAATGTCTACTGTGTAGCTGTATGAGACACACCATGTGTCCCTGTCTATTAAAAACACAAGGTTAATCCTCTTTTTGGGATACCAGTTTAAGTCGAAAAAAAAAACCCAATAGATTCCAAATGGGCACGGAGCTCTGAAAAGTTTCACAGTCCCTTCCTCCTAGTGCATGCTGGGACCAATTGAACGCTAGCATTGCAAAACCTTTAAAGGACAATTATACATAAACTCACATTATGCAAAATGAGATCCCAAGCACATCTGCAATGAGCAAAATATTACTGGTAATCTAGGATTTGATCATCTGCATCACGATCATTTACCGCGTATGTGACTTGTCCTTTGGGGGATTCCCACTCCAGCAAATAAGGAAATCATTGTCTTTTCTTGAGGACCCCAGACGCCAGGGAGTTTTGAAATGTCTTAGTCATTCTCTGTCCTTTGATCCCTTGTCTTTCTCCCTCTAGTCTGGCAGACAGTAGCACTAACTTCCCGTATTAAATATTAAAATGAAAGCCGCTGGTTACGCGTCTTATCTAATTTTATTTTTACCACGTTTGTGGCATCTTTTCTGGGAAACTGATCTGTGACTTCACTGATTTGTTCCACATAGTGGCGTCACATTATAGGGTTTGTTTCAGCCACACATCCTGTGTTTGCATGTCCTCCTAGGGTATGTGGACATCACAGAGAGGGGGTTCTTCTCTATGAGCCAGAATGGAAAACCACTATATGGTCAACTGTTCATTTGAATAGCCGCCACATTTCTTATGATTAACATCCGTTTCTAGGCATTTTAAAAGCCCTTGGTGAAAAGGTGGTAAACCTCCGTTCAGTCAAGTGATCGCATCTTTCATGCGGCACCTAAAATCATGGTTTGGGGGCGTCACATCACCCTGTGTATTGGCTGCCCACAAACAATGAACACTTACGCAGAAGAACAATCACAGAAGTGATTGTTGATTCCCTTACAACAGAGGTGACTGTTACCTGTAAATGCAGCTCTGCTGTGGGGCAACGATCAGGCAGTGATCGGGAACTAATGGTTTCTTCCCAATTATTACTCCATGCGTTGTTTTTATTACACATTCAGCACATGTGCCTTGAAAGCTCCTAGCTCACACTCTGAATGTATCCATAGCTCCCCTTCACCCAGCATATGCCAAGAGTGTCCTTATTTTTACAATGGAAGTCAGTGGCCATATGCCATTGTGTACCTATGTAGTGGTGTACTTTGAAGGCCTACGTCTGAGGTATAGATCAGGGATGCTTCTGACATCTAGATGTGAATAGGGTCTAACACCGCTATTGTTTGCACCAATTTTCTTAACCTCAGTATACCTTCCTCTAGGCCAGGGATCTCAAACTCGTGGCCCTCCAGCTGTTACAGAACTACAATTCCCATTCTTCCGCTACCAGGGCGTGCTGGGAGTTGTAGTTTTGCAACATCTGGAGGGCCACGAGTTTGAGATCCCTGCTCTAGGCTATTTATCAGAACTATATAATCGTTATTTTTTTTTTTTGTGAAAAGGCTTTCGAGGAATTGTGGGAGTAATTATATGTCTCCCCCCAGACTCATGTGTAGCGAATGGTTATTAAACTCTCTTTTTAAGCATACCCTTTCATGTACTTGTTTTCAGCATTCAGATGGTAATTCTATCACATATCTGCATTGCCCTTTAGTGTGTTTTGTGTTTCAAATCCTAATTTGCTCCTTTTTACCTTTTTCAGCCCATAATGTCAAGGGTTACACAGCTCTACGAGATGAAGCAGTGAAAATATTTAACTCCCTGCAGCAACTGGAGAGCGAACGAGACCCCGTGCCGCTGATGCAGGGAGTCCTTCAGACATGCCTAGACCTACGGCCTCTTCGAGATGAGGTGTACTGCCAAGTTATGAAGCAAACCACAGATCCACCAGATCCAGGGAGTGTTTCTGACCTCCGATATTGGCAGCTGCTTACTTGCATGAGTTGCACTTACCTGCCCAGTCCTGCTGTCCTACGCTTTCTACAGTTTCACTTGCACAGGTAATTTGGTAGTAAGCTATCAAAGTTACCTTAGCTTGTTACTGTTACACAGAGGTGCTTCAGATAATCAACTATATGACTTGCTAATGACAAATATGGTGAATCATCTGTTTTAAATTGCACCCCTCCCCAGCTCTGTGCACGCAAATGGAATGACTAAGAAGTGCAATATGTTAATTTCATGCTGTTCTGTGTCACGGCCAAGAGCAGACCATTACATTGAGCATTACTCTGTGACAACTGAATGAGACTCCTGGTATAGAATGTTTTTCGTTCTTTTCAAGCAGGGATAGCATCTCAGCCGACAGCCCAACCCATACACATGTGGCACTGGCCTCTACCGAGTGTGAAAAAGGAAGTAAGACCCTGCCAGACATCTCTGGTGGAGTTAATCTGCACTGAGAACAAGAGGTTTCAGCATGTTGAAATCCAACGTGCCCGCTCCATCTTTCTCTCATCTGGTGTAGGCAGGGTTGCACCTAGCCTTCCTGCTGCCTGAGGCGAAAACTGATACAGCGACCCTTTGGCTGCCTGAGGCGATCACCTCACCTGGCCAGGGGTGCACCACCGATGAGGCCTCAGGCAGCACTAGGTAGTGGTAAGAGGTGGGGGGGGGCAGCTGAAGCTTGGGCTGAAGGGAAGGGGTTAGGTTAAGAAATTGGCATTGGGAAGGGGAGGGGGCGTTTCGGTTGCCTCCTCAGGCAGCAGAAAGGCTATGTGCACCCCTGCACCTGGCCTCATTGGTGGTGCACCCCTGGGTGTAAGGGGAAAGTTAGGACAACACCATAAACATTGCACAGTCGTCTGGTTCTGACCAAAGTGGCGGATTTGGCCAAGAACTATCTAATGCATCGAGAGACCGTAAATAGGATAGCAGATAGTGATTATTTGAGAACAAGAACCTAAAACGGTTTCCACCAAGGCAGGAAGTCAAGGTGTTGATAGCCAATCTGAAGTTGCACACTTTATAGAAAAAATGCAAGATCCCCCATCGTGGAGCATCATTAACCTAGGAAAATAGGCATGTGCCAATAGGGCTCACTTGGTTGTAGCTCATTTCTTACATCATGGGAAATGGAACTCCTCCTAGATAAGACGTTCAGGCTGTTTCGTAGGTGCCCATTCACATACTTTCTCATCACAATGATGGGTCAGTATAGTGGTACATGCCCTTTGGATAATTTGGAAGCACTGACCTTGAGAATAGAGGATCTCTCCATTGAGCAATAATACAGATACTAGATTTGAACTTCATATGATTGTTTGGAAAGAAAGTGTTGATAGATGAGACAGAATTGTATCTTACTCTTCCTAGAATGAAAAGCCAATACCCTGACACAGAAATGGAGAAGTATGCCGATTTCATCCTGTTGGCTCTGGATAAGACAAAACAGCGCGAGTATGTACCATCTTACGAGGAGATCTCTGTGCTGATTCAGAGGCAGGAGTTGATATGTACTGTATACTACCCAGGATCCGGCGTCTGCAAAGTACCAATTACATCTCATACTACAGCTGGAGAGGTGAGATATTGTTTGCATTATGGTTATTCCAATCGACTTATTGCCTTGAAGTGAAAATGAGTTTATTGCTGTAAAAGTTGCACTGCATCCAGTAGGCCTGTGCTAGGGGAGATAGTGGAATCTCTGTGCCGTCCGTTAACAGGCATTATTCACATACTCATAACTGGCATGTACTATTTCACCGAGCCAGAGAGTAAATTATTACACTTCACTCTAGGAATTATGGGCAGAGACATGAATTGTACCATTTTGTACCCCTATTGGTCAACCTTACATCTGGAACCACTGGTTTGGATGCAGCCAGAGATATGGATGAATCAAATCATGAATGAAACTTGCAGGAAACTGTTTGAATCTTGTTAGATCTCATCAGTGCAAGGTATGGGACAATGATATCACTCCAATATTAGAGAACGTCCTTCTACTGAGGTAACTTCAGCTTTGGAGAATCTACCAGAATTTATTAGGGAATTTTTTAAATCTGATTTCTTATACAGTATTTTTATTAGATTTGATTCCTTTAGCAGCAAGAGGATTTTGACTATACATGTAGTTGTCCTACAGATCTGTTAGCAGACTACAGACTGCTGCTTATAGCAGCCTGTAGTCTATTATTTCACTCCAGACCTCAGGCTATTATCATAACTGTCATTTGATAATCCATTCTGAGTTCTATTTGTAGTATGAAAAATACTGTTATAAATATAGATCATGGCAGGGGTCACTCATTTGGGGCTACACCACTATGATCAGTGGTGCCTGATTAACTCATCCATGGACTGTGAATGGGCGCCATGCTTGTTGCAACTTTCCAATAACAGCTGGGGCCGTGCCTTGATTTTTAAAAGGCATCGTCATAGGGTGAGACACCTCACAGCAACCCCATTCACTTCTATTATGTTATGAGGCTGCACTGCTCCACAGCGAAGCTTTTTGCAGCAAAGTCACCATGTAGCCCCATGTACATATCCTGGTAGGTTCACCAGTCCTAAAACCTAAACTAAATACCATCTATATAGAACCGTAATATAATGTAAATCATTATTTCTATAATAAACATGTCCTCTTACCATAGCTAAGTAAAATGTATTGCCCATATATATGATAGTATGGTCGAAAGATGTCCCAATAACCAATTAATTGACAACTGCCACCACTCTAACTTAGACTAGGCTGTTACTACTTGTCTTTTAGATTTTTTTCTTTTGGGTTTTGTCTGGAATGTACCGTATTTATTTAGTTTTTGTTTTAAGGCCTCCTTGAGATGTCAGTGTTTGATCAGTTATTTCCATCAGTTATTGTGAACCAATACCAAGTGAGGGTCAAAAAGACAAAACAGGTGCAAACTTATCTTTTGTAGGCTTCACTCCTGGTTTTGGCTCATGATGGAACTGATGGAATTCACTGATCAAACACTGAATGTGTGAATAAGGCCTTAGGCTAGGTGCACACTTGCACCTAGATTCTGGTATTCTGTTTTGGCAAAGGAACAGAATACCAGAATAACCGGATCTGGCCTATGCTGGACTCCACCAGCACCCACTGGAATCTATTCACTCTAATAGGTTCTGCGTGAGTACCGGGATTGCCAGACAAAATACGTCAGCATGCTACAGTATTTCGTACTTTATTTTTGCCGGAATCTCCGCTGCTGATGTTCACATAGCCTGAGGAGAAAGAATGTGGGCTAGACATTGGATTCTTACATGTAATGAAACCTTCTCAATCTTATCTCCTAAAACAGTTGGTGGAAGAGCTGATCAAACAGCTGAATCTGACTCACAGTCGAAACATATTTGCCCTCTTTGAGCAGAACAACCATTATGAGCAAGCTCTGGCCAAAGCCACTATAGTTGCCGATACCCTCACCAGGTTTGAAAAGTAAATGAAGTTTTACTAGTGGGTTTTAAGGGGGAAGGGGGCACAGTTGATTAGAACTAATCATTCTGATCAAAACATGTGTAAATCAAATCACTTATTGAATGGATGAGTTTGGATAAGACATTGGAGAGACACAGAGAGACACTGGAGTGGCTAAGAACTGCTACAAGATTTGGCTTGATTTTCAAATTGATTACATGCCCACACAGTTTTGTCGGAAATCAGCGGTTTTGCCTCCACTACTATTAATAATCAGTTTAAAAACCATGGTAAAATGTATCTTGGCGTGTGCTTGGACACCTCATTGCTGCTTTCTGTGGTTTTACTTTTCAATGCAATTCATTCAATAAATAACATTTCAATTTTAGACTAAAATGTTGCTTGAGACAATGAACACTGTGGGGGAGATTTATCAAAACTGGTGTAAAGGAAAAGTGACCTAGTTCCCCATAGCAACCAATCAGATTACACCTTTCATTTTCCAAAGGAGCTCTGAGAAATCAAAGATGGAATCTGATTGGTTGCTATGGGCAACTAAGCCAATTTTCCTTTGTAACTTGAACATGTAAAAAAATATATTTATAAAAATCACACAAACCCACAATGATACCCCCAGTTAAAAGGATAAAGGCACTGATTGGCCTCAAGCCATGAAGGCATGCTTTGACTCATGCACACAGCCGTAGCCGTTTTTGCGGTCCACGAATTGCAGATCCGCCATGTGTGTTCTGCATTATGCAGAACATAATGTCCAGCCCATATTGGAACTCTCCTATTCTTGCCCATAATTAGGACAAGAATAGGATATGTTCTATATTTTTACAGGTGCCACAGAATGGACATACTGATGCAAACAGCACGCGGTGTGCTGTCTGCATATTTTGTGTCAAAGTTGATGTGAAAGGGCCTGCATTCAGGCAAAAAATGCGGATTGGATAAGGACCAAAAATATTTCCGTATGCATGAGCCCTTAGGGTGACCATTCAAATTGATGAATGTCGGCCAAACCGACCAATTTTGGTGGGCCCACTATTCATTGTGTATTGGGCCTCCTAACTCTCCCACAATGGCAGATGTGAAGTGAAAGAAGAATGGGAGTCTAACAGTAGCTTGCGCCCTTGTCCCTACTAAAAACATGCACATTTGGCTGAACCAAGTGTACATGTGTACATGGGGAGGACTAGCTGTTAATTGAAGAAGTGTTCTGAAATCATGCTTCAATCACTGGTGGCCACTCAGTTTAATGCACCCAGTATAGAGGCTCCAGCCATAAGGTATATTCAGAACAAGTATGAGCTAAATCTTTATTATCGTATTCAAACCATGGCTACTGAAAATATGTAACGTTTAGTGTTTTTTGTTTTTTTTGTAGCTTCACGTGTAAAGAGAAGGGGTTTGAAACACGATGGAAGTTATACTTCAAGCTTTACTGTTTCCTTGACACAGAAGATGTCCTGAAAGACAGTTTAGAATATTCTTTGCTTTTTGAGCAGGTATGTGACAGATCCACAAGTCCCAACCTTGTTCCTGATGTTGTGTCAGATCCATATTTAACCCTCTGAAAAAAACGATGGTGTGTCCCTCACAATAGGACTAACCTAGATTGGACACAATGGAGGCACCATTCTCTGGTTGTCAATCGTCTTCTAGTTTACTAGGAATTAATATCACAAGGCAATTGGCCTTTTAAATTTGGTGGCTTCATACATCCTTCTTCCCATGGATTGGATAGTTTTGAATTGATCCATTCACTTTGTATAGCAGAGTAGGGAAGAACATCTGAGGTATCTAAATTTGCTATGCAATTTAACAAAACTTATGGTTCTCTGATCAGACATTTTAGACTCCACATAGATTGGATGTAGTGTTGAGAATACAGACAGGGAGTTCAGGAAAATATCTGCTCCCATGGGAACTACTTTTTTGACAGATCTCTAAGGCCCCATTCAGACAACTGGAATGTGGGCGCATTTTATCAACTATATCATGACTGAAGACCCCAACGCAACCAGGAGTCTTGTAACCTAAAGGGGTTTTCCAGGATGTTGGTATCAACAGCCAGTCCTCAGGATAGGACATCAATATATGATCGGTAGGGGTCTGATACCCCCCGCAGATCAGCTGTTTCAGAGTAGCTCAGTACCACAACTTGGTACCAGACCTACACAGCTCTGTCCATTGTGTAGTTGATGGAGCTGCTAACTGCAGTACTGGTCCTATGCAAAGCAATGGTGTCAGACCAACCAGATATTGATGGACTATCCTGAGGATAAGTTACAGATATTAAAATCCTGGAAAACCCCTTTAGCTCACATTGTCATAAGGATTCTTAAATGCTATTTGTTCAGGTCAGTAGAGACACAGTTCGGCTTCGGAGTGGTCTTTTATATGGACACCAAAATGTACCCATATTATGGCTCTCTGAATATCGATTAATTCTGAGAATATTCAGAAATATTTCCATGCATATAAAAGTAAATTCACCCATAAAGACTGAGAATCCAGTTTTGCTTGAAATTTCATTGTTATGTGCCCCTTGTCTTGCAGGCCCATGAAGCAGTAATCCAAGGCTATCTTCCCACAAACGAGGAAACGTTGCAGTCATTGGCAGCCCTTCGTCTTCAGTTTCTTAATGGTGACTTTTCCCCGAATGCGCCTTTCCCTCGGTTAGAGGAGCTGTTCCCCATCTACATTCTTCACTCTCGGATTTTGGCGTCTAGTAAACCTCACATTACATCGAAGCCTTCCTGTCCCAGCCTTCACAAAGGTCTTTTCTCAGGAGCTCTTCCGAATGGACTGTGGAACAACTCTTTAGTTAAACAGAAGGCTGAGGAAAGTCAGAAGTTTAAGGGCCGCGTGAAAGAAGAAGGAGCCAATATGATGTCTGCTATTGTAGAGAAATGGAAGGCTCTACAGAGCATGGAAAGAACTGAAGTCATGGCTGCCTATCTGTCCATAGTTAAGCAGTGGTCGGGCTATGGATCCACATTATTTGATATTGACTTTTATATGGTAAGTTTGTTTTTAAAGGTATCTATACCTAAAACTGCTCCTATGATCACACGTTATACATGCCTTTTGTTCCCATTTGTGAACGTTCGGTCACTCAGCACCTGTTTTTTCATGCAGAGTTCTGTTGGGAGTTTCTCACAGCGGCTATGGTTGGGGGTCAGCGCCTCCTCTCTCAGTCTCTACAAACAGGGTGAAGTGGACGCCTTTGAAAACATTCAGTACAGTCAGATAACATCCTTTGGCGTTTCGGACAATTCCACATTTAAAGTGTCTGTGGGGGAAAAAGAAATGATCTTCGAAACTTCTAAGGTGAGGTTTACAGTTAAAGGGGATGCCTGGTGGATATAAAAAAATTCTGCAAAGAGAAGTTAATAAAAACAACAACAAAACAACCAATACCTCACTGATCCCTCCCCCTCCCCCCCAAAATGCCAGTCTGCATCATAGAGCCTTTCGACACACAAGAAACGACTGCTCAGCCACTTATAGCACTAACCAGTGATTGGCTGGGTGGGAATTTCCTGTGTCCTGGAATGGCAGCAGCGGGGGGATCATTGAGATGGGTATTGCTTATTTTTTAACCAATTTGTGGTCCATTTTTGGAAATTTTCATCCAGATGACAGCCACTTTAAACGCCCTGTATTTGGATAATTGCTGTAGTACGTTATGCTCCTATGGTGCTATATGGCAGAGAACTGCACTGTAATGGGACTGTGTAATACCAGTCGCAGACTATTTACAAAGGTGGCGCTGTTTCTAGAAAAAAAAAAAAAACCCACAGGCCCTTTTAGTTTAATCTCAGACAACCCTGATGGATGCAGAAAACACTAATGTGTATGGGCTCATGCACACGCAAATAGATGTCCGCACTGCACGGGCACCATCCTTGTGCATTCCATTTGCGGACCCATTGACTTGTGTAAAAAACTTGCAATGATATATGGCAGGGATGGCCAACCGGAGGTTCTACAGCTGTTGCAAAACTACAACTCCCAGCATGCCCTAATAGCTGTGGTCTGTTCAAACATGCTGGGAATGGTAGTTTTGCAACAACTGGAGGGCCAAAGGTGGGGTATCTCACTGGCCTACAGCTATCAGCTTACAGCAGGACATGGTAGGAGTTGTAGTTTTACAACAGCTGGAGAGCCGCAGGTTGGCCATTCCTGGTATATGGTGATATTTAGTGTTGTCCGGCTGTTAAGAAATTAAGCCTTCTATTTATTTAGTAGTATGGAGGTACAGACAGAAATCCCACTTCCAATCAGTGCCTCAAATCTGCACCGCTCTGTCATTGGGTCCGCATCCGTGATATGGAGTGCACACGGCAAGTGCCTGTATATTGCAGACCTTCAATACGGGCCCGGGGCACACACGCTTGTGTGCATGAGCCCTAGTATGATGAAACTGCTCTCTTCCATGGCTAATGATTGCCAGTTATGTAACGTAATGAGTTAATCGTTAAATTGGATTTTGTTACCTCCATTTAATATGTAATACAATACTTGCAATCTGTCACCTATGGATGAGTTCATAGGATAACACGAATGACCCAAGGTTTCCCCAAGTGACCTTTATGCACTTGAGTACTGACTTATAACTGTATCAATGTTTTCCAGAAACAGCGCCACTCTTAACTTGTGGCTTTGTCTGGTATTGCAGCTCATCCCTGTTCAAAATACAATACCAGAGACAGCACATACCATTTTTCTAATACTGGACCATTCCTTTAATAAGCAATCATATTTTCTCTATAGATAAAACCATTTTATATATAAGAAAAAGGCTCAAAAACATGCAATGTGACTGATCTATGTGGGAGCCATATGCATAAGACCATAGTCAGTATCAGAGCTCTGTTAGTTTTGGTATCAAGCATATTGCTCTGGTACTGGACGGATATTTAGTCACTGACTGACATCTGCTTGTTCTGCTTTCAGGTTGATGAAATCACGCAGCTTATTAACACTTACCTCACCTGCATCAGCAGTGCACCTCCCCATCCTGGTGAAAGCAGCAGCGGCAGTTCTTCTGAAGACCCGAGCCAGCTGGTCTGATCTGTGCCATCTCTCACTACTAGGGTTAAGACGAGGCTACCTGCTCACACAAGTTCAGTCTGGAGCAGTTGGTAGACATTTTGCTATTACCCCAGGCTGAATAGCCAACCATGAGGAATACATAAAACGATCAACATGTTTATGGACTCCCAGGCCCCTTTTCTTTTTGTTTAACCAAAAACTCTATTCCACATTCAGCTTCCCTCACATGTCGTCTTTATATGTTCATAATCCACCCGTTCGCATGTTCATAAACCACACTGCGTATGTCATTATTCCCAACCAGGATATAATCATCTTCATATTTATTGGCCAAAAAAAAAAATGTTTCAAGGGAGGTAAATTCATGTTTTTAGTTATTTTATACATGTTGTCTTTTCTCAGCTTTGTCTGAAAGAACTCATTTTTTTATTGTAAAAATTGTGCTTTATATAAGGGAAAAAGGAAGTTTATGTTTCAAAAGCACTTTAGTCATCAATGTTATTTCTACATTAAGTGTATATGCCCTTGGTCAACAATTGTTTGCAATTTGCAAAAGCAAAAATCATACCAGACAGGATGTGCCATAAATACCGGACAGTTGTGGGTCCTTATCCATCGGAATAAAAGTGTTCAGAGGTTCTGACTCACCATGGTCTCCACAGAGTGCAATGGACAGGTTGCCTTTCTCACTGAAGTCTATGGGAGTTACAAACAACATCAGGTCTTACATTAAAGGGTTATCCGAATTAAAAAAAGACCCCCCCCCAATGCCCAGGCCCCTCATATACATTATACTTACCTGCTCCAGGGCACCCGCATCGCTCCATCAAAACATCTGGCAACAGGGGGGAGGGGTGAGATAGGCAGGGAGAAGCCGATCGAAGGCTGCGACGTTGACGAACCCCTTTGAGGCTGGTCACTGAAGTGATCTGCTATTGACTGCTCTTCCCCAGCAAGAATGCTTTAATCCACGTGACAGGGAGATGCAGCGGTGATTGTGATGGGATCCGGAGTGGATCGGGTGCCCGGAACCAGGTAAGTATAATGTAATCGAGGGGTCTGGTCATTGGGGGGGGGGGGGGGTGATATTTAAAAAGTGTTGTCCGGCTGTTAGAAAATATTGAAAAAAGCTCAAAATGCTGTAGAATATTTTTTTTCTTTTTAAATCATAGTAAGATGGTGATCTCCTGCCTCTTCCATTCCCAAGAAAGCAGCCGGTTTTTGCTTAGTGGTCCCTCTTGAAGTGTACAAGCTGACCGCTCAGGCAATTATTGGCGCAGCGATGACCCATCTCAGCCAATGATTGCTGAGCCGTCATTTCTTGTTGAGATGGACCAGGAAACAGAGACCTGTGGAGAACCTAGGAACTGGACTTCAAAGGGTATGTCCACATGTGATTCAAAATGTAGCAGAAAAGTCAGTAGTAAAAACTGCATGTATTACATGTGGTTTGTGCCGCAGAAACGGCTGTGGATTTCCACCCTCTCCATTGCAAGTGTTGAAAACTGCGGTGGAGATCCACAGCATAAGTTGACATGCTGAATATTTTAAATCGGCACCACAGGTCAATTCACACAGTAGATTTTTTTTTTTTACATAGTGCATTTAATAAATTGCATCCACGTGCTATGAAAATACAGTGTAATCTGCAGGCAATATATTGCAGAGCAGGATGAGCTGAGCAGACATAGTTTTGTGGGGAGAATTTCAGTAAAACTTGTCATTTATTCATTTAAATTTCTGTTCATCCTGGGCTTTGAAGTGCAGGAGGCGGTCCTATCAGTGATTGACAGCCTTCTCTCTATGGCTGTGTTTACAGAGATAGCTGTCAATCACTGATAGGACTGCCTCTGACTTCAAAGCCCAGAATTAGCAGAAATTTAAATGAGTAAGGCCCCATGCAGACTACCGTATTTCACGGCCCGTATCGGTACACGCCGTGTACAATGTTTCACTGTACGGCGGCGGCCTCAGGAAGTGCACGGCGTCATAGCAACCAATGACGCCGTGCGCTCCCGTCCTCTGGGGCAGCACAGACCGGGCTTTCACGGCCCAATACGGGCCATGAAATACGGTAGTCTGCATGGGTTTTTCTAACATAATTATACATCAGTCTGCTCTATAACACGTGGCCTGCTGCTCAAACACTATGTTCAATGCAACAGGTTCCCTTGAAAACTCTCATCCACTTTGCTGGTACTAGACAATGCTGCAGATTTGCCACGTGAAAATTCATAATGGCAAATCTGCATTGTATCTGCTACATAGGAACATACCAAGGTATTCTGACGCTTTAATATTATCACTGGTCAACCTGTTTAAGTTCAGCTTAGATGAGCAGTGAATTATCAGGAACCCATACATATGCTGATGGGCAGGTGAGGATACAGCCCACCTCAGAGAGCAGCAGCATTGCCACCACAAGCTGAGGGAGTTAGGATTCCTGCTGAGGAAGATCTTGGTGTATTGACCATGGGCCACTGCCTCGAATGACCTGGTGAGAATGACACCTCCTGCTGCCCAGACACACATGCCACTGGCTTCTCAATATTAGAAACAGGTCACTGGCATGTGTCAGCAGAACAGAGTGCCTGGGAGGTTATGATCGGAATTTGGGTAATCACACAGCGAGCTGTGCCAATTTTCTCGTTTGCCTTCTAGTGAAGTAACTGCCTTTGGGTTAAAGATTAAACAAACTAGAAAAGCATACGAGGAGATTGGAAACCCATGGTAGGCTTGAGGTTAGGTAATACAGAGGGTTGGGGAGCTTTTAACAAAACGCCTCATGATGTGAAAACCCCACGTTCTTTTTATCATGCATCACCTCACAGATACCGTTACACTTTGCCTGAAGTTTTCCTTCACCACACCACTGACATGGAGTCCGGTTAATCCACAAAAATACTACATAAAAGTCTCTATCCTTATTAGGTCACTTTCACACAACCTCAACATGGGTAAAGTGTCTATATTACTCCCACAAAACCCAAACCCACCACTGTAATGTAACCACCAAAGAACCCTGTGGTGATCTACGCCTGGTTCTTTCTAAACTGTAGGTTAACCAATGGCTGATTTGTTGCAGACATTTCTGCAGATAAAAATCCATTCCATCTGTATGGGACTGCTTCTAAAGCAAGTGCACAGAGTTTTTACAAACTCCATTCAGATGTATGGGTCAGTCGACGAATTTAATGAAACGCAAATCTATCATTTCTTTGTTGTATCCGGAAGCTACACATATTTGTGTTCACCATGCCAGATGGGGAGGAGCTATAAAAACCTGCATCATTGGCCATAATAGCCTCGGCAGACCTAATTTACTGCCATGGGAAATTCCCTTCCCTTTCCCCCTGCAATGTATTTTTTTCTAAACCAGTCTGCCACGTTCAATGCACCTATACAATCCATCATTATGCATGGTCAGACACCATGGCTATGGCAATGGCTCTCTGCACATGAACATATTTTTTGTCTGCATCCGATCCGCTTTTGCAGGTTGGATGTGGACCCATTCACTTTCAAAGGGGCCGCAAAACATGTAGACAGCACACGGTGTGTATGTCCGTTCTGTGGCTTCTGCAAGCACAAGCATTACGGACAAGGATAGGACTGTTCTATTACAGCCCAGCCATTCTGTTCCACAAAATGCAGAATGCACATGGCCAGTTTCCATGTTTTGCGCAAAACAGGCATCAGCATGAGCCCTAAGAATGGGATTCCCAGAAGCCACATGAATTCATGAATGCTCTGTGTGCCGGTATACAGTGTTCTGTATGTATGGACCATTGCTTCATGGGAGTAAAAGCTGTGTACATTCAGAGTTTTATGGTGGCATGCAGTACAGTAGAAGGATCGCCCACTATCATGGCTGCCCAATTACAGCTAAATGCCAAACAGATCTAGAGTATAAGGTTCTGTTTATATCTTATTTTTCTATACATCCAGAGTATCCCCCATGTCCATAAGTCCCCATGCACCCAGCATATGTCAAAAGAGTGTTCTTTTAGAATATGCCGGGCCAGTTTTTTATCTGCACCCCCCCACCACTGTATAGAAACGTTTTTCTCTACACAGAGAGACAAGTGTTATTCACCACACAGCCTAATTCAATTGATGAAGGCCAAGCTGCAATGTCAGACACAGCCAAGGGTGGCGCCGTTTCTACAAATGCAGACAGCTCCACTATGCCCACTTATAGCAAAGGAAGAACAACATTTACACATAATCAGGAATATTATCATTAAATTGGTGGCTCAGTCTAGTGTCTCCTTTGTGTATGCCCCGTCTGTGCTAGATCTTTTCTTGTAATCAGAGAATATAATCATGGCAGAATGCATAAGAAACACTATGTAATAGTATAAGGCCCCTTTCACACGGGCGAGATTTCCGCGCGGGTGCAATGCGTGATGCGAACGCATTGCACCCGCACTGAATCCTGACCCATTCATTTTAATGGGGCTTTTCACATGAGCGTTTTTTTTCACGCATCACTTCTGCGTTGCGTGAAAAACGCAGCATGTTCTATATTCTGCGTTTTTCACGCAGCCCTGGCTCCATAGAAATGAATGGGTGTGTGTTAAAAACGCAACACATTGCATCCGCATGCAATCCGCGCGTTTTTAACGCAACGCATCCTGAACAAATCCGCGACGCTCGTGTGAAAGAGGCCTAACAGTACAGACTGTTCAGAGAACTTGCCTTGTGAATAATCTATCCCCACAACCCAGGACACAAGAGGTTACAGTAAATGTGACATGAGGATTATTCTGCTGATCCAAATCAACATAGTTGGATCAATTAAAATCAAGGATAAACGAGGAGGAAACTTCTTAAAGGGGTTTTAATATGGTTTTTTTAAATAATATGCTCATGTAGTTGCTTACCTTGTGTACTTCCCCATGGGCTCTCCTGACCCGTTTTCACCATATAAACCAATCTCTCTGGTTTGTTTTCATCCTGTATGTAGCACTTCCTGTTGCTGTATCCAACCAAACCCATGATGCACTTCTCCTTTCCCTGCTACAGCAGCGCCCCTAACAATGCCCAGCTGATTTATAGCTCCACCCACCTAGTTCAATAGACACTCCCCTATCACTGCCCCTGTTGCCGCTTTGACACGCCCATGGACACATCATCACAGAAAATAAGAAAGTTGCATGGACATGGTCATGTGACCACAGCCCAAAACAGGAGAAACATTACAACAGCTGCCTTCATAAATTATTTTAATGGATGTTGATGCAAGCTGCTAAACCCCTTTAAGAAAGGATTTATAGTTGCTATTGGTGACATCTATAGTAAAAGAAAATTCATCAAATATATACAGTACTATTTATCCAAAAGAAGTAAGGAGACCACATTAAAGTGAAGTGAATAGGATGAACCACATTGGTGCTAGGATGAAACATGTAGGCCATAACAAGAAATCTGAAACAGCTTCTGTGGACAACTACTCCAATGTTTCTTTGCACTAGTTTCGATACCTGTCCTCAATGTTTATGTATTAAAGTGGCCATACACATTTGCCTAAAATCGGCCAATTTCAACCAAAATCATAGTTTGTCAAGTGAAAAAGAACACATGATCATTTTAGCTGACCAATGGCAGACTAGCATCATCTGGAAAGAGGTCGGCTGTTTCAAATTTTTGTACGATGGTCACTAGTCCATGAAAGAACAATTCCAGAAAGCCTCTTTGAATGACTGTAATGGCCGATGTGGACTAAAACGTGCCTTCACCAGATGATTGATCAACCATCAAACGGCTTGTATCTAATCTGTATGGCCACCTCCAGATCGGTCTTCTTGCGGAATGACTGGCAGGTTGCATTCCTGATAGTATCATTGCCGGTCACCATTATAAAATCAGTAATGGCCATGCCGTTAAGAGGTTTTTCTTTGGTCTTTGGCATGGATTTGATTTCAGGGTTTATGACATATTCATATACATTGCCTCACCATGTTTGCATATCAAACTGAGCGGTTTCGCATTGCAACGACAGTTCTACAACTACAGCGTCAGGCAGGGTGCCATTCCATTTGGTATAGTTTTAACACCACATATTGCGACCTTTTAGAAATTCTCCTGCTGTAGAATCTTACACCAGTGACCATATGTGATGTGTTCGTAGACACCAATGACATCCCCAAATATCTACCAAGTCAAATCCAAAGCAACATCACTCTGATAACATAAAATACATAATCACAGAACATATAAACTAATGCCACGCTCACTATATAAATGAATGTGAGCAGTGGCGTAACTACAACTAACTGGGCCCCACAGCAAATTTTTGAACGGGGCCCCCCCAGAAACTTCTTCGCAACCCACAACTCACATGCAACCCTTACTCTTGTGGCTAGTCAAGACTGAACTCTCCCAGACAAGGCCTGACATCCGCACCATCCGTTTCCTATAGTGTCACTGTATATAATGTCATTGTATAATACTGTTGAGGGGGCCCTGACAATAAAATCTTTTAGTCTCCCTCCTGAGGGGGCCCCTTGTGGGTCTGGGCCCCAAAGCAGCTGCTTCCCCTATAGCTACGCCCCTGAATGTGATGTTCTTAGCACATACATTTTTATCAAAATGATTTGTGTCCATCAACCAGGACAAGGTAACCTCTTTTGGATGGGAACCTATGCCGAATGCTACCTTTTCTGGTGCCAACTGGCCTCCAAAGGGGCAAGTATATACTGGACCCACTCCTAGTAGCATAGATGCATAATACTATTATCTTTCACAACCAGTCTGAATACCTGTGCTCTGGGATAGAGTCTGTTTTACACAGCGGTGCATCACTAATGAGGCCAGGTGAGGTGATCGCCTCAGGCAGCACCAGGTAGGGGCAAGAGTGGACAGAAGGGCCAACGACGCTTTCATTGTGACAAAGGGGTTAGGTTTAGAAATTGACATTTGGGGGGGGGGGGGCACCATCAGTTTTCGCCTCAGGCAGCAGTAAGGCTACGTGCATCCTTGTACACAATAAGTATTTATTCTATTGGCCAGGTCCACTTTTCTGTTCTCCCTTAGTGTCCGTTTTCAAAGCTGCAGGCAGCACCCGCTATCACATCCACATGCAGTAGCGATTAATTTACATTAAACATACAAGTTCATACATTTCTTTCTGGCAAGCAAAAGAAAAAAAAGATTACTGCTCTGCCCGAGGCAGATGTGTAACCTTCCTACAGTATAGTAATATATTGAGTATTCCCTGCTTGTTCAGTGGCTGCTCACTTCCTGTATACCACAGCAAGGTCTGGGATATGTGCAATTATATCTGTTACTCCCCAGAACTGAACACTGGTAAAAGTAATGGCATGCTGCAACTGTTTGGGACCAGTCACAAGAATATATAGCAGGGGGGATTTACAGGTCTCCCATCTTTGTAATAAGACACACAACTACACAAACCCTAGTGAAGTTTTGTGGAGAAGACAATCACGCGTCACAATATTGTTATGGTTGTCACCATTGTAAAATCGTTGCTCTCATTGACGGGAGTAACTGCCATGTTACTCCGCAGTTCATCGAGAGCCTTTATGCACCGTTTTACAATGCCTTGCCGGATGTGCAAATGCCAAACGCTCTCATCTGAAAAGACTTGCCATTTTCAAGATGTTCCTATGCGTTTTTTTTCTAATAAAAAATTGTTTGAGAGATAAAGTTGTGTTCTTACATTTCTTGTTTGGTGCCGTTCATTCCTGCAGGGGGCAGTGTAATTGATTAGCCTCGACATACACAGAGAAAATAGGTTTACCAAGTTTGTGATACATTTTCAGCCAATGTTGCCTTATATTCTATGTGCTGGAGAATTAGCAACTACAATGTATTAGGGCAAGTCCACAAGGGTGCAAAAAAAAAAAAAAAAAAAAAAAAAAAATTTCAGAGCAATATGAATCGCTTCTAAGGCTAGCTTGAAAGTCTCCATCAGGCCCCATTAACTATAATGGGGACAGGCTGAGATCCAGCTGCAACCCAGCCAATTTGCCAAGAATCGGTCAGGATTTTTTTATTTTTTTTGCTCAAGGTGTTAAAAGTCTATCAAGAGGGGAGATTTATCAAGAGGGGAAAATCTGACGTCCGTTTTGTTCAAGTCTGCATTGTCGTACTTTATGCCACATTTATCAAATATCACGTTACTTGATAAATTTGTCTTATCCTTAGACCTAAGGCTTCATTCACACGACCGTATGTTCATTTCCGTATCTTATCCGCATTTTTGCGGATAAGATGCGGAATCATACGGACCCATTAATTTTTCCATAGGAGAAAAAAAATGCGGAATGCACACCGTGTGCATTCCGCATCCGTATATTACGGAAGTTCTCCAAAAAAAAGGAAACATGTCCTATACTTGGCTGCAAAACACGTCCGTAGCCCCATTAAAGTCAATGGGTCTGTAAAATTACGGAACACTACGGAAGACTTTCCGTATGTCTTCCGTTTTTATACGGACACGGAATACATACGGTAGTGTGAATGAAGCCTAACACTTTTGTCTAGGGAAGCTACTCCAGTTTTCCTATTCCACCTTTTCCTGGAGTGAGATTGCAAATTAAAAATAATAATATTGAAAATCAATGAAAAATCTGGAGTAAAGTTCATTAACATAGTTAACACCCACTTTTCCACCCACATTACAAAACCAGAGTGAGTGGTATAAAAATACAAAAAGTCGCAAAATTGTGCGCAAGCCAGTGCAAAAAAGAAGTAGCAAAGGCCTTAATCTGTGACTTTTTGACACCAGAATTCTGGAGTGAAGATATAAATCAGGGCCTAAAAGTCTTTGTAAAATATATGAAATTCAGGGAACCCTTTTTTTTCCTCCCAAACATGGAGTTTTTGTTTCATTTGGATGTTTTTTTTTTTCTGAAATTTCTGTTATTTGTTATTTTGTTACACAATATGCTGATGCAATGTTTTTTTTCCAGCCATTTTTTCACCCCCTTCTCTAAAAGTGAAAAAAAAAGCCTGAAAAAGAAAGAAATCCACAAAAAACACACCACTATATGCAGATCAGAATTTATCACTCGTGGTGTGGTGTGTTTTTTGTGGATTAAAGGGGTTGGCCACTCTCTGGCTACTGTTGACCAATGTGTAGGCAAGAGGACTATATGGCATCTTTGTGGATATTCTGTACCATCTGCTATATTTCATAAGCCATGCCCCCTTGTTAGGCAAACCTTCTTTGCTGTCCACAAAATGGCCGCTGCCAGGGTCATGTGACCAGACACACGGTCATGTCTAATACACTGCACTAAACTCCCAACAGCGCAAGTACAGTGTAATTGAATAGAAGAAACCATCACATTGAGTTGGTTTCCCTGGTTACATGATCTTCCATCGGCAGACATTTTATGGACAGGACCTATGTGTGGACTGCACAATAGACATGGCACACAAGGGGACATACAGTACTTCATGAAAAATAGAAAATGGCACAGAATTTCAACAAAGGCTATATTAGTAAGTACCATATAGACATTTTACAAACACATTGGTCAGCACTTGCCAGAAAGTGGCCAACCCCTTTAAAGAAGAACTCCCACAAAAACTTTTATTCCATGTCCTGCTAGAAATGTACATGATGTAATCTGTAGTGAATGTCATTTTCTTACCAGTAGCTGAATTTTTTAGTTATATCATCCTGAAGTTTCTTACCTGTGTCATGTGACTAGGAATTAGACCCACCAACTCACACAGCACCTTATGTGTGGACAGGAAGTCTAAATTTCTATGCATTCCTATGGGAGCCTCACTTTCAGTCTCATAGGAATGAATAGAGAAGTGACTGGCTTGCTGTCCTGGGTCACTTGGAGGTCAGGGAGTTGGTCACATGACCCAGCTACAATAAGAAGAGAGTGGAAACTCTCAATTTCAGCCTCTGATAAGAAAATGACATTCACTACAGATTATATCATACACCTTTCTAACAGGTCAGAGAATAAAAATTTTTGTGGGAGTTCTTCTTTAAGGAATTAGGCAATAAAATGCCTTTTAACCCACTATTGTGCACGTCCTACTCAGATTCCTTCCTTCACCCCAGCTATCAAGGACTTCCTGCATCACTGACCACACTGTCTGTACACATGTGGTCACTAGTAGTTTCT
The DNA here is from genome assembly GCA_900303285.1 of Rhinella marina. Classification (NCBI taxonomy): domain Eukaryota; kingdom Metazoa; phylum Chordata; class Amphibia; order Anura; family Bufonidae; genus Rhinella; species Rhinella marina. The sequence continues at coordinate 296,020 of ONZH01025368.1, read as the reverse complement.
CTGTGCAGAAAGGGACCAAACAAGAACAAGCTAGGACAGATGCTGGTATAATGCATAGGTCTAGGTAGTCACCATGCTCTATATAACGCAGCGGGCATGTTTCATGTGTGTATTTCTCTTTATTTTAGTATAGAAACACATAATGTGTCCTAAATTTGCCAAGCAGGCTTCCTGGAATATATTTCAGGAACAAAAGCTGGAGAACAAATATAACTTTCTGTTGATCTCCAGGACGGCTGCCAGCGATTCTCTTCCAAGAACTAGGCAGTGGGAGTAATAAGAGCCAGATCAGACAAGCCGGGTCTGCAACCTGCTGCGAGACTGGGGAGTATAAAGAAGTGTCTACAAAAAATATGAGAGGCTGGAGGCAGCGATTATCTTCTGCATTACATTTATATGTGTACTGAAAGCTGAAGTTGATGGGGTCTTACAATATTTTTTTGCTCTCAAGTCAACAAAGATGGCAACCAGACACGGACAGAATTGCATGGAAGGGCTGGTGAAAATGGCATGCACTAATGCAACATCCTGCACCACCCTTGAGTTAGGCATCTAATCCTGCTTTATATACTTCACCTCTACGTTGTCCATAGAGCAGACTGCGTGAGGATAACAAGAGCCTGGAGGCAGATGAGTCAATACATGACAAATCAGAACATTCAAAGGAATTAGAGGAACCTATAGATGGATCGGGAGGAGGACCTAGTGGAGAGGTCACTGCTTGGTAACTCTAATCTAACAGCTTAAGCCACAAGCTGTGTCTGGTGTGGATTTCAACAATGAGGTATATAGACGTTAATGAACATCCTGTGGCATAGTGGACACACAATTATAAACCTTCAAATGACAGCTGATTTTGGGGCTATTTGTCTCAAATCCCCCACCCACATGCATACTTGGCTGAGCCAAACACCTCTGGTGGACACTTAACTTTGTTCTTCAAGAAGGTATGTGCATGCTTCAGCAGGCCCAATCCTTCTCTCCCCTAACATTTGGTATTGGGCGAAAGTCAATGCAGCGCCATACACATCAGATGGTTGGCTGGTCCTGCAGTCAGATATTGCTGTCTTCAGCCAACGTTCATCTAATGTGTATGGCCAGGAAGAGAATACGGTTATTTAAAGGGAGTCAGCCACTTTTGTGATCTAATACTGCTCAAATCGCACTGTAGGTCAGAGTATTCTTCTGAAGTCATTTTCCTCTGCTCATGAAATACTGAGCACATCACCACCAGGTCTGGGCATGTGTCGTACAATACCCACTGTGGACACAGCATCCAAGAACAGACTGCACATGTGCCGCTTACCGGAGTAAATTTGGGGGACTGGAAGAGGCCGAGCAACAGGAGCAAACAGCTAGTACAACCAACAGGTACTAATTGTGTGGTTTGTGACCTACAGTGCAATTTGAGCAGTTTTAGCTGACAGACTCCCTTTAAATAGGGTAATCCTTTAAAGGGGTTGTCCGGCTCAGAGCTGAACCCAGACATATCCCTATTTTCACGCAGGCAGGTACCATGTTATGTCTCCCTTGCCCTCCACTGTATCGCGAAGGGTTTTTTTGTTTATCAAAACACACTGCTGGGCGGAGGCTTCCGTCTAACAGTGTTCTCTGTGTAGTCACTGGCTTTAATTGGCGGGCTTTAGCGATTCCCTAGCCTGTAAAAACAGTACCCTAGCCTCTAAAGCCCACCCATTAGTGCCAGTGACGTCAGCAGGCTCACTGCTGGGCGGAAGCCCCCGTCTACCAGTTCTTATGGAGAGTCCGGTACGTCACCGGAACTCCATAAAATGCCTTTGCCCTGCACAATCCAGGGGGCTGCCTGGGTGAAATTGTGGGGTCTGAACTTGGACAACCCCTTTAATACATGTTTTACCTTAATATTACAAGAACACTATCCCTGTCATGTAATTTAGGCAGTGGAATCACTAGCCATAACTGGAGAGAAATGCTACTCCAGGTCCTGGAGAACTGGGTATGACTAAGCATGACTACGAAACCACCAAGGAGATACATTAATGATATAGTCATACAACATGGTTGCTCTGAAGGCGGAAACGTTGCATCATTGAATGGCAATGACATGACCTCAGCAAAGATCACAGCAACAGAACATAGAATACAAACCTGATCTACTGACCATTTATAGAAGATCACTAATGTGTGTTTATACATGGGTTAACTGGCAGAACATGGATGAGGCTTTTCCAGAAATCAACTTCTCCCAGACCATAAAATAAAAAGAGGGAAGACAAACAAGTGATTTACAGGAATCTTATTTAATAAGAATAATTCTACAATTGCCAAGAGTGAGAAGACAGTGTGAAAATACAGCTCTTTCCAGGCAGACCTCCAATACATACATTTTACGTACAAATATATAGATAAGTATTAGATGCGTTCCTAGAATAAAGGACACTTTACCAACTGAGCTAATACAAGACAGATACCTGCGGGCCTCGAGGCCATCATGCATAAATGATAAATGTCAATACAAGTCCAGCTGCACTGCTATATGCTCACTGTACAATGCGTACACGTTGCGTATTTTACACCTGCATTAGGTCCGTGTAGTTCAAGTTAAAAAGGTAAAAAACATTTTACCTTATCTCTAATGGGATCCATTCCCTCTATAGCAAGAAATATGTACACCTAACAGACCATTGAAATGTTAACTGTGGACAACGCTTTGTTTTTCTGATACAAAACACCAATTCCCTGGAACAGATTTAGATATTCTAATAACAGCAGCCACCACTAGAGGGAGCTTACTGAATACTATTACATTGACCTTATCTCCTGTAAGCTCCCTCTAGTGGTGGCTGCTGCAAACAACCGGAGTGTTATCATTTAAAGGGAACCTGTCACCTCCTTTTCTCAAAATGAGCTGTTAACAGTACCTTAAAGTAGAGCCGAGTGTCATCCTAATGTTGTAGTTGAAACTCAGAACTGCCGGATGAAAAGGCTGAAAACAGAACTTTTAATCTTGCTGCGCTGGCTTTCCGGTGTGGGCTTGAAGTCAAGGGGGCAGCGGCCTCCTTGCTTCAAGTCAAGAAAGCCACTCCCCACTTGCGCTTGACTGACAGTTAGCCGGGGTGTCGGGGATCGCAGAAATCTCGCGCATGTGCGTTGCGCGACTGAGTACTGCGCGATCCCGGCACCCGGCTCTTCATGTTGCCGGCGCTTCAGTAGTCATTGCGCATGCGCCGCCTTACTATGCGAGCGCGCTTGGGAGAGCGCGCCCGCCGTCCACGCACGGGGTCACTGATGTAAGGCGGCGCATGCGCAATGACTACTGAAGCGCCGGCAACATGAAGAGCCGGGTGCCGGGATCGCGCAGTACTCAGTCGCGCAACGCGCATGCGCGAGATTTCTGCGATCCCCGGCACCCCGGCTAACTGTCAGTCAAGCGCAAGTGGGGAGTGGCTTTCTTGACTTGAAGCAAGGAGGCCGCTGCCCCCTTGACTTCAAGCCCACACCGGAAAGCCAGCGCAGCAAGATTTCTGAAAAAAAAGTTCGGTTTTCAGCCTTTTCATCCGGCAGTTCTCAGTTTCAACTACAACATTAGGATGACACTCGGCTCTACTTTAAGGTACTGTTAACAGCTCATTTTGAGAAAAGGAGGTGACAGGTTCCCTTTAACTGTAGACAATGGAAAGGATTTGGAGCTCAGTAACAGAAAAAAAACGTCTCCATAAAGGAACTCAATGATGTGAAAAGACTTCTATGGTGGGTGCATGGAACAATAATTCAGCTGTGTGCGCGTCAGCTCTTACACATTGCTACGCTAAAGGAAAAAAGGTCTGTGTTGTCCACAGCAACCAATCACAGAACAGCTTTCACTTTTCAGGGGAACAATATAAAAAGAAACCAGTGTTGTGATTGGTTGCAATTGGCAGCAAGGGCAGTTTTTCTTTTAGACAGTCTTCATACATCTCCAATAATCTATCTTACATTCCTAAAACAGCAAGGCAAAAAGCAAACCTATCAACTATGCATTAAGTACTAAACTAAATGGGTTGTTTTGGGGAGTCAAAAATGTAGCAAGTTCAATGTACCCCTTTAAAAAGTGTTTATAAGGTACCAGCAATATGGTGTTCAACTTGTGTCTCAAACACTACAACTCCCAGCAAGCACGTGGCTGGCTGTTGTAGTTTTGCATAGGTTGGAGATCACAGCTCTGTTCAAATACAAGGTGCCCTGTCCTCCTAGTGGTCAGTTAGGGGTAATCCAAGAACCAAGTAATTTTCTGAAGGCACCATCTTCAATGCCAATGTGGGAAATGTAACAGAGGATATTTTTGGAAATCCATAGTATCTATGGATATATAAGGGGGTTGTCTAACATTAGAAAAAAAACTAGTGCCTATTGTTTATGGGCTGTACAGCTCACCCTTCATTTGAATTAATAGGGTTAAGATGTAGTACCACATTCAGCCTATGGACAAGAGTGGCGCTGTTTCTGGGGGGGGGGGGGGGGACAGACCCTTTATTTCTGAGCTAACATTTTTAATGTTGATTGAGCTAGATATGCATATAGGGGACATTTTGAAGACTATTCACTAATGAATACTGTGATCATCCTCCTGAAGTGGACTTAACACCATATACAATGAAGACATAGAATGCTGAGAATTGGCAGAACCTAGACGGTAAAGGTAGTAAAAGTTGAAGGTGGTTTCCAGCTAACACACTCGTATACAGTCTTTGATATAGGAGGATACAGCACACAATTTCTTGCAATAAAAATGTAAAACTAAACTTTTCCTGTCAGTTGTCTAACATAAGATTATTAAAAAAAATCAGTGAATTTGAATGTTCCAATTGCCCATCTTTAAAGGGGGTCTGTCAGAAGTTTTTAACATAATATACTGCTGACAGCACTAGTTAGTGTCTGCGGTGAGCTGGACAATCAAACCTTTTTTGAAGCTTTTATTATAAGGAGTGTTAACATGCAGATTCTGCTCCTGCAAGTGTCCATGAGGTGGAGCTTCACTGTAAAGTGCTCTCCATACTAAGCTGCTTCACAGCCCCGCCCCTCAGTGTGACAGCTGTAGTGGTCTTCTGGTTGGATGCTACAGCTATCAATCAAAGCAGAGGGGCTGGGCTGTAAAGCAATTCAATGCAGAGAGGACTTCACAGTGAAGACGTGCCCCCCAGTGCACTTGCAGGAGAAGAATCTGGCAGAATAAAACTTCATATTCACATTACTTCTCATAATAAAAGAAGAAGTAATGTGCAGTCAGCAGCTTTGCATGGTCAAAACTGCTGACAGAATCCCTTTAAGGGCAGTCCTTATACCCTGCTTAGTAAACATCCATTAAAGGGATTTTCTGGTTATAATGATTTTTAAGCAAGTGCCTGTAGCCTGCCTGCTGCAACTGGTCGACGCCGTGCCGATCCTCCGCTGTGTCCATCTTCCAGTCCCTGCACTGGTTACATCCAGTCGTGCAAGGACATGTTGATATGCACTGATCCAGCCATTGACTGGCTTCAGCTGTGACATACTGCTTGTGGTCACATCACTGCTGAAGCCTATCATTGGCTGGATGGGTGCATGTGACCATGGCCATTCACCACTGGGTGTAAACACTATGGGGATTGTAAGATGGAGGCAGCGGAGAACAATAGCGATCGACTCAGGTCAGGATGAATCTTCGGTTTCAGCAGGCAGGCTGCGGACACTTGCTTAAAAATCATTCCAAGTGGAAAATCCCTTTAAGGGATGGAATGCCTCAACCTTTACATAAATGTATATACCTGAAAATGTAATGATGTCAGGTCTGCCTGGATAGCCGGATTACTTCATATACAATGAATAAGCATTAGTTGGCCTCATCACACAAAACATGGAGGTGTGAAGCTCTTCATTTAGTAGCATAAGCGACAGCTTATGACAAGCTGCAGTTACATCTGGTTCCTCTGCAGGGCGCTCTATAGCCCCGTGACCAGAATATATGCTGCTCCCCGGTGACAAGGTAGTTCATATGGATGGGATTACATTCTTACTTACAGGTGATCCCCCATCTCCTGTGCTGTGTGGTACACAATCACACTGTGCTCCGATACTGTAGTGTCCTTACTGTCAGCGCTCACTTATCCTGAGTACCCCATGAAATGTAATCTGGACGGGTGGCGGCATGGTACTCATCTACCAGCTGCTGGACAATCTCCCTCGAGTTATCCAGCTCGTCAAAGTTGTCCTTGAAAATGTCTTCTTTACGGAACTGCTCCAGGAAGGCCTCACGTTTCCTCAGCTTGTCATACTGCCGACATGTTCTCTCAAAGAGCTGGAGAAACAGAGAAAGTGTCATGGAGAATCATCAAATGAGAGAGATGCAGGTTCTGACAATCTGAATATAACAATTGTTTGCATTTACACCCCCCTGCCTGTGTGCCAGTCTTCACTTTTCTTGCATTCTATTCATATATTAGGAAAGTCAGGATAAACTGAGCTATAGATTCTATACCGAGTGTACTAGTGATGAGTTAAGTTATGAAAAATTTGATTTGGCTGCTTCGCCAAATTTCGGAGGCCGTAATAGCCATCTTGTGTGAAGACACCGCACAAGATGTCGTCATCACTGATTTTGCGCAATATCTTCAATCAAGATGGCGACGGCCTCTTCACGGGCAAATGAATTAGTTTTTTTTTCAAATTTTCCAGAAATTCGGATCGAAGTCTATTCATTTGGCTTTGATTCGCTCAACACTAGTCAAAACCAAAACATAAAAAAAAATCTCAAAGGGGTTGGTCCATCTCACACACTGGTGGTGACAAAGTCTGATAGATGCGGATCCCACCTCTGGGAACAACACCACTCTAGAATGAAGCTGCCAAAGAGAATAAGAGTGCACCTCGCATGCGCGGACACTCTCCAGTAATCTCTATGGGAGTGCCGAAAATAGCCGAGCGCTGGCCATAGAAACTAATATGGACGATCCAAAAAAATAAAAATGAAGGGCGGCTGTGCATGTGCGGTGCGCTCTCTTTAACTTTGGGTGCTCGCTCTAGACATGGTTGCAAGTCCCAGAGGTGGGCCCTGCACCTATCTGACATTGGTGGCATTTCCTAATACACACACTGTGTCTTTATGTTTCTCTCTAGAACGGAGCCCGCAGAGTGAAGGATAGTCTACTGCGCAAGAGCGGCCGCCCTCCATTCATTTCTTTTGGACTGCTAAAAAGCAGTCAGCACCACAGAAGTGAATGGAACGGTGGCTGCGCTTGCACGGTGTGCTTCCCCATTTATTTCTATGAGACTTCTGAAAACAGCCAAGTGCACAGCACCGCTATTTTCGGCATTCCCATAGAAATGAATGGAGGGCGGCCACGCATGCTCCGCTCTAGATACAGGTGCGGGTCCCAGAGGTGACCTGCATCTATCAGACATTGGTGGCATAACCTGGCGTTACGCCACCAGTGTGCGAAGTGAGCCAACCCTTTTAAGACGTAGGGTCGCCTCCTTAGCGGTAATCTATGTGGTCATCTTGAAATAGCACTTTGAATAACTGTTCTATGCTGCAATGTCTCCAATTTACTCATCAGAGGGCTGATGGCTTCTCTCCCAGAGATGCATTCATTATTACATATTTTTTAGGTATGTCACGATGCTAAATAAAGCCTGGAGACAATGGCGAGGCCTGCAGCGGAAATACTCAACACTGGAGCAGCTGGAACGTGTTACTGGCTTTCTGGAGATGAATACGGAGGTGTGATTGAGCGAGGCATACATCTGCATTGCAGCACACAGTCCTGAGACTTTAAAGCTATCTACTGGCATTCGGAAAAATGACATTTCAAGGATGAAAGCAAAAGCAACACCAATTAAATGTGTAGCGCGGTGACGGCGCCACCTAGTGTTCACCAAAATCACACAACTCAATGTGAAACACGTGAGCCGCATTAAATTACTTATAGGGAGAAAGTTAATATCCACAGCAGGAGTCTTCCATCTGTGGCTCTCCAGCTCTTGCAAAACTACAACTCTCAGCATGCCCTTGCAGTGTGGTTGACATTATAACCTGGCAGCTCATCACAGGCAGTTCCAGCACAGTGCCGGGAGAATACCAGTTTGACCAAATGGTAGTCTGCTAGTTCTCTTGGGTAAGTGTAATGGACATGAAATTATTTTGGAAGCATCTTTTCATCTAGGGAAATTTACATTCTCCCTCACATCAGATAAAAGGGTGCAATTGTGCAGGCTCACAGTAAGGTGTGTAGTGCCATCTAGTGACAGAGTGGAGAACAGATGTACAAGTCATTATTACAGCCAGGGTACGTCACTGTGGGCTATGTCCTAATGCTTATAGGCAGGGGCGTAGCTAAAGGCTCATGGGCCCAGGTGCAAGAGTTCAGCTTGGGCCCCCCTTACCATAGTGCTGTGTGTGTCTTCTTATGTGGCACAAGGGTATTTGGGCCTCCTCAGGCTCCTGGGCCCGGTAGCGACTGCTACCTCTGCACCCCCTATAGCTACGCCTCTGCTTATAGGGTTGTCATACAGTGAACTTCGACATGGCCACGCTGAAAAAAAAAATCTTTACTCACAGATGAGATGTTGGTGTGATTGGCCATCATTAGTCCGCTGACCCGATGTGCAGAAGGAAGGTAGGGGGACTTCCTGGAAAGGGCCACTTGAATGCTAGCAGGACCCCATGGGATAAAGTTGGCCAATTTCCGTTCTCTTATTCTCTGCAAACTCTTGTGCACCTAAGAGGAAATACACATATACAACATGACACAGGCTGAGAAACATACATAATGAATGAATCCAGACTGACAAATAATGGTGGCCCACACGTGAATATCATACATGTGCTAAGTGATTATGTATGTACATCCAGCCATCTGTCCACACATCATGTACACATGTACAAGCACTCTATATATAATCTTATGGTCTCTGGACCCCAATGTTATTATGCTCCAGACAATACAATTGGTATTATATAAAGTTGTTGCACAGGGTTCTGTCCAATGAGCTACAGTGACATCACAAGGGGGTTTCAGTCAGGTGAGCTACAGTGACATCACAAGCTGGTTTCAGTCAGGTGAGCTACAGTGACATCACAAGCTGGTTTCAGTCAGGTGAGCTACAGTGACATCACAAGCTGGTTTCAGTCAGGTGAGCTACAGTGACATCACAAGCTGGTTTCAGTCAGATGAGCTACAGTGACATCGCAAGCGGGTTTCAGTCAGGTGAGCTACAGTGACATCACAAGCTGGTTTCAGTCAGGTGAGCTACAGTGACATCACAAGCTGGTTTCAGTCAGGTGAGCTACAGTGACATCACAAGCTGGTTTCAGTCAGGTGAGCTACAGTGACATCACAAGCTGGTTTCAGTCAGGTGAGCTACAGTGACATCACAAGCTGGTTTCAGTCAGATGAACTACTGTGACATCACAAGCTGGTTTCAGTCAGATGAACTACTGTGACATCACAAGCTGGTTTCAGTCAGATGAACTACTGACATCACAAGCTGGTTTCAGTCAGATGAACTACTGTGACATCACAGGCGGGTTTCAGTCAGATGAGCTACTGTGACATCACAGGCGGGTTTCAGTCAGATAAGCTACTGTGACATCGCAAGCTGGTTTCAGTCAGATAAGCTACTGTGACATCACAAGCTGGTTTCAGTCAGATGAACTACTGTGACATCACAAGCTGGTTTCAGTCAGATGAACTACTGACATCACAAGCTGGTTTCAGTTAGATGAACTACTGTGACATCACAGGCGGGTTTCAGTCAGATGAGCTACTGTGACATCGCAAGCTGGTTTCAGTCAGATAAGCTACTGTGACATCACAAGCTGGTTTCAGTCAGATGAACTACTGTGACATCACAAGCTGGTTTCAGTCAGATGAACTACTGTGACATCATAAGCTGGTTTCAGTCAGATGAACTACTGTGACATCACAGGCTGGTTTCAGTCAGATGAACTACTGTGACATCACAGGCGGGTTTCAGTCAGATAAGCTACTGTGACATCACAGGCGGGTTTCAGTCAGATAAGCTACTGTGACATCACAAGCTGGTTTCAGTCAGATAAGCTACTGTGACATCACAAGCTGGTTTCAGTCAGATGAACTACTGTGACATCACAAGCTGGTTTCAGTCAGATGAACTACTGTGACATCATAAGCTGGTTTCAGTCAGATGAACTACTGTGACATCACAGGCTGGTTTCAGTCAGATGAGCTACTGTGACATCACAGGCGGGTTTCAGTCAGATAAGCTACTGTGACATCACAGGCGGGTTTCAGTCAGATAAGCTACTGTGACATCACAAGCTGGTTTCAGTCAGATAAGCTACTGTGACATCACAAGCTGGTTTCAGTCAGATGAGCCACTGTGACATCACAAGTGAGTCTCAGACAGGTAGGAATATGTGACTTCACAACTAGTTTTAGTCTGTCAAATTCAGGCGTGGACACACTAGATATGTCAGCAAAGTAGCCCTTCTACAATTACTTACATAATCAATAGATTGTCCATCTGTTCCTGCTCCCAATTCCATGTAAATCTATATTTATTTACTTACACTCAAATGCTAACTCACCTGAGTAGGATCCACCTCTCCCTGAATAATATTCAGGATTGCTATGTAACAGTGATTCGTCTGCCTATCCCGGCCTGTGGACACCATGACATTCTTGGGTTGCAGTAATCTCCTCATGACATCCAGCACGGTGGTCTTCCGCACACTGGCCACCTGCAGACATAACTCTTGTATAGTAAAGGCTCAGAGCACATAGGCATAGGCTTCATTGTACTATTCAAAGAGCAAAAGACCAGCAGAGAACAGAAGTGTCACACGCTAGAAACAGGAAAGGACAGGCATGAGTTCCTCCTTCTCCCCACTACATACACGTTGCTCACATAGGATGGCTTATGCTTCTCCTAACATGATGAGATCATCTAGTCCTTAATATCAACCTGAAAAAGTGTCTGAGTATGTCCCTAATTTAAATGTTGCATTTAACAAGTCACATACACATAACCTGCAACTTTTGAAAGTCACTTTTCTGGCACAAGGAAGATAATAAATCTCCCCCCATGTGTCTGCTCTCTCAGCTTGCTGCAGGGAGTGCCATACAACACAGTATCTGCCGCCCTCTAGTGTCAGCAATATGTTAAGGCACAAGCTTACATTGATTTCAAGAAGCCAATGTTTATCAAGGCACAAAAAAAACCCAAGTTTATCCTCCGCCTACCAGAGACCTAGTACGTCACCAGATCTGCAGATAAAGCCCTTGTTCAGCGAAGGGCAAGGGACAGCATGAGAGCACGAAATACTCTAATGCTCATCTCAGAGGGGCCACCTGGGTGAAAAAAGGGACATGTCTGGGTCCAGTTCGGACCAGGACAATCCCCTTTAAACGAGCATTCCCATCTCAGACATTAATAGTATATCGCTAGGATATGCCATCAATGACAAACAGATGCAGGCCCCACTTCCATCTCCAGAAGAGAACAGACCCTCCCCCACCCCAAAATGAACAGAGCGGATGTGAGATGTGCGGCCCCCTCAGTTCCTCGCTGTGGGGTGTGGTATGCTCTCAGTCACTCTGGGAGACTTGTTCTGAAGATAGATGCGGGTCCCAGAGGTGGGAGAGGCACCTGTCTGTGATTGATGGTATATTGCTAGGATGTCAGCAATCTCTGAGATGGGAATACCCTGTAAAAATAAATGAGGCAGACAACCCCCTTAACATCGGATCGAGATGTCGGACAACTTTCTTCCTAGATCCATTAAAATAGAAATGAAATTATTAGATCTGCAATTTTTATAGGTTTCTTTAACATAACATTTAGTCAGCGCACACAGGAAGATGGAGTAGTAGTACTACAAGGTCAATCTATCAAGAGTGGAAAAATCGATAGTCACACACAGATGTACCCGCTTATAATCCATTAGGCTCTTAGATCTGCTTCTCCTAGGAATATCCTTGATGAATGCAGGGAGCAAAATATGGGTTTAATGACTTGTGGATGCAGACACACTTATAAAGAACATGACTGGACAGATTAGGTAAGAGGACATGTGGCTCTCCTGACACGGACCTCAGGGAGATGATGGATGATGCACACCAGTCGTCTACGCTCAGTCCTGGCAGCTGATATGGAATTAGCTAGAGGGGTCAGGCATAAGCACAGTCCCCAAGCGCGTTATAGAAAATGAGCCCTGGTTATTCATATTATGGAAATTAAGCAGCTCAAATCCTAAGAAATAGCATGGTATCAGGCCCTGTTCACATCTCCATTAAAGGCGTTCCGGCTGCCCGATCCAGTGCAAATGCTGGGTGTCAGCTATGCAAACTGTTAAATGCAACAGTTTTCGTCCGGCATTTATGACGGAAAGTGGCCGGATCATCACCGGACCTCATTACAGTCAGGGTGATCCGCAGAGAAGTAGAGATCCTTGACAGAGATGTGAACGAGACCCAAGATGTAAATAATGGACATTTGTGGAGAGCTACTTGATTCTTTGTGTTGTTTAGTGGTAGAGCCCCGAGGTTTGAAAGGGTTATTACCAGAATCAACATTTATCATTTGTTATTGGCCCCTTAATTAAAAGAACAGAGGTTCTACGTGCCCCGTTCCTCCTCACTGCACCCCCACAACAAGGAGAAGAGAGGCTCTCAAGCATGAGAACTGCTCCATTCAAAGTCTTATGGGACTGACAGCCGAGTACAGCAGTGAGAAGGAACAGGGAACATGGGGGCCCCAGAACTTGAGGACAGGTTATCAGAATGCATTATAATCTATCAAATGTCTGACTTTCCTGACCAAAAGTGAGAGAGGCCATCAGGAGGTAAGGCACAGTCACAAATGCTGCAGCCCCTTCAGTCTAGTGACAGGCAGGAGTTACAGCACAAGGACTTCACTTCCTACAAATCGGAACATTTCATTAGACTTGTCAGAAGTTGACTATAACTGGAATTACACTTTAAAGGGGTTCTCCAGGAATTAAGAACATTAAAATACTTAAATATGACTTTATAATAAATATATTCCCAAAGACCTTTCATTATTTATTATTGCTCGTTTTGTCTAAGGAGCAATCATCAGGGGAAACAAAATGGCCGCCGTCCTACCAGTACACATAAAACCTGTCCTAATCACACAGGAGGACAAGTTACTTCACAACACTGAGGTAACAAACTGCCTCATTCTCCTCTCTGCTCTGCTGGTCAGGGATTATGATCCTGAATACAGAGGATAAGAACTTTAGCTGAATCTTTGGGGAATTTAGTTCAGAAGAGACATGAAGTACAGAGAGGACAGACAGGACAGGTTGTGTGTGTACTGGTAGGACAACGGCCATTTTAATTCTCCTAGTGCTTGCTCCCTAGACAAAACTAGCCACTCTAACTAATGAAAGGTATTTGGGAATATATTTATCATAAAGTAATATTAAAGTATTTTCATTTTCTTAATTCCCGGAGAACCCCTTTAAAGGGCTTGTGCAGTTCTAGTATATTGATGACCTATCCTCAAGAGAACGGAACGAGCAGTTGTAATTACACCGCACCGCGGCTACATGCTAGATGGGTAAAGAGTGACGAGGCCACAGGTCTTGCATGACTGCCGCAGCCTCTTCAAACAGCTGATTAGCTGGGGATGCACAACCCCTTTAAATCAAGGCCTCTGCTGATTAACCTGCAGCAAGTCCCAAGGCGGTCTACTCTGACTACATGTCCTACGTGGTGACATACGCTGCTAATCACTGGCTGGTAGATGATAGTGTTAGATCGAAAATTCTCTGACAGATCTGAGTGTGTGTCTAAAATAGGGAAATGTGAACCTGAATGGGGAAGGAGACCAGAGCGAATGGTGACAACCTCTGTACAGCACCATGTAAGCAACAGGAAATGGTAGACACTTCTTAAAAGGGCATTCCGAAAAAAATCTAGAAACCAACGTCTATTTTCGGCTATAACAGTAGTAGACCGATTTTAGATACAACTCATTTTACATCCACAGTAGTCATTTTCCGCTTTGACTTACCGATTGGTCTGTAGTCAGCGGGGTGTATCCAGTCATCAGGAAGTGCAGACGTGGTGTGGGGATGAGAGATGCAATTAATCCAATCAAGTCATTGTTCATATAGCCCGGATAGCGGAGGGTTGTAGTGCTGGCGGACATTATGGTGGATACCTGTAGAACACATACATAGGACACGTCAAATCTCAACAGAAACTAAATATACCTATCAGGTCGAGTGGTGCTCCATCCTACAGGCCTATTGTCCTACAGATGCTGCAAACTGGAGCATTTATCTGCCATTGTGATCATTTTCTAGGGAATCCTAATCCTCCCATCAGGACAATCTTAGTCATCAGTAATGTTAATGGCTTCCTCCAGATTTAATATTCCATCTGAGCTGTGAAGGGCATGGATGAAGTAGCGCCAACTCAGTGCCCATCTGTCAGTCAGCAGTAAAAGCCCCGTATGGCCTGTTTCTATATATACACATAATAGATACATAATAGACGCATGCTGGCTGAATCTGCCATCTAATGTATATGGGGGTGTCCTGACTGACTGAAAATCTGGGGATCTAGAAGGCTCGGGCATGCTATATGTAAAGATGCTGATCCTCTTGTTCTCATGGGACCTAAGCCACCACCAGGAGTGCCTAGTAGCTGCTTACTACCCTCTCCTCATTAAAGGGGTAGTCTCACTTCAGCATTTATCATGTACAGAAAGTTAATAAAAAGGCACTTACTAACGTACTGCGATTGTCCATATTTGTCTTTTGCTGGCTGGATGCATTTTTCCATCACATTTTACACTGCTTGTTTCCATGGTAATGACCACCCTGAAATCCATCAGTGGTGGTCATGCTTGCACAATATAGGAAAAAGCATCTACCTCTATGGTGGGCAGGACTGTGGGAGTACACATAGCCTTATGCTTTTTTCCCTATAGTGTGCAAGTGCGGCCACCCATACTGGATTGCGGGGTGGTCGTAACCATTGAAACAAGCAGAGTGTAATGTAAAGGTAAAATGAATCCAGATAATACCAATAAATTAGTAAGTGGCTTCTATAAACTTTCTCTACATAATAAATGACAGGCAAACCCTTCAAGACATTATGTGTGCCTGGCCAAGCATGCATATATATGGAGTGGGGTCCCATCTAATATGGATGACCAGGTCAGTGATAGGTAGCACTTGAAAGGAGATAATTAGGGAGTAAGCACAACTTTTTTTTATTACTCTTATAGGTTACCTGGCTGTAAAAATCAAAACCTCTGACAACGCCTTTAAGTAGTGTGCATTTTGCAGCATATCTTCTCCGATGTTTTTCTTACTAATAACTACTCCTCTTCCAACCGGTTTCTCCAACAGTCTTATCAGATTGAGATAGAACTTGAACAATGCAATCCTTTGGCTTGGCTCCACTGTTTCTACAGCTCCCCATGGACTATAGTGGAGAGAGCTGTGACTACACACAACTGATCCTCTGATACACTGCTCTTTGTGTTCTGCTGGTCTAAAGGAATAGGAGACCCCTAGTCTCCTGAAAGGTGGGGACCCAGGACTGGGACAATTACCTATCAGACATGCAGAACATATCCCATCTATCCTACACTTACTATCACCATAAATACTACATACTAATTGCTTGTATAATCAGTCGCGATAATAGTTACTAGGGATGACCGAATCTACTTCGGATGAAACATCCGAAGGCGATTCACATAAAACTTTGTTTCAATACCGTACGGAGCGAGCGCTCCATACAGTATTAGGCTACTTTCACACCTGCGTCAGCAGGATCTGTTTGCGAGATCCGTCCCAGGATCTCACCAACGGTCCTGAACGGAACCGTTTGCCCCTAATGCATTCTGAATGGATAAGGATCCGTTCAGAATGCATCAGTTTGCCTCCGTTCCGCCTCCATCCCGCTCTGGATGCGGACACCAAAACGCTGCATGCAGCGTTTTGGTGTCCGCTTGACCGAGCGGGATGGAGGCGGATCCGTCTCCACTCCAATGCAAGTCAATGGGAGCGGATCCGTTCCCTATGGAACTTTCCATGGAGATCAGAACGGATCCGTTTTGCCTATGTAAAAGATAGGCAATGCGGATCCGTTCTGAACGGATGCTAACTAATGCATTTGCCTACGGATCCGTTCGCAAGCGCATTGCGTGCAGATCCGTCCAACCGCAAGTGTGAAAGTAGCCTTAGAATGTATTGGCTCAAATGAGCCAAAGTTATTACTTCGAAGTCTCACGAGACTTTGCATAATAACTTTAGAAATTGATTTATACTGTAAAAAACCATTTCCCGAACTTGGGTTCGGTTCCAAGTTACCACTGTTTCATCGGGAGTCCATTCGCTCATACCTAATAGTTAGGGGGACATTCACTTGCACAATATCACAAGATAATAATCGTTCTATATCAGATAGCAATGTCACTACTCGTTTTGTCGTTTATTTTCTGAAGGTTCAGCTTTTTTGCACAGTGAATGTGGCTCTGGTTGTGTACCAATAACAGCCATGTGTAAATGGGCCTTTAGTTGTAGTCATTAACCAGCCTCAAAAACATCAGAGGACAGATAGGTGGTACAACCAACCCTACCCCGGCTCATAGTCTGAAGAAAGCAATAGCAAAGTGGACAAGGAAATCCTCACATAACAAGTACTCACCAACTGGTTTATCTGAGAGAAGGACGGGTTCTGTATGTGCAGTCTGTCTGTAGCAATTCTGTTCAATGCGGTATTATCTAAAACCACCTGCAAAGAGAATATAAATGTAAAGGCTCATATAGACTGCCCAACTGTTGGGATGATTATTGGGAATGAAGGTTCTGATAATATGCCAGCATAAACCTGCTGCAGGTCACCTGATGAATGAGCAAAAGGGTGATTCATCGGGTGAAAAGACCTTACGTGTGGGCACTTCAGTGATCATTGCTGGGCAGCAGACCCTTGTTTACCACAGCACGATCTGCTGCCCAGAAACAATGAATTTGTACAAAGATGAGCAACGTTGATCACTCATCTCTATGCAGTGGAGCAGATCACTGTATGTACATGCAGCTCCTCACCTTCACTCATGAGCAGGCAATCGTCAGGAAGGAACAGTCCCTTAGTGATAACTCTTTGCTCAGTGTAAAAGCTCTTTAGAGGTTGATTTAGATGGGGCAATAATGGCGAATAAACATTCCAGTGAACATTCATTCCAAGGTGCAGCCGATCACCCGATGAACGAGCAAAACTCTTGTTCATTGGGTAAAACTGTTGTTCGTGCAAGCACACCAACGGTCATTTCTGGCCAGTAGATCGTGCTGTCTAAATAGCAATCTGCTGCCCAAGGACAAGTGATAACAATAGCGACTGCTCGTCCTCCTACTGTGGAGGAGATCTGCATGTAGATACAGCTCTTCAACTCCATTGAATGAGCAGCCGACTGTTGGGAAGGAACGCTTCCTTCCCGACAATCTACTGCTTCTTGGCCCATGTAAATGCACCTGAAGCAAAGGCCAAAGAGATGCAAAGTTAACACAAACATAGCCCAGAATGGCAGCCATTATGGCCAATCGTTATCTGCCATACAAGAAGAATTTAAAGGAAACCATATTGAAAATGATGTCTGAGCTGCAGGAGTATGTTCTAGAGCAGGAGGAGCTGAGAAGATTGATATATAGTTTTATGGGGAAAATTTCAGGAAAACTTGTCATTTAAATTCCTGCTCATTCTGGGCTTTGAAGTCAAGAAGGCGGTCCTATCAGTGATGACAGCCTTCCCTCTATGACTGTATATACACAGATCGGACCGCCTCCTTGACTTCAAAGCCAAGAAAGAGCAGGAATTTATATGAATGAAATAATAGTTATACTGAATCTTTCTCTTTGGTGTTCTCTGAAAATCATGTACTGCCCCTTTAAGCCCTGCACTAGTCACACCACGCTGTATCAGTTTTGTTATGCATCAAGAGCCAACCTACCACACAGTCAGCATTTTGTGTCAGCCTCTTCAGCGTCAGGAGGGAATTGTAGGGCTGGACGACAACGTCACTCATTTCGTCCTGGTTTGGAAAGACAGAGTAAGTCTGAACCAACTTCTTGGGATACCTGGAATAAATAAAAAGGACAGAAGATGGGTCATTTTATGAAGCACGTTGTATCATTCATGATTAGTTATAGCTTAGATGGTTGCAGAGAGTCCACATGATTTATACATGAAAACTTGAGGGCAACTGCAGACGTAGTAGAAGAAATCAGTTGTGGACTTTGCTGTAAATCTCCATGTATTACATGCTGTGGATTTCAAAATCAGTAGCTTGCCCCCAGTTCTATGTAAAGTTTCTTCTGCTACACGTGGATTGGATTTCCAAACCCCCCTACTACATGCACTATACTGTTATTTGCTGTGGATCTGCACTGCAAAATCTGCAGAAGTCTGAAGCCTATAAGAACATGACAAGCTATTACAGACAGGGGGTTAGACAACTACAAATATGACAAACTAGATCCAAAGATGCTCCACAGCCCAACACCTACCTGTCATTTAATCTCTCCAACAGGTAAGAACCTAAACCAGAACCAGTACCACCAGCGATGGAATGGCACAGGACGAATCCCTGTTATAAAAGAGAACAATAGAGTGCCACAATAAATCAGTGAGGCATTACATCTCTGAACAAAAGATAAAAACACAATTACCGTCCTCCATCCCACAGAGACCTCATATTCAGTACTAACACACAGTTTGCATCCGCCACCAATTCACTTTACAAATAATTTACCCCCATTCATTATCCTGATCCTTGGTCCATGTAAAAGGGCCCTAAGGTTCTTTATATATGGGCAGGTTCTGGGCCATACAATGGGCCAATCAACAATATAATTTAAAGAGGCTCTGTCACCAGTTTCAAACTTATGTATTAAAATACATAGGTAAATAGCTGCAGTGCACACAATTAAAGACATACCTTTATAGCAGATGTCATAGCAGGGGTTGTTGAGTAAAGTTAACTTTAAAAAATATGCAAATTAACCTTTGGAGCACCGGGAGGCGGGCTTTTCATTCTGAGCACTGCTTTTTTACCGCCTCCTGGGTCCGTGGCACGCCCTGCTAAATTTAATCACGCCCCCTTAATACATGATAGACAGCGCTAGACCGTTCGATCTAGCGCTGAAATCCCGCGCCTGCGTACTCCTAATGTCCCCGGCGCATGTGCAGTAGCGCTTGCAGTGTCGAGCACTGCAAGCGCCTTGTTCCCTCTGCGCACGCGCCGTCACTTCGCTAGACCCTTAAGTGATGGCGCGCGCCAGAACAGCGAATTGACGGCGCGTGCGCAGAGGGAACAAAGCACTTGCAGTGCTCGACACTGCAAGCGCTACTGCACATGCGCCGGGGACATTAGGAGTACGCAGGCGCAGGATTTCAGCGCTAGACCGAACGGTCTAGCGCTGTCTATCATGTATTAAGGGGGCGTGATTAAATTTAGCAGGGCGTGCCACGGACCTGGGAGGGTGGTAAAAAAGCAGTGCTCAGAAGGAAAAGCCCGCCTCCCGGTGCTCCGAAGGTTAATTTGCATATTTTTTAAAGTTAACTTTACTCAACAACCCCTGCTATGACGTCTGCTATAAAGGTATGTCTTTAATTGTGTGCACTGCAGCTATTTACCTATGTATCTTAATACATAAGTTTGAAACTGGTGACAGAGCCTCTTTAAATTATATTGTTGATTGGCCCATTGTATGGCCCAGAACCTGCCCGTGTATAAAGAACCTTAGGGCCCTTTTACATGGACCAAGGATCAGGATAATGAATGGGGGTAAATATTTGTAAAAACCCTCTTTCCAGATAAATGCTCGTTTTAAAGGTGCTGTCCATCACCAAACAAATGTGCAAACACTTGACTGTCAGGTGATTGAATCTTTCATGTGGCACCTAAAATGTCCATAAGTCGGCAGCACATCATCCTGTGTATACAGGAACATGCTGCCAACAAAAAAACGTAGTAGCGATCATTTATCCTGAAACACTGAAGAACCGCTACCTGTGAACGCAGCTGAAGGAGCGGGAGATGAGGAGGAACGAACTGTCCTTTACAATCATTGCCCTGTGCATCGGCCCATGTAAAAGGACCTTTAGTACTTGCTATTTGATTTCACGTCTACTTACCTCCAAACTATCACTGCCATCTGCTTCTCGATCAATAATGTCAAATATATCTTCATGGATTTTCTCACCCTAGAAAAGAAGTAAAGTTCATGTAAGTCTTACTCATATTAAAACACAATGAACGACACTAATATTAGAGAATACCACTCTTGTGACATAGGTGACGGCATGAGAAACTGCTACCAAAGAACAGGTCTGTGACACCATTATCTTCCATGCACTGAATATATTTTGTATGTACCGGTGGAGACTGAACTGCCCTATTCTGCCAGACTACTGAAAGCATCTGTGCAGTACAATCACCTAAAGACTATAATTCTCCTCATCAATGCATGGAATAAAATGCTGCCTGTAGAAGCAAAGGAAAGAGCAGAAGATGGGATGCTGGATGAAGCCTACTACGAGAAGAACTCGTGGCAATCCACTCAGCATGATGCACACTTACCTGTGAAAAGCCACTAGCCCAGTTGTTCCCCGCTCCTCCGCCATGTTCAGATAGGTAGATGTTCTCAGGGTTGTAAAGGTTGGCATATGGAGAGTTTAAAATGGAGTGAATAACTCTTGGCTCCAGATCCAGCAGCACAGCTCGAGGTATATAGTGCTCATCGTCGGCCTAGAACATCCAACGCAAGTCAAAGTCACTTATGACCATCTCCCTCGTACGCAAAGATTGCCATTATCACATACAAGAGTGAGAACATTTTTATGTGCAGAAGAGATGATGACATCACAATATCATGCTTAGGTCACCATCCCACCACAAATGTGTCCAGCAACCTGAACAGCCAGGATAGACGCCTTATGATGAGACCTTGTCCAATATGGATAGGTATCTACTCCTTAGACATAAAATGCACTCCTGCTTTCAATTTTACTTCAGCCCAACCTACTGTGGAACCATGGTCAGAATGGAAGTTCTCACAAGGACGAGGGTCGGTGCTTATCATGTATTATTTATGCTCCTCAGCCCATGTATCTGCAATGTGTATAGGACCATTTCTAAACGAAATAGACGAGGTGGCAAATCATAATGAGGTTGTTATTATGGGGGATTTCAACTACCCAGATATAGACTGGGAAACTGAAACCTGTACATCTCATAAAGGAAACAGGTTCTTGGAAATAACCAAAGACAATTACCTTTCCCAACTGGTTCAGGACCCGACTAGAGGGACGGCCATACTGAACTTAGTATTAACCAATAGACCTGACAGAATAACAGATGTGCAGGTCGGGGGACTCCTGGGAAACAGTGACCATAACATAATAACCTTCCAATTGTCATTCAAAAGAGCGTTTCTTCAGGGAGGAACAAAAATACCTAACTTCAAAAAAGCTAAATTTAGCCAACTAAGAGAGGCCATAGGCCTAACTAACTGGGACAAAGTCTTCAAAAATAAAAATACAGCCACAAAATGGGATATTTTTAAAAACATCCTAATATCTAATTGTGAGAGGTACATACCATATAGGAATAAAATAATAAGAAACAAGAAAAAACCAATGTGGATAAACAGAACTGTAAAGAAAGCAATAAATGACAAACAGAAAGCATTTAAATCACTAAAACAGGAGGGGAGCGAGAAAGCATTGAAAAACTATAAGGAAAAAATAGAATATGTAAAAGACAAATAAAAACAGCCAAACTAGAGACCGAGAGATTAATCGCCAAAGAAAGTAAAACTAACCCTAAAATGTTCTTTAATTATATAAATGGTAAAAAGTATAAACCTGAAGGTGTCGGCCCCTTACAGAGTAATGAGGAGGGAGTTGCAGAGAGCGATGAGGAGAAAGCAAAGCTACTAAATATCTTTTTCTCCACTGTATTCACTGAGGAAAATAAACTGTCAGATGAAATGCAGAATATAAAAGTAAATTCCCCATTAAAAGTGCCCTGTCTGACCCAGGAAGAAGTAGAGCTGCGTCTTAAAAAGATTAAAATAGACAAATCGCCAGGACCAGATGGCATACACCCCCGTATCCTAAGAGAATTAAGTAATGTCATCGCCAGACCCTTATTTCTGATATTTAAGGACTCTATACTGACAGGGAGTGTTCCACAGGATTGGCACATAGCAAATGTGGTTCCAATATTCAAAAAGGGTCCAAAAACAGAGCCCAGGAACTATAGGCCGGTAAGTTTAACATCTGTCGTGGGTAAACTGTTTGAGGGTTTTCTAAGAGATGCTATCTTGGAGTACCTCAATGAAAATAAGCAAATAACTCCATATCAGCATGGCTTCATGAGGGATCGGTCATGTCAAACCAATTTAATCAGTTTCTATGAGGAGGTAAGTTCTAGACTAGACCGCAGCGAATCAATGGATGTCGTATATCTGGACTTCTCCAAAGCATTTGACACTGTACCACATAAAAGGTTAGTATATAAGATGAGAATGCTTGGCCTGGGAGAAAATGTCTGTATGTGGGTAAGTAACTGGCTCAGTGATAGAAAACAGAGGGTGGTTATTAACGGTACATACTCAGATTGGGTCACTGTCACTAGTGGGGTACCACAGGGGTCAGTATTGGGCCCTATTCTCTTCAATATATTTATTAATGATCTTGTAGAAGGCTTGCACAGTAAAATATCAATTTTTGCAGATGACACTAAACTGTGTAAAGTAATTAACACAGAAGAGGACAGTACACTGCTACAGATGGATCTGGATAGACTGGAGGCTTGGGCAGAGAAGTGGCAGATGAGGTTTAACACTGACAAATGTAAAGTTATGCATATGGGAAGGAATAATGCAAGTCACCAGTACATACTAAATGGTAAAATATTGGGTAACTCTGACATAGAAAAGGACCTAGGAATTTTAGTGAACAGAAATCTAAGCTGCAGAAACCAGTGTCAGACAGCTGCTGCCAAGGCCAATAAGATAATGGGCTGCATCAAAAGAGGCATAGATGCCCGTGATGAGAACATAGTCCTGCCACTTTACAAATCACTAGTCAGACCACACATGGAGTACTGTGTACAGTTCTGGGCTCCTGTGAACAAGGCAGACATAGCAGAGCTGGAGAGGGTTCAGAGGAGGGCAACTAAAGTAATAACTGGAATGGGTGGACTACAGTACCCAGAAAGATTATCAAAATTAGGCTTATTCACTTTAGAAAAAAGACGACTGAGGTAAGATCTAATAACTATGTATAAATATATCAGAGGTCAGTACAGAGATCTCTCCCATCATCTATTTATCCCCAGGACTGTGACTGTGACGAGGGGACATCCTCTGCGCCTGGAGGAAAGAAGGTTTGTACACAAACATAGAAGAGGATTCTTTACGGTAAGAGCAGTGAGACTATGGAAGTCTCTGCCTCAGGAGGTGGTGATGGTAAGTTCACTAAAAGAGTTCAAGAGGGGCCTGGATGTATTTTTGGAGGGTAATAATATTACAGGTTATAGTTACTAGAGAGGGGTTGTTGATCCAGGGAGTAATTCTGATTGCCTGATTGGAGTCGGGAAGGAATTTTTTTCCCTAAAGTGGGGAAAACTGGCTTCTACCTCACAGGGTTTTTTTGCCTTCCTCTGGATCAACTTGTAGGAAAACAGGCCGAACTGGATGGACAGATGTCTTTTTTTCGGCCTTATAAACTATGTTACTATGTTATTATAAAATATTTATGTGACATCCACATCCCACCCGGATGAGCCAATGTCCAGAAAGAATCATCCTGACAATCTCATGCAGTAATATAAGAGTTCAACAAAGCAGATAGGCCAACTTTAAATGGGTTGTCCAGGATAAGAAAAACATGGCTGCTTTCTTCCAAAAACACTTGTCCACAAGTTGCGCACGGTATTGCAACGTAACTTCATCCCTTCAATGGCGCTCAGCTGCACACAGCTATGGACAGGGGCGGTGCTCTTTCAGTAAGAAAGTGACCACGTTTTCTCATCGAGGATAACACCTTTAAAATCTTCCCCTCCACTGAAGCGAATCGCATTATATATCATCCAATTTTGGTGCCAGAGATGGCACAGTACTTACCTGATAGAAGAATACATCTTTCCGATCGGTGCCTTCAGTCGCAAATTCTTCCACAATCCCTTCTGGGCTGATGCCATGCTCTGCACACAGCTGCTTCCAGAACTCAAACCCGACTGTTAGAGGACAAGAAACAGGACTGTTTTTTTAGTCAAGAGCACAAAAAATGTTGTGAAACATCGCAACCAATCAGATCTCTAGAAAATTAAAGATGAATTCTGATTGGTTACTAGGATCAACTACTCCATTTTCCTTTCACTACTGATGTATCTCCTCCTATGTTTTTTTAATTCACATGCAAGGGTGGAAATGGTCAAAGCGGTCAATATTTTAAATAAATCCCCTCAGTCAGACACCTTTATATTAAGGCACCAGTTAACCTTAAATGTAACATGTAAGGTCCCACCACGTTCTAGGTTGTCCTCAGTAGCACAACATACCTTCCAAAAATCAGTCTTAAAATGTCGCATGTCATACATAATAAGACCTGAAGTGTCCACTGGGCGTAAACTCCATCTGGTGTTTTCATCTCTAACCCAGCCCATCTTTCCCTGATTGACATGGATTACATCAACCAGCCTTCTCCTGGGAAACAAAGCCTATGGGGACAACAGGGAGATCCAAATCCACATGACCTACAGCGTGGGGGCACCACTTGATGCCACGTCATTTGTATATAACATGCATTACACTGCGGCACTCCGATAGGAGCTCGGAGGAACGCTTAGTGGAGGTGGGAGAATTCATAGGAGGCAGGTTGAGTGGATATTGAGGCCTCAATGGCACAGGAGCTTTGTAGTTGAGGCTTTTTGCCTCCAAATGTCCTGTTATGTCTCCTCTAAACTAAGCTAGATATATAGTTATAGTTAGTCTGAACTATGCAACTTGTACTGGGTATCACCTGCAGAGAATATAGGTTATATGTAGGAGGCGGTGTATACTGACATACTGCATGTTCTATACCAGGGCTGGCCAACCTGCGGCTCTCCAGCTGTTGCAAAACTTCAACTCCCAGCATGCCCAGTCTGCCTACAGCTATCATCCTACAGCAGGGCATGGTGGGAGTTGTAGTTTTACAACAGCTGGAGAGCCTCAGGTTGGCCAGCCCTGTTCTATACAGTACATGAAGAAGCTATTCCCACTATACTAATGGTATCATTATTAAACTGGTAGAAATTCTACTTTACACCAGTTTGATAAATGAACCCATAAGTCTTTATGACTGTGGGGGTGAAGCTATAATATCCACAGCCAGTTTAGTTCAACCAGACATGACAAAACCTGCACATCTAGTGAGCCTCCTGAACCCCAGGACTTTAGGGTTCAGCCAAGTTCGCAGAGTAGCGCTGACCCCATAGAAATGAATGGGATCACAGTATGAGTCGCAAGAAATCCAGCAGTCTTGGATTTCTTGCGATTTGCACGGCGATCTCATTCATTTCTATGGCTACTCTGTTGCTGGACCCTTACTCCAAAGGCCCCAAATTGAGCCCCTCCATACCTGTGATTGTCAGCTGAGGACTGTGTTGGTGACAGAAGTGTGGGCCACTAACTGCTGGATGTGTACAGGACTGGAGGACAGGCACAGCCTTTGGCAGCCCCCATGGTGACAGACTGTAGTCCAGCTCTGTCGTGATAATAATCATGGCCAGACACTCTGTTCTGGGGACTGCCAGTGATCCTTTTGTACTATCAAGACAAGTGCACGTGGCTAAATAACCATTTTCAGAACTCGTAGTAATATACATTTCATTTCAGCATGATGGAGCAGTTTTAACGGTGGCTTCTAGTAACACATCTTAAAGGGAGTCTGTCACCTCATTTTCACCTATATAACTAAGAGCATTGCCCCACAGAAGATTGCAGACACATCCCAGACATACCTGTGTGCACTGTGTGTGTGTGTATTACATGTCCAGGAAAAGCACTTTTATTCTGCAGGAAAACAGCTCCCAAATGCCCGGCTCTGCTGCAAACCAGACTGTAGAGAGGAGGGCTGCGTTAGCTGCTCATATCTTGGGATTAGTAGCAGATAGAAAAATGGTTGTGACCTTCTTTGAAAGCTGGCATTCCAAGCTTTAAACGGATATCAAAATCACAGCATTATATCCAGTATATCAGAAGATATAGCTGTTAGAAATCAAGTCGGGAGAGAAAGCTGTTTTTAGTTTCACGTTCAGCTGGACTCTTGGGAGCTGTTTTCCTGCAGAATAAAAGTGCTTTTTCTGGACAAGGAATAAAGGCACAAAGGTATGTCTGGCATGTGTATGCAACCTTCTGTGGGGCACTGCTGTTAGTTATATAAGTGAAAATGAGGTGACAGACTCCCTTTAAAGGGGTAGTCCAAGTTTCAGGACAAACCCCAGGATCTAGCTGAAAAAAAAACGAACCTGACTGATTGGATGCAGTGATGGCGCATGATCTGTCAGGTAAGTACTCACCTGTTATCTTTTTCAGGTGGACCCTGGAGGAAACCGGACAACCCCTGTAATTTATCCTACCTTACCTGCTTAAAAAGTTTGTAACATACTCACAGTCTTGAAGTTGTGTGGATCGGCGTGGGTCACATGACGCTGCTCTTTGGAAAATCCCAATTCTGACAACTTCATATCCTTTACCAGGTTTCTGGACAGGGTTGTCACTTCCACAGGTTAGGACGCGGGAGGTGCTGCGGATGGGGCCACAACTACTCGACTCCCTAGCGCACGTGCCAACTTCTGAACCAAACTCATCTGCAGGGAGACTGACAGTTCTGGGCCTGTCCAAAGACCGGGCAGCAAACCCGGTGAATGACATGACATCGGCAGATGTAGATTGTCCGAAGAGGAGCGGCTGATCCACGCAACTTCAAGATGATAAGTATATTGGAAACTTTCTTATAATTAAGGAGTGTTAATATTTCAGATATATTTTTGCATTTTCCTATGGATTTCCATAAACACAATAATATTTGACAGTTTCAGGAGCAGAAAATCACTCACTGCTATTGTTACTGGAGGTGTCCTCAGATCTATGGCAGCTGCACCGTAATAATGGTATAATTATACACCCCACCGGACCAGTCCAGATCACACCTGTCTTTACCCAGTGCCCCACAGACATACAATGCTGTAACATCCTATACATCTACCTAGGAGCATACACAATAGCTATTCCCGTGATACTGACTTTGATTACCGCACTGGCCGAGCTGCAGCGTGATGATCTCCCGGGGCATGGTGCTCTCCTCTGTCTTCTCCCGCCTCACTGCCCGCGCTCAGGAGCTCTAACGGCGGCTCTACGTCACTGTACGGAATAATAAAGCGACAGCAACTACACCAAAGAACCCGCCATGTTTGATTTGACGGCCGCAATGACGTCACTGTAGGGAATAATACATCGCTCTGTGGGTGAGTGCATGAGGCGTGGCCTCAAGGCTAACTGAATCGGAAACCTAGCTAATGAGAGTGGCTGTTGGGCGTTTCCTCATCGCTGATTGGACATACGCTGTGAGAGAAAAAATACAGGATGAAAATGGTTTCTGTCAGAGAGTGAGCGCCGCCATGATCTGGATGACAGATTTGCGCATGCGCCGTGTACTTCGTTGCGTCGGCGGAGATTGTCGGGGGGGTAGACAAGCGACGGGTCGGCTGTGGTTCAGCTGTCGGTGAGTTGGCTTGTATATGGATTAGTCAGTCATTAGTCAGTAAACAAGTCGGCATTCTTTGTCATCGTATTTTGTGTTTTGACGTCAGCGCCCTGGAGTGACGTCAATGTTGACCACCTGGTGAGTTCGGAAGAGCAGGCGAAACGAATTAAAGATGGCGCAGAGAGCAGAGGAGGAAGAGGAGAACTCGGGGCTGAGGATGAGGAGAAGCGGATCCCGGAGCCTGGCTGCCAGGGAGCGAGACGAGCAGGTCCGGGCCGTGCAGGAAGCCCTGCAGGAGAAGCTGGGGAGCTACGAGCCGGTGCTGAGCTACCTGCAGGCCGTACTGGTGTGGGAGAGACCCCGGCACAGCGCCCTGCTCCACCTGCTGCTCAATGCTGCCTTCTGGTGAGCCCCATCATCCTGTCTGTCAAGTGCTAGTCTGAAGGACACGCTGGGAGTTGTGGTTCCACAACCCACATGCTGCAGGCTGGATCAGGACTTCTAGAGTCTACTCTGCTACCTGTGCCACTGCAGCTCTGCTAGCATGCTGGGTGTTGTAGTTCCACAACTGCTGGTGTGTCCGGCCTATGTTTTTCTGCAGAGTCTGTAAATGGCTGCAGTTGTTTAAGTGGCTTGCTGGTTATCACCATGTACTGGTGGACCTGCATGCTACTGTCACATGACACAACGGCCATCCTCCTGTAGACACTGCTGCTTTGTGGTATACAGCTTCACGGTGTGGGATCAGCAGACTCTGGCTGAGACTACAACTCCCAGAGTGCTTCATTCACTTCTGTGGGAGTTAGAAGAATAGGCAAGCATGTTTGCATGCTGAGAGTTGTAGTTTGACAGCAGCTGGGGTGCCAAGGGTTACCAATCCCTGGAGTAGGCTTTAGACCGGTTGGTTACTTGCCCTCGGGTACACTCTGTGGGGCGGGGGTAAACAGATTTTTACTATAATGATAGAACTCTGTGGAGAAAAATGTCCGCCCTCCACCGTTTATTCTTTGATGGAAAGCTGGGTACCTGTTGCATCCCCTCTAGAGAAATCCTGGCTGCGTGGCGTCCGTACATGCCCTCCAGCACTGGCAGCTGACAGCGTTGGGCACGTGGTGGCAATGCTGGCTGTAGACATTAGGTCTTTGTAGAGGATTCTGCCTGTTTCTGTGCGAATGACCAACAGTGATGTCTGTGGGTGCAGTCCGACTGTCTTTTGGGGGTAAATGAGGGTCAGACAGGCTGTTTGGGGTCAGCCATGTCAATCACTCGTCTCAGTGATACTTCTCCAAGTGGACATGTCGTAGAGCGGTCAGGGATGATAGATGTACAGCTGGCCATACACATGACATACCTGAATGCTGACAGTTCTCTTTCCTGATTCCTCCCGTGTACGTGCATACTTGGCTCAGCCAAGCATGCATGTGTTGTGAATTAGAGTCGAGAGAAAGCTGCTGCCAGAAAAAGTATGTCATCAAAAAGATTCGACATGTTGAACATAAGATGGTCTACTAAAATCTGAAAGAAGGGTGAGGGGCTTGAGAGTAATTGAGACCAGGTCACCTACTATCTAAGGCATAGGGACATCACCAAAAAGTCTGGACTGGGTATAACCAAGTGGGCACCCATCAATCTGAATGGACAAGCGCATTATTACCATGTTGTATGTGCAGTATTCTCCTCCATAATGGCTCCATCCTGTAACCAGCCAGTATCTGAGGGCCTGGCACGGGGGAAGTTCAGGAGTCAGTCATACCTGAACATCCATCCTGTTTATTTCACATTGTAATCTATGACTGGAGACCTTACCGGGTGGTTCACTTTTAGGAAATTATCACCTACCATGGTGACTAAGCGCCCAGGCTTCTCAATACATTATTCGTGGTGGAATGTGGAGACTGACGGAAGCTGATGTGGTGCATGGTCTGGTCATAGGCCAGGTCAGCAATGTCAGGGGCTAAGGTTTACACATCAGGGATGAAGTTGACTTTTGGGAAGATTAAAACTGGCCATAAAAATGTCAGTGGATTCTGCTGAAAATCTAATGGGTATGGATGTAGGCTGGCATTATCGGCCATGTTGGATTTCAGCATGTCCAATGTCTGTTCCTCTTTTATTCTCGCTGCAGTAAGCACACACTCTTGACTAATAGTTTGCGGAGGGGTCATTTGTTTGGGACCCCCATGTGAGGAATAGTGGATGCCGCTAACACTAGTTTCACACTAGCAGTAAACTCTTCCGGGTGAGGAACAGTCTGGCGGGAGACATTGTATCCGGAGTAGCCAGATACTACCTGACCCCGCCAGAGCCTATTGACTATAATGGGACTCAGTGGTAGAGCTGGGCGATATGGCCAAAAAAAAAATCTCGATTTTGGACGATTCACGATTTAAATCTCGATTTTCTTATGTTAGTAAAAATATAAAAAAAATAAATAAAAAAAAAAGCCTACTGTGCCCCCTCCGGACCTCAGAGCAGCCCAGAGTGCCCCCTCCGGACCTCAGAGCAGCCCAGAGTGCCCCCTCCGGACCTCAGAGCAGCCCAGAGTGCCCCCTCCGGACCTCAGAGCAGCCCAGAGTGCCCCCTCCGGACCTCAGAGCAGCCCAGAGTGCCCCCTCCGGACCTCAGAGCAGCCCAGAGTGCCCCCTCCGGACCTCAGAGCAGCCCAGAGTGCCCCCTCCGGACCTCAGAGCAGCCCAGAGTGCCCCCTCCGGACCTCAGAGCAGCCACCATCATAATAATAAAAAAAAAAATCTCTCACCTGTCCTGCGCCGCGGCTCCGCTCCACGTCCGGCGCCCCTCTTCTTCTCCCGGCTGTACGTGGTCAGGACAGTGCAGCGCAGCGCCGGACACTGGAGCGGAGCCGCGGCGCAGGACAGGTGAGAGATTTTTTTTATTTTATATGTCGGGCGCCATTTTAGGAAAGTCGAATTCACGATTTTCCTAAAAAATAAAATCGTGAGGCTTGCAATTGGCAAATTAATCGAAGTAATTCGATTAATCGCCCAGCCCTACTCAGCGGGGATCCAGCCTGTTTCCGCTGTTAATGTTGGGATTCTGACGGACAAAAAACACTGCTTGCACCAAATCCCAGCGCTAATCCCAGAACCAGGCCAGATCCCCGCCGAGTCCCATTATAGTTAATGGGCTCTGGCAGGGTTAAGTAGTATCTAGCTACTGCGGATACAATGTCTCCTCGCCCGGATGTGTTTACCGCTAGTGTGAAACTAGTCTTAGAATAGCTCCCTCTCTGGTGCAACTGGCCCGTCCATCTATTACATAATGATTGAATTTGGAATGTCCTACTGCATGCTTCCTGCAGAGGAAATGTATGACTTGTATGGAGTAAATGGAGCACCATTCATCTCTATGGAAATGCTGGTCGACCGTTGTATTTGGCAGAAGGTGACAACTCTTTAAAATTAGTCTGTCAGTCACTTTTGGCCGTGCTAAACACCTGACAACACTAAGTAGAGCCGGGAAGAACAGGACAAAAATACCTTCTCTAGAGCTTCTCTGATCAGGAGTAGTGTGAATAGTAAGTTTTATTCTGGTACATTCTGCGACAGCAAGTCCCCAGGAGGTTCACTGCTCTCTGCATTCAGCTGCTTCACAGTCCCTCCCCCCTGCTCTGAGTGACAGCTGTAGCCGCCAATCAGGAGAGCACTACAACTGTCAGTAGGAGGGGAGGGGCTGACAAGCAGCTCAATGCAGATAGCACCGCATGTGAAGCTCCGCCTCCTGGGCACTTGCAACAGCAGAATAGAAGTTCATCTTCACGCTACTCTTGGTAATAAAAGCTCCGTAAAAGGTATGCTTGTACTGTTCTCCCCCAAGCCCCTACCTAGTATTATCAGCAGTGTACCACGGTCAAAACTGCTGACAGACTCTTTTAGTGCAATGGTAATTTTGTGTCCATGCTAAAAAAAAATCTTTCACTTTTCTTTTGCATTACCAATCTTCCATTAACATGGTTTCTTAATTGGTGCCCGGTTTTAGCTATTTGCACATTGACGATATTCTAGTAACCCCCCCCGTCCCCCGTTCCCTCTGGATACTGCTTTATTAGCGTTGTCATCCATAGACGCGAGCCTCAGGGAATCCCAGATCAGATTTCCCATTAAACAGTTGGTTTCTCTGGAGCAGCTGATGTCGGCCTTTACGCGTCTGCTGGTTTTTGGACAAGAATAATTAAACTACCCTTAGGTTAACCCCGTGAATGCCCTGAGGTGCAGTGTGATGAGCTGGATTGTGGTATAGAACGTGAACATCTCACGACCCCGAAATATCTGGCCAATAGCCATGAAAATCTCATGGGACAATTCGCCACAGATTTGCTAAAACTGAACATTGTATGTATCCTTATGGTCTACAAGGCGGCATTGTACAGAATTGGGGGGAAAACAGCAAAAACCTTGTGAACTTCGTGGCCTGCAGACATTGTCCTGTAAATTGTTTTCATACATGTTTAGATTTCTATTGATCCCTCAGTGATTGCAATGCGTCCGGCAGCCCCAAGACTTGATGCTCCCTCCACCACACTTCTCAGTTGTGATGAGGTTTTGGTGTGCAGTGTTCCTTAAGGACACCATGAAGAACGCTGCTGCTGCTGGCCAAAGCATACTTTGAAGTCCATCTTGGGTTTCCCTGAGACCCCTTGGGTGTTCCACAAAGACTTCTGTAGACACATTCTCCCTGAACAGATGAACCAAAAGTGGAACGTTTTAGCACAAATGCACAACCTTCTGTCGACAGCGGGCACCTGTAGTGATCTCCTCGCAGCTACTTTCCCCTGCTTAAAGTGATAGTACAGGGAGCGACTAGGTAAAGGCTCATGCACGCAAACGTATTTTCTTTCCGTGTCTGTTCCGTTTTTTGTTTGCAGACTTTGTGCGGAACCATTCATTTCACTGCCCCACAGAAGATTGCAGACACATCCCAGACATACCTGTGTGCACTGTGTGTCTGTATTACATGTCCAGGAAAAACACTTTTATTCTGCTGGAAAACAGCTCCCAAGTGCCCAGCTATACTGCTGCTGCTGCAAACCAGATTGAAGAGGGGAGGGCTGCTTTAGTTGCTCATATTTTGGCATTGGTAGCAGATAGAAAAATGACCTTGTTTGAAAGCTGACATCCCAACCTTTCAGATGACACAAGAATCACAGCATTATATCCAGTATATCAGAAGATATAGCTGTTAGAATTCAAGTCGGGAGAGAAAGCTGTTTTTACTTTCACTTTCAGCCGGGCACTTGGGAGCTGTTTTCCAGCAGAATAAAAGTGCTATTCCTGGACATGTAATACAGACACAAAGTGCACACAGGTATGTCTGGGACGTGTCTGCAATCTTCTGTGGGGCACTGCTGTTAGTTATATAGGTGAAGAACAGGGGAAAGACTCCCTTTAAAGTGCATTCAGGAATCACAGCAGACAAAGTGCATCTAATACCGCGTCCACGTGTGGTTTCTTTAAGTGTATTTTTTTTGCAGTCAAAACAACTCATTTAATGAACTCAAAGGGGCCGTTCACATGAAGTTTTTTGACAGGTTAAGGCTTCTTTCACACGATTGTACTTTATGCGGGATCCTCAGATCCGGACCCATTCATTTCTATGGGGCCGCAAAAGATGCGGACAGTACACCGTGTGCTGTCCGCATCCGTTGCTCCGTGCCACGACTCCGCAGAAAGAATAGAACATGTCCTATTCTAGACAAGAATAGGTATTTCTACGATATCCCCCGCATGTGTGGTTCGCAAATTGCGGAAAGCACATGGGCCAATATCAGTGTTTTGCAGATCCGCAATACACAACGTTCTTGTGAAAGAAGCCTAATTTGGAGCAAGTTACCCTCCAAAAACCGCTGGTTGGAGGTGCAGAGCCTGAAAACTGTGGGGTGAGGTGGCGCGGTTTATGGCCACGCCAAGCAAAGACATGTCCTTTGTTGGCACGCCAATAAACTGCAGCCACATGGACCACTGCAGTGCCTTCTATTGTAGACCGTGCGAGGCGGTATTTAGTGTGGAATAGGGCTGAAACGATTCATTGATGTACTCGATGAATTCGACACAGAAAAATCCTCGATGCAAATTTTCTGCATCGAGGATTCGTTTGTGTCACGTGACCACAGAGCGGGAGTAAGATTACTTCCGCTCTGTGGTCTCCGCCGGCTGCAGCAGTTAACAGGTTATACTTACATGAACTGTAGAAGCACCTTCGTACACGCCCCGGCTCTTCCATGGTCCCGCGCTGCACTTTGACCCGACGTCACACTGCGTCATGACGCAGTGTGTACGTCAGGGACAATGTGCAGCGCGGGACCATGGAAGAGCCGGGGCGTGTACGAAGGTGCTTCTACAGGACATGTAAGTATTACATCTGCTGCAGGGGAGAACTGAACCTGGAGGCACTGAGGAAGGGGGGGGCAAGCTGGTGGCACTGAGGGGGGGCAAGCTGGTGGCACTGAGGGGGGGGCAAGCTGGTGGCACTGAGGGGGGGGGGGCAAGCTGGTGGCACTGAGGGGGGGCAAGCTGGTGGCACTGAGGGGGGGCAAGCAGGAGGCACCTGGTGGCACTGGGGGTCAGGCTGGAGGCACCTGGTGGCAGTGGGGGGCAGGCTGGAGATACTGGGAGGCGCACTGGGGGCATACTGGGGGGCAAACTGGAGGCACCTGGTGGCCCTGGGAGGCAAGATGGTGGAACTGGGGGGCACTTGATGGCACTGGAGGGCAAGCTGATGGCAATGGGGGGGGGGGGCACATGGAGGCACTTGGGAGCAAGCTGGTGGCAAGCTGGAGGCACCTGGTGGCATTGGGGGGCAAGCTGGAGGCACAGGGGAGCTGATGGCATTGGGGGTAACTAATGACATATAGGACTGATGGCACGGTGGGGGAGGTCTGCTGACTTAGACTTAGAAAGGTAAACGTTCTTTTAATTAGCTATTTCTTATTAGAGTACTCGATTAATCGTTTGTTTGTTTGTTTGTTTTTTTTTTTGCTGCCCCATTGAATTGAATAGTTCCACATACGGGCCACAAAACATCCACAATTTGTGGACCGTTAAACATCCAATGGTCGTGTGCATGAGCGCTTATTACAAGCATGTTGTCCCCCATGGTGCCGTTATTCTGCTTTTGTGTTTAATGTTTGCAGAGAAAATCAACTTTATTTCACGCTCCCACCGTATGCTAATGAGCACTTTGTAGTCAAGGAAGCTGGCTATTGCATCCTTAAAGTCAAGTTCACCGCACCCTCTTCCTGCTCCTTGATTGACATTTCAGAGCAATGGGAACATCACCCCCCACACATCTTGCGCAGGAGGACTCTGTCTCATCCAGGGCACTTCCGCAGTGACTTCAAGGGATTCTGTCACCTAGTTTAAGCCTAAAGAGCTGAGGACATGGGCTGCTAGATGGCCACTAGCCCGTCCACAATATACTTTTCCTATTGCTGTGTGTGTCTTTGTTTAGTAAAAAAACGATTTTATTCATATGCTAATAGGGGTTATAAGGAGCCCAAGGGGCGGTTACCAATCTTCCTGGATCCCAGCGTGCCCACTGTGAAGGAGCCCAGCACCGCCCCGCATCCTCTCATCTCCTACTTGCTCCCCCGACTTCACGCTTTCAGAGCGCCGTAATCTCGCGCATGTGCGAGTACGCCGCTTGTCAGCGCTAGTAAACTGTTCCTTCCCTGTGCTGGCATCAGCATCAGGGAACGAACTGCGCATGCGCGAGATTACGGCGCTCTGAAAGCGTGAAGTCGGGGGAGCAAGTAGGAGATGAGAGGATGCGGGGCGGTGCTGGGCTCCTTCACAGTGGGCACGGCTGGGATCCAGGAAGATTGGTAACCGCCCCTTGGGCTCCTTATAACCCCTATTAGCATATGAATAAAATCGTTTTTTTTTACTAAACAAAGACACACAAAGCAATAGGAAAAGTATATTGTGGACGGGCTAGTGGCCATCTAGCAGCCCATGTCCTCAGCTCTATAGGCTTAAACTAGGTGACAGAATCCCTTTCAAACTGCTCATTAGCATACAGCAGGAGCGTGGAATAAAAATAATTTTCTCTGTAACCATTAAACACAAAAGCAGAATTACAGCACTATGGGGGGGGAGGGGGAGGGCGGCAACATGCTTGAAATGACGAAATGCACAAAGCTAAATGTTAAATATCTGAATATTAGGTTCTCTTTAGGTTGCTGCAGTGTTTTCCTACACAAATGTCATCAGTTAATACGTTTTCCATGCATGTGACTAAAAAGAATAACTCCCAGCATCTTCTAA
Organism: Rhinella marina; assembly: GCA_900303285.1. NCBI lineage: Eukaryota > Metazoa > Chordata > Amphibia > Anura > Bufonidae > Rhinella > Rhinella marina. Next base: position 259,968 of record ONZH01025368.1, on the reverse strand, counting down.
GAACCAAAAAAAAAAAAACGGACCGCACACAGGTGCTGTTTTTTTTTTTTCCCCTGATCACAAGGATGGTCAGTAGAAAAATACTGGTCATGTCCATATGCCCATTAGGCCTCTTTCACACGAACGTTGTTTTTTGCGGTCCGCAAATTGCGGTCCAACGGGTCCGTTTTCCGTTTTTTTAAGATTCCGTTTGTATTCCGCAATGTTTCCGTTGTTCCGCAAAAAACGGACGTTGTGTCTCCGTATGTGTTCCGTTTTTTGCGGACCGTTTAAAAAAACGGAAAGTGTCTTTTTTTTTTTTTTTAAGTGGTCTACACCCCCTGGGCAACAGATCTGGACAACATACGGAAAGGCTTCCGTAGCGTTCCGCATTTTTTGTGGACCCCTTGACTTCTATGGGTCCGCAAACCGTTTTTTGCGGCCAAGAATAGGACATGCTCTATTTTTTTTTGCGGGCAACAGAACGGACATACGGATGCGGACAGCACACGGTGTGCTGCCCGCATTTTTTGCGGGCCCATAGAAATGAATGGGTCCGCATTTTTCATGTGAAAAATGCGGATCGGAGCCCGCAAAAACAACGTTCGTGTGAAAGAGGCCTTAGGCAAAAAACGCAGATCCTCTCAAAATGCGGATGATGTCAGTGTTGCATCTGGTTTTTGTTTTTTCGGACCCATTGGGTCCATGGTGAAGAGTGAATCGTTCTATCTTTTGCGGATTGGACATACAGATGATCCATGCGCTTTCCGTATCCATACGTCCATTCCGCAAAACGATAGAACATGTCCTATTCTTAGACCACGGACCCATTAATGTCAATGGGTCTGTAAAAAAAAAACTGATAAAACAAAGACGTCATCCATACTTTGTGGACCTCAAAATACATACAGAGGTGTGTCTGAGGCCTCAGAGCGTGAGCTGGACACTGCGGGAGCTGCATCTCGCCCTCTGAGAATCCTTGGTTCTGCTTTAATTTAGTCTTTTTGCTTAGAATAAATGAGCATTTGTGTTTCCCACGTTTCATACCGCCACCTCCACCCTCGTCACATCCAGTCCTATATTTAGTGCTAAACATATGCGTCCTATATTGGATGTGTATTATGGCTGTCGGACCTCTACAAGGCTGGCGTCTAATAGGAGAAGCTTGATTCCAGTAGGTAGCTGTCAGTCTCGCTCCACTTTCTAGATGACCTTTTGTATGTTTATCTCGTGTCAGGATGCGCTCTCATTTCCAGTGAGTGGCTGGGGCCATCACTACACATTCCCAGCTTTTCCTTGTTCTGCACAGAACAGAATTAACATTTTATTCCATACCCATCGATCTGAAAATTTTCCATTGACAGGTCTGTAATAATATTAGGAGACTAGATTGTGTCTGATAGAGATGAGCGGCGCTACATTTCAGTCCTGCACAGATCACTTTAGTACGAAGGTCTTTCTCCTGCACCAACCACTGAGTGACGTATACAGGGAAAGTCAATGATCAGCTCACCGCTTTACTGAGCCAAGAGAAATCCAGCACCAGGTCCTTTATTGGTAGCAATCCATAGTTCAATGCAGGAACCCCAGCAGTGTGTCTACGCGTTTCAGACTTCTAATGGTCCTTACTCATGACCTGATTGACAGATATGACTCCCTATATAGAAAGAAGTTCTGCAGTGTGTATGAAGCTCTGTATACACTCCGTTTGAGCCTACATTTATGAAAGACCAGATTTTTACGCCGGTCTTTGATAGCCACTGTGCTTCCAACAGTAGTGCTTAATTTGGGGAGGCGCAGGCCTCTTCATAACTTAGGTGCACCTACAGCACATACCGGCCGACAGAAGTAAAAAAAACTGCACACTGGTGCCGACAGTGTGCACTCAGCTTTATACAGTTCAGGGTCCTAGCTGCTGCAGAATGTCTTTATTAAAGGGATGAGGGTGTTTGACATCAATTCATTAGTAACGGAAATAGGTTCTGCAGCAACTGAGGTGCGTGTTTATAAGGAATATGCCTCCTACTATAAGTGAAATCGTTGCGGAGTCAGCGGCCTTGTGTCACGCGGAACGCCTATGCACAGCCGGGGGCATTATTCCATCCGTATTCCAGCGAGCGACACTTCCCTATTAGTTAATTGCATAAATGGCAGTTCCATAACATTTCCTTATTATTGGCATTGCCTCCTTGCAAGATAGACGGGAATTCCTGTTAATTCTACCAAGAATTTCTAACTAGCGGCCTTAATCTTTTTATTTTTCTCTGTGATGTCATTTCGTCACCATTAGTCATCTGCCCTGCCGTTAACCTCTTCCTTGCTGCATGGATCCTTTGTACTGTACAGGTGGTGTTCCTCCCCATCAGGTCTATAAATTATGGATCACTCATTAGTCATTATCCTGCTGGCTGATCCCTTATGTCATTTTCAGCCATGCAGCTCATAGGCTCCCTGTTTCCGAGTTAACTTTTGTATTGTTTGGATGCTTCCGATTTAGTCCTTTTGTGCAAAGATCATCTCAAGTTTTCTACCTGTGGACATTTACCAATTTGTACGTCTTGACCATTGGATATCTCTTGTATCAGTCAGCACTGTTGGAATATGTTCACAGGATTTTAAGTCCGACATGTATTTGCCACCAAATCTATGACAGAAAGGCCATTTTCACACAAGCGTATTCAAATCATTCAGTGTTCTGGCTCTGTAATACGTACGGATTCCTGATGATATACTGTCGGTATTGTCATCAGTATTTTACCTGGATTTACATGCGTATTCTTTGTAATGTCCGTAGCAAATACGCGCAAAACTCATGCTGTGGATTTCAAATACTGATATAAAATTATACCCCCATGTGAATAGCTCTATTCATTAATATTAGCAGTGGATTCCGGTACATACCTGTAATATCTGGGCCATATACAGATGGCAAATACGCTCGTGTGAATGCGGCCAAACTTAGGCCAAAACTCTGACGCGGATTTGTAGTTTGATTGCCGCGTAGCTGGCCATGGGTTAGCGACATTCAATGGGACCGTCTAATGGCCGTTAAAAACGGGTACACTATGGCCACTCACCCTACCCACTTGCTCGCGCTGTGCAGTCTCTGGTTTCTTCATTGAGCAGGCCCTGCCGATGGACCTGCGTTATGCGCGGTGACGTCACCACGTTGGCGCGCGCAGTGACGTCATCACGCACATCGCAGGTCCTTCGGCAGGTCCTGTTCAGTGAAGAGAGAAGAGACTGCTGCAGCGCGAGCAATTGGATAAGGTGAGATTTTTTTTTTTTTTTGTTTGTTTTTTTTTTTTTTAATCTTAAAAAAGCAGCTGTGGGGCATGTATTTAAACCATGGGGGAAATTATTTAAGATGGGGGCCTACATGGGGGACATTATTAAAGTTGGGAACATTAAAAAAAAATTCCTACACTATGGGGGACATTATTTTACCAGGGGGCCTCCATGGGGGACATTATTTTAGTTAGGGGCACTATGGAGGGCATCATGGGGGTCATGATTATAGTTGGAGGCAAGAAATAACTGCCAATCCAATTCATCAATTTTTCATGTCCGTTTTTAACGGACAAGAAAAACTGATGCAAAACGGACATTAAAAATGGACACACGGCCAGAAAAAGGATGCACACAGTGATGCAAAATGGCCATGAAAAACTGACAGTGTGTCTATGCCTATGTGTCTATGTCTGTCGTGTGCATGTAGCCTTAGAAAAAATCTGCAGCCGTATGAACTTTGATGCAGATTTCTGACTTTTTACATGTGGATTTTGGTATGGGATTGTCACCCCAATCCATTGCTGCTTGATATTAGGTACTGCAGCTTCGCTTGGAGACCCAAGTGAATCTCTAGTTCTGTCCGGTTATTTGCCTCAGATCCTGACCTTTCCTTTTTCAAAGAGTGAAATCTGCACACATGTGCGCACAAACAATTGACATGCTGCAGATTTCAAAATCCACACCGCAAGTCAGTTTCCATGCAGAAAAGTTCTGAAAATGTCATCTTCTTAGCTAGTACTGTATTACGCTGCACTCTGTACTGTGTGCATGTAACCTTATTGGGCACATTTCAGTTATTTAAAGGCTATGGAGACCTTCAGGGCATTTTTTTACTTGTTTTGGGATAGAAATAATTTTTTCAATTGGTCTTTATTAAAACTTTTCAGCCTTTTTTGAGATACAGGGGTTGAAAAATCAGTCTTTGCAGAGTAACACTTCACAGTCCCGTCAGACCCACATCTTTCAGACATTTATGGCATGCACTACGGATGTGCCATAAATATCTAAAGTAGGAATACCCCTTTAAGCAATTGTCCAGCAAGACATCTGTTTTTAAGTAGGATTGAAGGTAATGGTTGTTAGATGCTACGGCAGGCCCTGTGGTGGTCGGTTGGTTTTTAGACTGTATGACCAGACTCCATTTTGTGCACTGTGAGAATCTGCAGATCTGTATCTCCATCGAGACTCCCCTATTGTGGTGACGCCTAGCAGCAGTGTCCCTGGAGCCTGGCATCAGTATACCAGCTGGAGGGGAATGGTGGGCGTACAGCAGGAGTGATGATTTCTGACTCTCTCTTTCATCCTTTCATCATAATTTTGTTGCTGCCTTATTATATGGGTTTCCTGACTTTATTCCGCACCTCCAGCCCCCGGATCTGCCCATAGTGCTAGATAATACCTAAAATATATTGTGTGCATAAGTGTTAAAAACCCAAATTCATGTGGTCATGTGCCCAGATCTGCAGAACACTTTAGGGTAGTAGTTAAACCGTTAAGCTGAAAAGCTGCTTATGGACGGCCATGTCCACGGGTCATGTGGGAACATCTCACCGTCCTCCTGATACAGCAGCATCCAAAAAACTGCCATACGCATTGATTTGCGGTATATACAGTATGTGTCATGTGGAATCAGATCTGTATACAGCAAGCATATACCATACTATTCTTTGTCCCGCCCCACCTCCCAGTATATGGACCCAGAGCGATCAGCTGAAATTTTCTGGCAACCTGTCATTTCTCTGCAGCACCCCCACTGGGGAAATTAACCCATGGCGGGTTACTGTAGCTGAGCTCCTATTCACTTTAATGGGAGTTGATCTGCAGTAACCCAGCACGACCACAACACTTTAAAGGAGATGTCCCTCCTGCTCCATTCAAAGGAGTTCCAGGTCTGGAGGCTGCAAGGAACAGCTGATCAATGGGGGTTGGAGAGTCAGTCCCTCACTGATTGGATATTAATGACCTGTCGTGAGGATATGTCATCAACATCAGAGTCATCCAACCCTTACAATGACCTGGACCCCTCGTATACATTATACTTACCTACTCCCCGGCACCCACATGGTTCCGGATCCCCGCATGGGCCTCCCTAGCATTGCTGGTGACGAGAGATGCAGCTACGGCCGTGCAGGGATCCGGAGAGACGCGGGTGCCGTGGGCCATCACAGGTGTGCCAGGTCCTCTAGATAAAGGTTTTTGCCATTCCCTGAGGTCCTTAAAGTAGAGGTTCCCTATTCCTAAATGGACAGGCCATCAGTATTTGACCGGTGGGGGTCAGACTCTCAGCTGATCAGATATTGGAAGGGGCTGGGCACTGAGGCCTCTTCAGCCAGTGACTTCACGTCCATTGGTCACGTGGCCATTGATTGGGATTGAGCTGCAGTACCAAGCACCACAGCCCCTTCATACAGCTGATCTATGGAGGGTCACAGAAGTAGGAACCTCACCAATCAGATATCTATGGCCTATCCACCCAGAAAACCCCTTTAAATGGAGGTATTGAGGTACAGGAGATATCAGGAAGCTCCCCGGTATCTGGGGGACGGCCTCTGTGGTAGTTATAGTTCTCCGTACTTCTCGGAGCCAGTCATCTCTCCTTGCTGTTTGTTTGTCCAGCATCTGGTACAGTAAGCACGCCCGGCTGGCATATGGTGTTGTGGAGCTGGTCGGGTTGATAATGTCTTAACACTTCACTGCAGGGTAAACTGAAACATTAGATTTTTGGATAACACCTGCTGTGCACAGCATCGGTCTGGCGTGGAAAGTTTATCCGCCGCGTTGGCCTCCAGTTATGTCATTTGAGGGCAAAGCAGCACATGCCGAGATAAAAAGGCTTTCCTGTTATTTTCTTCAGTGCAATCAGCTGAGCAAGGAATAAATGGACGTCCTGGAGCATTTCCATATATAAGCCTTAAAGGGGAGCCGCACATTGGGCAGGAGTATAATAACCCTTAGTTTATAGCGTTTGTACAGGGTTCAGCTACATCCACCTACAGATTCTTTTCATCCGTTTCTACTATACTGTAAGTTGTGGGAACAGCAGTTCTGTTGGTGCAGGTACATGTCATTGAAATAACGTAATCCAAAGACTTAGAACATGCTGCAAAATTGGCCATTTTTTTGTATGAGCAAGGTCTGAGCATATCTCTGCCGATTTAACTATACAAGGCGCAATGTATGGCAGAATATGTTGGTGTATGAATTGTTTTCGCCACCCACCTTTGAATCTTTATTACGTTTACAATGCCTAGTCAGTATGTCATTCTGTAGTTGGTACTGGAGGGTGCCCCAGCTGGTATCTACTAGAATTTCTGCCTTGCTAATGGTACAGCTGCTGTTAATGGGTGCTCGGCCTGACCATCTCTTTGTGAGTCCTAAGTTTCTCACGGCCAAGTGCAGCCTTTCAAGGGGCACCTGTTTTGGACAATCCTTTTAATCAGAACGAAGGGCCTGCTGCAGGGGTCCCGGTAGTCGGCGTTAGTTAGTATGTGCCAACCAAGCAGGACAAGCATACATTTTGTGAGATTTTATTTTCAGGAGTAGTGTAAATATGAACTTTTATTCTGCCAGATTGGGATCCTTCAGTGTTCAGGAGGCGGAGCCTCACAGTGAAGCTCCACTGCATTGAGCTTCTTCACAACACCTCCTCTCTGCTTGGAGTCACAGCTGTAGCTTCCAATTAGGAGAGGACTAGAGCGGTCACCTAGAGAGGAAGCAGCTTACTGCAAAGGGCACTTCAAAGGGAATCTCCACCTCTTGGGCACTTGCAGGAGCTGTCAGAATAAAACTTCATATTCTCACTACTCCTGATGGAAAAAAGCTCCATAAAAGGTATGTTTGTACTGCAATCCCCAGCCCCCCTACCTAGTGCTATCTGCAGTTTAGTATGATAAAAACTGCTGATTGACTCCCTTTAGTCTCCAAGGAAACATGACATGAAATGTTTAATTCCCTTTCAGCCCCACCACAGGGGAAACAAAGCATTACAGAGTTCCCATTGAAACCAAAGGGCTGTGGATGTAATTCTCCAAAGAGAGAGGGGTGATGTCCCCAGCCGTTTCAGCTAATTGATGGAGTTCCCGAATGGGTACCGTGGATCCCTTTTAAGAATAGTGCTTTGTTTTTGGATGTAGGGAGCCTGTGGTTTTTGTAGAGACTGGGTGCGTGGTGATTTGGGGATGCCCAGGGGGAACTTATTGAAAGGACACTTGGAAACTTGGAATTTTGCAGTATATACGAGCAAGCTCTGTGGGTGAAAAACAGACCATATAGAGAAGAAAAGTAATGACCTAGAAATCTCTTCTGTCTGTAGGTTTTTTGCCCTGACCTCACTCAGAATCGTGTTTCTGGCAGCATTTGGCCTCATGATCATCATCTGCGTGGATCAGTGGAAGAACAAAATTTGGCCTGAACTTGGAGGTGAGAATTAACATGGTCCTAAATCCAGATAAATAATGTTCCAGTTTTTTGATGTTGTAAGTTTTCTTTATTAACTAAATTTTAAAGGGTTTTTTTTTTCAGTCTGCAGTCGTCAGGATAGGTCATCAGATCAGTGGTAGTCCAACATCCGCCACCCCCAACAATAAGCTGTTTTTGGCTACCGCCTGAAACGAAACCACAGCCCGAGCCAAAAGACAAAGATTCTGGCGCTGTGTGTTGGCCATGCTGGCGTACTGAAGTTCCAGCTCCACCCACTGTCCAATTTCCTATGCCAACGGCTGGAAAAACAGCTGATCAGTGGGGGTGTTGGACCCGCCCGCCAATCTGATATTGATGACCTGTCCTGAAAAACCTCTTGAAGGAGTTGCCTCATAGAGACAGTCTGTAAGCCAGAACAGAGAAAGACTTTGGACCTGACCTGCAAATATTCTGTTGTATATGTTGGATTTTATTATCTGCTGATTATTATTTTTTCTAACATTTCAGCTGCAAGATCCAATGAGATGGACAATGAAAGGTGAGCTGAGATCCCGGAAATCCCTGCACGTTATACAGCATAATGTCTGGCAGCTGGCCTAATATCACAGTGTTTATCAGCAGCCCCATTGCTAAATAATGAGTAGTAATCCTCTCAATACTAATAGGATCATTATTGGGTATTACAAACAATACCAGGCAGTGTACGGAGACCATTCACAGCCTCACAAACAAGGGACAGTGATCTTGTTACATTTATCTACTCATTTGTACTTAAAGGGTTTTTCCCCTGGGGAGGGGGGGGAAATAATTTTAATTGAAAACTGGGTCAGAGTGTGTCAAAATAACATCATTACTCATCTCGCCGATCCCCTGCTGCTGTTCTGTGCCTGGCTCCTTTCCACTTTCTGGACTCCAACCAGACACTAGATGAGGTAGGTCACGTCTGCGGCCAGTAATTAGCCAAGTAGGCAGTCCAAGTTAGAGAGCCCAGGAAGTAGAGAGGTGCTAGAACCAGCAGAAACTAATGGGGTCATTTATAAAGAGCGATGTTTTACACAACAGTCTTAATAAGCCTGCGCTGGTGCTTGATGCGCCTTAGTTATGTAGAGGAGCTGGCCCGCCCAAGCCACGCCCCCTTTATTCGTGAATGGGGAAAAGTCGCAAATTTGCCTCCAGATCTACATTGTGACCAAATTTGCAACAAAAGTAGGCCAAAAAGTGGCGTACTTCAGATCATAAATGTCCCCCTAAGTGGTGGGTGATTGGTAGGGTCAGTAATAATGATGAATACACACGTCACCACTTCACTGGGTGGCAGGATTTTGCAACCTGTATGATGGCATCAATTACTGCAACGGCCTAAAGTACTGCAGAGGTGAAAAAGCATCATATGAAAGCACCTGGATCATCCATGTTGAATTTCAGCACCTCATAGATTTGTTCTAAGTGGAGAGAAGCGCCTCCAGAGGTGTCTACCAGTGATGTAAGGTGCCCATTCACCTTCAGTACATGTGGGCCAAACCATTGTTTGGCAGACAGATATCTCTCCAGACTCCCCCATACTCGTACATGTCAGGTTCAGCTGAGGGTCTATGTGTTTTCAGTGGGGAGAGAGTAGAAAGCTGCCACCAGACAGCTCTGGTAATGGCTTATCTCCTGGAAGAAAAAAAGGATTGTGTGTCTTAGTATTGGCTATCTGCTGCTATGGTTCCTTTGGACTCTTCTAGTTGGGGCTTTGTACACCCGAGGCTGCTCAGCGTACCGGAGCTCTGTCATCATGCAGCCGAAGTGTGGATCACTCTGACAAATTTTCTAAGGAACCTTAAAGTCTTCAAATCTGAAAATCCTGGCAAGGTATGAACATCGTTGTCCCTCTCAAGCATTATTAGTGTGTCAGGTTCTATACTAGACCTTATATTACTGCCCACCTTCATCCTATGTACACATTGACTACTGAACATACAATAACCAAGAATAAGAAGATGGAAAGTACAGTAAAGATCAAATGAGGATAAAAACTGGACGCCAGCCGTCTCGTGCAATGCTGCACTTCATCTTGGGCCACTAAACGGCTGTCCCGAAGTTTAATCCTCCTTTGATGTATCCTACTTGAACAATAAAGACAGAATTTTAACCAGACGGTGAGTGCCGTACTTTTACCATCTTCCTATTCGTCAATTTGTGAAACCTTTTGGTACTGAGTCCCACCTGTAGACTGGACTGTGTTCACACCGGGATCCCAGGGGCAGTATGCAGACTTCCACATTATAGAGACAATGGCAGTGTCACTCATTTCTGTATTGCTATATAATAACCATGCTTTCACTCCGTTTGCAGTTCTGCCTCCTGGTCTGTGGATTCCTCACCTTTCTGATGGTCCTGGGTGGATATATTCCTGGTCTTGTGCTCTCCTATCTGCTATGTGAGTTCAGCCTTTCAACTTTCCTGTTCACTGCCTAAAGTATCCGTCATTAGATTTGCACAGGTCTTTACTGCCATGACTATTACCTCCCTCCAGTGACAGTATGTAGAACCCAGAAATCATACTCGTAGGAGTAAGGTTGGCTGAGGCTGCTGACTTCAGTGGGGCCAACCAACTATTTTGCTTGTTTGAGGGTGTGCTGACTGTCTCCCAACAGATTATGTCGGTGGAAAAAGGATCATCCATGTTGCATTTCAGCACTTCATAGTTTTATTCTAAGTGGAGATAAGCGCCTCCAGAGGTGTCTGCCAGCGATGTAAGCTGCTGATTCACTTTCAATAAAAATCTATTTTTGCAGATGGCTATCTCTCCCGACTCCCCCATACTCATACATGTTCAGCTGAGGGTCTATGTGTTTTTAGTAGGTGAAGAGAAGAAAGCTGCTGCCAGACTACTCTGATAATGGCTTATCTCCTGGAAATAAAAAAAAAAAAAAAAAAAAAAAAAAAAAAGATTGGGTGAAAAAATTCAAGTCACCCATTCCTTTTTTATCGCCAACATCATCTGTCAAGGGAGAGTCAGGAGGCTCACTTACACATTAGAGTATGATTTGGTCCTGCCAAAAACGGCGGGTGTGGTCAAAATTACAGTAATGTGTTTGGGCTGGCCTTTTTTTTATCCCATCTTGAGTGAGAACATGTACACGCTTGGCTAAGGATATATATGTATTGGAGTTGTGAAGAATGAGCATACAGATGGCAGCTTAAGACTCACAGGGAAGTGGAGGCTTTTTTTGTTTATATATATATACCAGATACCTGACTTTTAACCCTTAAGATGTAGTAATCAATTGTAACCACAGCATCTGAGCAGTCACTTGCTGGGAATACTGCACTCCCAGTAACTGAACGGTTCCCCCATGACAACAGCACTTGAGCCGTTCACTTGCTATGGCAGTCTCGGGCCTTCTGAAGGCTCTGAGGCCTGCATAGTAAAGTTTCTATCAAGCCCTACCTGTGGCAGAGCTTGATAGGAATGCAGTGATTCTCCCATAAACTGTAGTGGTAAATCATTGCAGTCTATGGGAGAAGTGATTAGATGGTCGCACGTTAAAGTCCCCTATGGGTAAAAAAAAAAAAAAAGTTATATAATATAAAAATTCAGATCTACCCCCTTTTCTACTTTTTTGAAAAGTAAAGATCATTATGTCCCAAAATGCCCATACTGTTAAAATATAAGTTTATTTATCATGTATGGTGAACGTCTTAACAATTCTAAACCCCCTTGTATAAAGCCCTTGAGTCTAATCTGACCTGTTTCCTCTTCCATACAGTGCTGTTCATCCTGCTGTGGCCATTGGCAATATACCATCGCCTGGGGCAGCGTGTTTACCAGAAACTGGAGCCAGCCCTGCAGAGGCTGGACTTCAGTGTCCGTGGATACATGATGTCCAAGCCGAAGGAGAGACCATGTAAGTGTTAGAAACAGAGGGGAACCTTGCGAGTGTTGTATTGATAACGTGCAGGGCACACAGTGCATGGCATTTACTCTTTGGTTGGCATTGGCAAATTTTGGCATGGAATTTTCATGGCTAAATCCTTGGCTCAAAGTCTGACGTGACAACAGCTCCCCATACAGATTATCTGCATATGAAGTTCTACAAGCAGCCATTGGGGATGGGGGCCATTTTGGGATTTCTTATGCACTACACAAGTTCATGGCATTAGAAATTTAAGCACAAAGAAGACCACCCTTTTAATTGGTTTCTAAGGATGGGTTCACATCACATTTTTATCTTACGTTTAACATATACGTTTTTTTTTTTTTTTTTTTTTTGGTGGACTGTGCAGTACAGAAAAGTATAGTGTACTACGCTTTTGTATCCTTTTGTCCCCAACGTATATGTTAAACGTAGGGCAAAAAAATGTGGTGTGAACCCAGTCTAAGAAGTGTATCCACTAGTAACGTTGCATCTTTTTGTGACTAGTGCACGGCCGAGCCCTTCCTCCAAATGAGGGAAGCGATAGTGAAGAGGAGCTGGCTGCATTCTGCCCCACGGTAAGAGCACACATGAGATTTTACTTTGGGAAACTTTATTCTTTTCTGTGATCTGTGAATTCCCCCCCCCCTTTTTTTTTTTTAATGAAATGAGCAAGTTAATTCTTAGACGCACAAGTAGTCTGCCCGATTTGCTCACACCCAGCTGGACACCCATCTCATAGGTCATGTTTTTCATCTCCTTAGCTGGATGATTCTGCAGTCGCTAAAGAACTAACAATATCGGATTCTGAACATTCGGACGCAGAGGTTTCATACACAGATAATGGGACGTTTAACTTGTCTCGGGGTCAGACTCCTCTTACAGAAGGCTCAGAAGGTAAATCTCTTTTACCACGATGGAAGAGTATCGCTTGTGTATTGCTTGCATTGGGATATGTCCAACATTTTTACCCCCTTAGGCCTCGTGTACATGACCTTATTTTGGGTCCGCATCTGATCTGCATTTATTGTGGATTGTACATGGACCATTTAATTTCTAAGGGTCTGCAAAAAATACGGTGCACTAACGGATATCCTCCTTGTGCTGTCCGCTTCCGTGTGGATGTTCCGCAGATTACAGAACATGTCTTGTCTGTTTTGCATATTATGGAAATGAATAACAGCCACTTGGTTTTCCAAAAGTAGTTTGCTTTTTATTATTATAGGCAAAATATAGTGCGAACGTTTTCGGCCTATCCAGGCCTTCGTCAGGCACTACAATCAAATACAGTGAAAGAAACAATAAATATGTTGCTTTGTAACAAAAGGTATATATGGCAACAAACATTAACATATCAGTACATATCGATATATATCAGTATATGTCAGTACAGGAGATCAGATATAGTAGTATTTACAAGATTCCATAAATCCACTGACCCTTGGGAGGTCCAATGTATCCTCAGTAGATACATATTCAGAAGCGGTACATTTTTGACAAACAGAAAAGGGAAGTTCCTGACCCAAAAGTTCAGGCCCAGTTCCGAGAATCATATAATCTTTCCTAGTATTATATAACTGAATATTCTGGAAAAAAGACCTTATCTGGCGTAGTAGTTAAGTACATAATAGTTTTTACAGATACAAATGCCATTAGAAAATTTGAGAGGTCTCCAGAGTCAACTCACCTTTGCCGCGATCTAGGTGTGGAAGGAGAAGATAATGCTGGCGCTGTGGAGTATGTATGCGTTTAAGGAAGGTTTCATACTTCATAGTGGTGGCGTCTCCTTAAGTAGTCTGCCCCAGCGTGCGCAGATATCACGCGTACCGGAAGTGACGAGTGGTGCGTTCCACAGGCCGGAAGTCGACGGGCCGTGGAACGCATCCTCCTAAATAGTATATGGCAATGCAGCAGCGTCGCAGAGAAGAGATAGAATCAAAGAAAAGAAATAAGAATGTCATAAGATAAAGTGGAACAGAGAAAATAAATGGAGGAGGACACCGTTATAAAAGTAAGAAAATACACTTCACATTGGAACGCATATTTGCGTTCCAGGAAGGTGTATTGAGATGTTATGGGTAAATTGAAGAACACAGGGAAGAACTGGAGGAAGAATAGAAAAGGGAGAATAAGTAAAAAAGAGAGTGAGATACACCAGTGCAGCAAGTGGTCGAATCAGGTAGCCTGTAATACAAGTAAACAGAGAGAACTTAATTAGTATTCACATACAAAAAAGGGAAAATTGCAATGAGATATTAGATTGGTTACAAGATATCAAATACTCATATTAGACCATATAGTTCATATTCTCTATTTAGTCCCTTGGGTGCTAGTGTTTGAAAAGTATGAATCCAAAAGGCTTCCCGTCGTTTCAGTTGTTTAATGTGATTTCCCCCTCGGCGTGCTGGGAGGACCTGTTCTATAACTTGGAACTTAAGCTGTGAAATTCTGTGTTTGGCCTCATGAAAGTGGGCTGGGACTGGTAATAGGAGATTTTCCTTTCTAATTGTAGACTTTTGAGTTTACATATTCGATCCCTGATCTTCTGTGTAGTTTCCCCTATATAGAGTAGGCCACATGGACACTTCAAAAGGTCCACCACATAATTGCTATCACAAGTAAAGTAATTGTTGATTGTGTATGGTTTTCCAGTGTGCGGATGGAATATTTGTGTACCTTTTTGTACATGTGAACACTGCAAACAGTGATGGCAGGGAAAAGTGCCTTGTCGTTGAGTCTTTAGAAAAGTCTGCTTTGGGATCCTAACTGAGGAGCCTATATCCGCACAGACCAAGAAGTCTTGGAGACTTTTTGATTTACGGGTACATGTCAGGGGCGGTTCACGGAATTCTTCTACCGTCGGGTATGCCTTATGGAGTCGGTGCCAGTGACTACGTATAGTGTTAACCATCTTGTTATTTGTGGGGTGGTATGTGTGAACAAACGGTAACCTCTTGGGTTTGGATGTTTTTTGTATTTTCTGGCGGGTATATTGCAGTATTTTATCTGGGTAACCCCTTTGAATAAACCTCTCCTTCATCTCCTCTAATCTCTGGTTTCTTAGAACAGGATCCTGGACAATTCTCTGTACCCGTTGGTATTGTGAACCCGGAATGGCTTTTTTGGTATTGGTCGAATGAAAACTGCTATAATGTAACAAGTTGTTCCTATCTGTAGGTTTGCGATATAAGTCAGTTGTTAATGATCCCGATTCGGTTGTCTGTTTTGCAGACTGTAATAGCCAGTTCTAGTTAGGAGAGTAAGAAAACTGCGGCATGCACGAGGTCCTTATCCGTATTTTACATTCCCTTGGTTTGAGGACCACAAAACAAATCCAAGTACATGAGGGCCTTAAAGAGGATTTATGGTGACAGGTCCTCTTGTAAGCTTTTATCAGCAGGACAGTTTTCATACTTTTGACAGGATCTGAGTTATAAAACATGAATGATATTAGACTTTCATGCCGTTTATTTCCTGAAAGTTGGACACCTTGCACATTATGAAAATACCACTCAGCGCTTTCCAATCACAGATGCCTGTTTGTGATTTTACATCAAAGCATAACCTTTTGTACAAAATGCATAAAAGTTCTGACTGGTGACATGAGTAGTAACTTGCAGAAAAGTTTACAGTATATGAATTGCCATTTCTTTTTATACACAGATCTGGACCGCCATAGTGACCCAGAAGAGTCATTTGCACGAGATCTCCCCGACTTTCCTTCTATAAATCCAGAGGTAACTGGAATAGATGATGAGGATGACACCAGCATTGGGCTCCCAGTTGCAACCAGCCACCCCCATATGTCTGCCCACCAATTGTATGACGAGTCTTCAGAGTCGGAGGTGCCACTTGCAATTGGTGCTCAGCAGCTCAAAGACAACCTTACCAACCTAGTCACTCGGGGGATGATACAGATGGCGTTGGCAGGTGTCACCCAGCAAGCCTCAGGCTTTTTGGAAAATCCCAGGCAGAAAACATATCAGAGAAACTCAAGCTCTGAGCTGGACACTGATGCTGAAGCCGATGACTTTGAGCTACTGGACCAATCAGAGCTGAGCCAGATGGATCCAGGCAGCCCACGTGGCCAACAGTAACTTTGAGGAAGGTGCCAGTCCCTTGTGAACATACAATCTCTTAATTTTTTTTTTTTTTAAAGCATTCTCATTGTAGACCCGTATCTTCAGACTGTGTCTTCTCAGTGTTCCCCCGTGTGAGGTTTCCATTACTTAATGCAGGACTTTCCAGCCTGCTCCTTTATCACTGTGAAGTCTGAACCAGTAGATTAGTGAAGCTAGAACGAAAGACGCAGTATTTTAAAAGTCAATGCCTGCTGGATAATGGACTGGTGCAACAGATCGGACTTTTCTCATCAGCACCCATCTCATACTAAAACTAGATATCTGCAGTAGAAGACTGCCCGGGCAGTCCTTACAATGTAGATGGTTATAACGTTTGGTGAGTTGGGGACATTTCAGTGCGTGACCCTGTAGTTTTCATGTCCAGTTCACATGGCAGATTGTAAAATGTGGACTTGGCACTTAAAAAGATGTGTACAGGAGAGTGGAGTAATCTGATGTCTGTATAAAGTGTAGCTCCACTTCCAAACAAGTCTTCATTTGGAGGATCCACAGATGGTAATATAGATGTTTTTGGCCTTGTTGGTTACATTTTTGCTGATTTTCTCTCTGGTTGCCCCCAAAACACATTATTCAGATGTCCACAGTCGGCTGCAAGGTAAGTTTGTACAGTGGTATGGGCGCCCCCCTCAGTAAAGGCATATTCAATTTCCCATAAGTTGGCTTAATCTTGAGATCAAAGGTTACCAAACCTGATAATTTTCTCAACTTGGAATGACAATGCATATCATTGATTGGGTGTTTATGATTTCAGGATACCCAGTCCATTGTTGCTGTAGGCCATAAGCTGCCAACAGGTAAAGGCCCCTTCAGGTGAGTTTCACATCTGCGGCACAGCATTCTGGCAGAAAACAGCCTCCTGGAGTTATCCACATCTAGTATCTCTGGATGCTACCGGGATGCCTGCCGACCCCATTAATTATAATGGGGCCTGGCAGAGATGCGCCAAATATGCAGAGAATTGGCTGGACATTCTATGCCGGAAGTCTGTACTGCACACGTGAAAGTAGCCTTACATGGCCCGATGTAGCAAGTGATTGTCGGGAAGGAAGTGTTTCTTGCCCATCGGTGAACGAGAAAGCTGCATTTACTAACGTCATCGCCCGTCCTGATACAGAACCATTGTTTGCCGGCAGCAGAGCGTGTTTAGATGGTACTATCTGCTGCTGGCAAGCAATGATTTAGGTGACCACATGAAAGATCCAATTACCTGATAAATGAGCGGTTTGCTCAGTCATCGGGTAATCCGTGATACTTTTACACCGGCAGATCATCTCTATAGAGCATTTATATGAACTCTCATTAGCGATAATCTGTCCGAACATCCGGCAGTGTAAAGGACCTTTAAAGGGGTTTTCTGAGTTATATATATTGATGACCTATCCTTAGGACAGGTCATCAATATCAGATTGGCGGGGGTCCGACACCCAGCACCCCCACGATCAGCTGTTTGAAGAGGAGTCGCGCAGCGTATCAG
Source organism: Rhinella marina (assembly GCA_900303285.1). Classification (NCBI taxonomy): domain Eukaryota; kingdom Metazoa; phylum Chordata; class Amphibia; order Anura; family Bufonidae; genus Rhinella; species Rhinella marina. The sequence continues at coordinate 242,761 of ONZH01025368.1, read as the reverse complement.
CACTGCCTCCACTTCACTGTTTACATGCTGGTCGTAACGGGGGTAGTGGTGAGTAGGTGTAATTACATCTCACCACCCTATTCATTTCTATGGGAAGAATCGCTTCCATACAAGTCTATGAAAGCGATTCTTCCCATAGAAATGAAAGGGGCGGTGAGATGTAATTACACCTACTCACCACTACCCCCGTTACGGCCAGCATGTAAACACTGAAGAGGAGGCAGCGCTGGTACGCGCGCACCTCCTCTTCAAACAACTGATCGTAGGGGTGCCGGGTGTCAGACCCCCGCCGATCTGATATTGATGACCTATCCTGAGGATAGGTCATCAATATATATAAGTCGGAGAACCCCTTTAAGTGGCAGCCATATAGCCACCTTAACCCCTAAAGTTAGGATCAGTCCCTGACGTGTTCGAGTCCATAAAAACATGTAGTATCCAGCACTCTTGTAAAAGTATTCCTTTATTTAATGCATGGAAAGTAACCAAGTTAAAATCTTCAAATACCGCTTATAAATTTCAAGCCCGTGGCACACTCTTAAGCCAGCCATACACATTCAATATCTGGTGGCTGAATGTTCATTCAGCTGACAACTCTCGCGCCCATCTCCCTTCCCCATAAACATACGTTTGGGGAGAGCGGAGAAGGTCTCTGGCGGACACTTCTGGCGGTGGCTTATATCGCTGGTGAAAATACACTTGTAGTTGAAGTCTAGTCTGGAGTAACTCAGAAGGTATGTCTCCTGCTAGAAGTTTAAAGATAGTAGGTTGGTCGGTCATGTTGCCAAGGCAATTAGGTCGTCTGAACCTCTGACACCGATGTTGGTGGAGATACAATTTAGATCCATGGTCCTTTGTATTGACCATGAAGAAATGATTTACAATATCTTGGAGATATATGATCGATGTGATGTGACTACTACTTTACTTTTTTTTTTTTTTTTAATAAGGTGGATCGACACTTTTATGTTTGGAGAGGAGCTCCTCAGTGACCCTGACGTTTGTAATGATGGGGGTTCATCTTGGGTTCCTGTTCCGTGCCACATTTTTTATACTGGAGAAACTTTCCTTTCCCTTTCTCCCTAAACAAATGCACTTTTAATTTGGAATACATTTTGATTTTCCCTGAATGTTTTATGATTTTTATTTGAAAATTAGCAGAACACAAAATATGTGTTTTTATGTGAGGGTTCAGCACAATGCCAGTTTTACATCACTAGGAAAGTCTTTACCAAGAAGGTAAGTTGGCCAGTGGTAACGTTGTGACTTTTTAAACGTAGGCTCTTCATTTGCCTAGGGGATGCTGTTCACTATGAGTAAAAAAAATGAGAAATATGAGTTGTGCTTCCATTAAAACAGAAAGTGACCAGAGCAGGTTTTACATTGGTATTCAATTTATTGTGTTTACTAGGTTAAGTTTTCTTACATATAGATGATTGGAATTTCTTTAGTATGCTGGACTATTCTCTCTAATCCTAGAATGGTAGATAGAGAGCACCTCATACTAGAATACCTTTAAAAAAAATATGATAAATGTACCCAAAAGAGCACAAAATGCACAATTTGTTCCTTGCTGTTCCCCCTGTACTTGCATGCAGATAGAAGCAAGCTGATGCAGTCATCATAACGGGGTCAACGTATGAGCTTGAGTAAAATAGCATTTTGTTCTTATTGAAGTGCCATACTTGTTAAGCAGGTTTCCATTGAGGGCAGTGACAATACAGCACTTGTCAGGTTGTGTTCTACTACTCCGTGCAAAAATTGCTGCGTACTATCTGAACTCATAGGAAACTTAGAAAATTAGACACAAACTTTTAGTATTCCATGAGATCTGTGAGACATTATTGCTTATAAGATGAGATTGTCCAGGCATACTCTCCCAACCGAACTGACATTAGGAGAGGAGAGACTCGACCAAACACTGGGCAAGGTAACAGTCTGAGGCCATGTGTGTCCCATTATAATTAATGGGCCCCATGCTCATTACTAGCCAGGCTTTAGACTGTTGCCTCCACTTCTTGAGTGCCTATTGTGCATTACCTCTCTCTAGACTTTTTGTCAGATCAAGCAGAAGACTATTCCTGGACATCCTCTTCAAAGGGTTTCCCCAATAAGGACATTTACCATGTACCTACTGGTGATCAACAGGACCGCTCCCATCACTAGAACAAGCGTCCCCAGTCTGCTGGTCACACAACCGTGCTGGAATGGGGGACACTGGTCTCCCTGGTGATCAGTGCAGAGCCCAGTAATCATACGTTTACCCCCTATTATCTTTAGTGGGGAAACCCCTTTTAGGCTCCTGCACCCACAAATTTGCTCTGGTTTTTTATGACCTTAAAAAAAAAAAAAAAAAGCCATAAAAAACACTTGCCCCTTTTTTTCCAAGCAGCATGTTCTTTGCTGGAGTTGTTTTAACCCTTTCAAGGCAGGGCCATTTTCATTCTCTGGATCAGTGCGATTACAACGATGCCACATTCATATACCATAGTTTGTTTTTCTTGTGTTCTAATCCTGAAAAAATTAAAAACTGGAAAAAAATATTTTTTGTGGCAATGCCTATAATGCTTATTTTTATTTGGGGGAAGGTTGAGGGGGGTTAATTTACATTTTTATGTTATTTTTGTGCATCAGATTGCCTTTCCCACACTGTATTGTGATTTAATATATAAGTGTGTGGAAAAGGCAGGCCTGCATTGGACTATACCAGTAATAGGCTTAGTTGCCTTATACAGGCTCAGGCCTATTACCACTAAGGAACGCCTTCTCCAATCTCAACAAGGGGAAGACGTTGCAGACATGAGCCCTGAGTGTATGCTGTTCAAAACAGCAGAAACTCAGTGGCTATGGCGCTTAGGAGCGGGTGCCATTTCTATGCCCTGCACTTCTGCCGGACAGAGGCAGTGCTGTTGAGGTTACTTGTTTCAATTACCACCACCAACCACCACCCCAGGGGAAAAAAAAATCTGGATTTTAATGTGTTGTTTTTTTTGTCTTTTTTATTAAGACAGAAAAAAAAGGCCCCCAAATTGAAGAAAATGCCAGCAGTCAAAGAATTCACGTGTGCCCTGTATTTAATTTTTCCTGTAGACTTTAAGCTAACATCTGGAGCTGGTATTCATTTAGCAAAGAAAAAAAAATGCAAATGTGCTTAAAAACCCCCAAATACCTTTATGTGTATATAAATTGCGTGCAGTTTTGACACAGAAGTGGATACAGCGAGAAGTGATTATATATATATATATATATATATATATATATATATATATATATATATATATTACATTTACATATTAGCACCTTCTATGGTGGAGAACAGGTCATTGAATTCTCCTCCTGTTCCCTTCAGCATATTGTTTTAGGAGCACCTAAATGTTGTACTATAGGAACACAGCAGAGCTGTCACCTTTGCCCGAGCATTATCCTATGCCTCCAGCTAATATACAGTAAGGCCGCATCCAATTGTACAGGTGGAGTCATTTGTCACTGGACAGTAGTATTGGTTTTGTATAAATCATCCTGGTCCCAGTGTAAATGTGACCGGGCCAAGGATATTTTCTATGAAGGGCTACTGTGGGTGCATTAAGAGCTCTCCGACATTAACTAAGGGCTTGATAAAACACACTGCCATGATAGATCTGGAAAATGAGTCTCCTGTGCGCTCACATGGGCTGTTTTCCTGCAATAAATTAGGGGATCATCCTATGACAGATGTTTGTCCACCGCCTTCCAAAATGTAAATGGTCCCAGTAGGCTACCTACCCACAAGAGAGACCCTACCATTCTCTGTATGTCTGTCACTGACTAGGGTCCTGCCTCTTTCATGTGATGGGGGATTGTACTTGTGTTACCAGCAAGGAAAGCTTAGTGTTGTAATAGACATCTGTGTAAAGTGTAAAAGTCACAGCATTCAGAAGTCAAGTAAAATGCTATTGCTAAACTGTGTATTTTCAGTACTTTACCGGCCATGATGTGCTCCCCCCTTCTGAGGTATTCCCTAACACTTGAATGTTCTTATAGTGCTTTACCATAAGCCTGAAACGGCTGCTGCATAGATGTATGCTGTATTTCATACCCTACAGTCCCAACTTTTACGGAACAGTCCTGCAAACTGCATATGGGGCATGGTGTATGCTAATTTGTATTAAAAAACAGGGGCTGTCTCATGATTGAGGATTTAAATGATGGTAAGTATGTCACTGTACTTGCTGGCGCCTTGTCAGCATTACAGTGAGTCTGTCACATGGAAATTTACTGTTACATCAGGCACCGTACTCAGCTCAATGTAATGATACCTATCACTTCATTCTGGAGAAAATATACTTGTAAACCATATGCAAATGAGCAGTTAAGTGCACTGAGAGTGGGCCGAAGTCACTCTGTGCACCCTTGCTCCTCCTACCTCCTCTGCCAGCTCCTCTTTTTGATTGACAGGACCACATAAGATGACTATACAGGAATAAAGGAGAGGGGCTGGCAAAGGGAACAAGGGTGCACATAGTGGCTTGGGTCCACCCTCAGTGCATTTAACTGCTCATTTACATATGGATTAACCCTTTGACATCAGCCGTACATGAACATGCCGTAAATGATACCCAGAGCGGACGCCATAGCTGCCTGCTGTTTAACACAGCAAACACTTATCGCAGACATTTAACCCCTCGGACGCAGTGGTCAATTGTGACCATGCCATTTGAGGCCGCTGAGGTGTGGGAATCTTTTTATTGCTAGTGATGGAACTAGTAGGCTGCCTATCACAGGTATATTCCAATCTTGGCCTGCAGGTGGCAATACTGCCTTGGCTTATACTGAATTTTCCATACACTAATGTATTAAATAACATTAGTTTGTGGGAAAATCTAAGGATTGCAATTTCAGGTCACCAAGTGGTGCTAAAAAAAAATTTGCGTAACGGGTGCGAACCCATTCATTTCAATGGAGCCGCAAAAGATGCGGACAGAACACCATGTGCTGTCTGCATTCGTGGTTCCATTCCGTGGAAAAGACGGAGCATGTCCTTTTCTTGTCCACAATCGCAGACAAGAATAGGCATTTTCTATTATGGATGCTGCTATGTGTAGTCCGCAAATTGTGGAACGCACACGGCCGTTATCTGTGATTTGTGGATCCGCAAAGCACTACGGCCGTCTGAATAGGCCCTAATACTGTACAGAGACGAATCTCCGTACAGTATTATAACAAATTTTTTAGTGAAGTGGCTTCGGATGTAGCATCGGAAGCTTGCTTCGCTCATCTGTAGTTGCTACATCTCCCAAAAACAACGGAATAAAAGGTGATCAAGAAGTCAGACTCCAAATGTTATCAATAAAAGCTGCAGCTCGCTCCACCAAAAATTAGCCCTCATACAGCTCCATAGAAAGTTATGCAGGTCAGAATATAGTGATGCAAAGAAAAAATATTTTTTTCCAAAGTTTTTTTTTCAGTATTAAAACACAAGAAAAAGTATACAAATCTGGTATCACTGTAATGGTATAGACCCAAAGCACGAGGCACCGATCTGTTTTACCATAGGGAGTGCTGTAAAAATGAAACCCATAAAATTATTGTGAAATTGTGTTGTCCCAAGGGGGGAAAATAAATGGAGAAATAAAGTAATGTCCTCAAGGGGTGAAAAGTACATTTTCTGATTACTGAGTAAAAGGTATCATTATATTCAGCTCTAGAATGCACTGTGCTTGGTTTCTCAGTGACAAACTCCCTTCACGGTCTGTATTTGGTTAGTGATTGTAAGCCAAAACCAGGAATGGGTCCAAAACACAGAAGAGACACATCATTCCATTAGGCCTCATGCACACAAGTGTAGTTTTGGTCCGCATTTGATCTGCAAAAAATACAGCTCGAATGCTAACCCATTCATTGTGGGCTGTCTGCATCCTTATGTCCGTTCCGAGGCCCCGGATACTGTCATATGCATGAGACCTTATACTTTTTCAACATCTCTCCTGGTTTTGGCTTACAAATTACCGACCATGTGAAAGTGGCCAAAGGTTGGGGCTACAAAGTGAATTTGGCTGTGCAATGTGTGTCATGGCCAACTACCTTAGGCTACTTTCACACTAGCGTTTTATAATTCCGGTATTGAGTTCCATCATAGGGGCTCAATACCGGAATAACACGCTTCAGTTTTGTCCCCATTCATTGTCAGTGGGGACAAAACTGGACTGAAGACAACGGAATGCTCCTGAAAGCATTCCGTTCCGTCTTCAGACCGGAGAACAAACCGCAGCATGCTGCGGTTTGCTCTCCGGTCCAGGCATTCCCACCAAGACGGATCCGTCATGACCCCCAATGAATGTCAGTGGGGACGGATCCGTTTGGTGTGACACAATGGTAAACAGATCCGTCCTCCATTGACTTTCAATGGAGTTCATGACGGATCCGTCACCTGCACACATACATACACACACACACACACATACATGCATGCATGCATGCATACATACATACACACATACAGTACAGACCAAAAGTTTGGACACACCTTCTCATTCAAAGAGTTTTCTGTAGATTCACACTGAAGGCATCAAAACTATGAATTAACACATGTGGAATTATATACTTAACAAAAAAGTGTGAAACAATTGAAAATATGTCATATTCTAGGTTCTTCAAAGTAGCCACCTTTTGCTTTGATTACTGCTTTGCACACTCTTGGCATTCTCCTGATGAGCTTCAAGAGGTAGTCACCTGAAATGGTTTTCACTTCACAGGTATGCCCTGTCAGGTTTAATAAGTGGGATTCCTTGCCTTATAAATGGGGTTGGGTCCATGAGTTGTGTTGGGCAGAAGTCAGGTGGATACACAACGGATAGTCCTACTGAATAGACTGTTAGGATTTGTATTATGACAAGAAAAAAGCAGCTAAGTAAAGAAAAACGAGTGGCCATCATTACTTTAAGAAATGAAGGTCAGTCAGTCCGAAAAATTGGGAAAACTTTGAAAGTGTCCCCAAGTGCAGTCGCAAAAACCATCAAGCGCTACAAAGAAACTGGCTCACATGAGGACCGCCCCAGGAAAGGAAGACCAAGAGTCACCTCTGCTGAGGAGGATAAGTTCATCCGAGTCACCAGCCTCAGAAATCGCAGGTTAACAGCAGCTCAGATTAGAGACCAGGTCAATGCCACACAGAGTTCTAGCAGCAGACACATCTCTACAACAACTGTTAAGAGGAGACTGTGTGCAGCAGGCCTTCATGGTAAAATAGCTGCTAGGAAACCACTGCTAAGGACAGGCAACAAGCAGAAGAGACTTGTTTAGGCTAAAGAACACAAGGAATGGACATTAGACCAGTGGAAATCTGTACTTTGGTCTGATGAGTCCAAATTTGAGCTCTTTGGTTCCAACCACCGTGTCTTTGTGCAATGCAGAAAAGGTGAACGGATGGACTCTACATGCCTGGTTCCCACCGTGAAGCATGGAGGAGGAGGTGTGATGGTGTGGGGGTGCTTTGCTGGTGACACTGTTGGGGATTTATTCAAAATTGAAGGCATACTGAACCAGCATGGCTACCACAGCATTTTGCAGCGGCATGCTATTCCATCCGGTTTGCGTTTAGTTGGACCATAATTTATTTATCAACAGGACAATGACCCCAAACACACCTCCAGGCTGTGTAAGGGCTATTTGACCAAGAAGGAGAGTGATGGGGTGCTACGCCAGATGACCTGGCCTCCACAGTCACCAGACTTGAACCCAATCGAGATGGTTTGGGGTGAGCTGGACCACAGAGTGAAAGCAAAAGGGCCAACAAGTGCTAAGCATCTCTGGGAACTCCTTCAAGACTGTTGGAATACCATTTCAGGTGACTACCTCTTGAAGCTCATCAAGAGAATGCCAAGAGTGTGCAAAGCAGTAATCAAAGCAAAAGTTGGCTACTTTGAAGAACCTAGAATATAAGACATATTTTCAGTTGTTTCACACTTTTTTGTTAAGTATGTAATTCCACGTGTTAATTCATAGTTTTGATGCCTTCAGTGTGAATCTACAATTTTCAGTCATGAAAATACAGAAAACTCTTTGAATGAGAAGGTGTGTCCAAACTTTTGGTCTGTACTGTATACATACACAGACATATACACATACATACTTACATGCTCCCGGCAGGTCTCCACAGAGCAGGACGGCGCGCACATAGGACGATTCCCCACAGTGCCCAGCAGAGGGCGCTGTGGGGAATCGTCCTATGTGTGCGCCGTCCTCCTCCTGTGCTGTGCGGAGCTGCCGGGAGCATGTAAGTATGTGTGTGTGTATATGTACTGTGTGACATGTATGGGGCCGGAGTGCGGTTCCGGCCCCACACATGTACTTCCGGCAGCACCCGTGCTGCCGCCAGTGTGAAAGAGGCCTTACATTGCAAGTACAGTGGTTCCTCAAGTTACAATGTCAATTGGTTCTGGGACGACTATTGTGTTGAAATCATTGTAACTTGAGTCCATAACCCTGTACACCACTTTCTCTGATGAGGACAGGGACATCTCCAAGGTCACATATAGCACAGTGTACCAGAACAATAAATGGAGCTGAACTCACCTGACATCCAAAGGAGCAGCTCATCCTGGCACAGACAGGGGGCAATACAGGACATGTAGTACCATCCTGTACTGTAAAGAGGAGCTACTAGACAACCAGTACAGGTGATTCACCAGAGAAATGGCCATGTTGAGTGGTTGGATCTGAGTCTGAAACATTAATTACTGTAGGAGCATCAGGCACTTAAGCAACTGGCCAGCAGTCGCAGGTGCCCTCCTGAATTTAAAGGGGGTTTCCAACATTTTAATAGTAATGACCTATCCTCTGTCCACTATGTACAGTGCTGTGCTTGGTATGCTGCGAGAAGGCTGCGGTGCTCACAGGAGTGTCGGTGCCTCCTCAAACAGCCGATCGTGGGGGTCCCAGGCGTCAGATCCCTAACAATCAGGTACTGTTGACCTATTTGGAGAATAGGTCATCAGTAGGGATAAAACATCCAAAGTCGATTCACATAAAACTTTGTTCTAATACTGTATGTAGCTGGAGCTCCGTACAGTATTAGAATGTATTGGCTGCAATGAGCTGAAGTTATTACTTTGCGAAGTCTTGCGAGACTTCGTGTAATAACTTCATAAATTCATGTCTACTGTAAAAAAACTATTTCCCGAACTCGGGTTCGGTTCCAAGGTACAACATGTGCTCACTTTTAGGTTTTTTTTTCCCAGGGCCACTTTAAGTCCCCATTCCGCCCCTGGTAGCAAGAGATCTAACCCTTGCTGGATGTCTGTCAGCTGTCGTGTCATGGTCACATTGGGACCTCATTCAGTAACACTAGTTGTGATTACTTGTTCTGTGGGCAGCGATGCACTGAAATCTTTGGTGCTGTTTAGCCCCAACCTTATTAAACTGCATGGGACAAAACTGACACCAGCATCTTATTAAGACCTCATGCACACAACCATATGTACATTGCAGTATACAAACCGTGGATATCGGCCTTCTGCATCCCGCAATTTCTGCGGGCCCCACTGTAAAAATGCCTATTCTTGTCCACAAAACAATTGCATGGAGGACTATTCCTCTCTTCAAAAATAACGGATGATCAAAGGATCCGTGTTTTTTTTTTATTTTCTGTTCTGATTGAGCAGAAGAACTGAAAACCAAACAGTGATGTGAACCTGGCCTAAGAGGGGTGCATCCCATGTTGTAAGAGGGTCCAAATTGACAGAACAAGTAGGCAGAGTCAAGAGAAGTAGGCCCCAGCACAATGTACCCACCCAGCAGAACCAAATATCACAGCCCCCGCTGCAATATTCAACTGTATTACTGTCTTGAAAATACAGTTGAAGTCAGGAAGGCACTGGCGGCTGCTAGGCCGGTGCGTAAGCACCTGGTACTCCAAGCATTAACGTTGAGAGCATCAGATCTTTATGTACCCAGCCAGCAGCCGTGAGGAGGACTTAGGCGACCTCCTTGGCATTGGCCCACATGGAAAATTATAATAAACTTACAAAATGCTCACCAAATCGCTGCAATATGACTACAGCCAGCTCAATAAACTTTAACTCAATAGCCAACCCCAAAAAATATTATCCGAAAAAAGACTCAGAATGGCTGAAGTAATGGCAATAATATTTAATAAAAGATATTTGTATATAAAATATCAATGTCATAAAACGGCAGGCAACAGTGCCCACCCGCACCACTGTTCCTACCTACGTGTATCCGTCCTAAGTGATGGCCCACAACTGGACTACAGTCCCTTCTTAGCTAAGGCTACTTTCACACCTGCGGAGCGTGGCTCCGGCAGGCTGTTCTGGTCGGTGAACAGCCCGCCGGATCCGTGCACTGTAATGGGGGCGGGCCGCAGCATGGCAACCCCTGCTGAGAGACGGCCGGAACGAAAATACAACATGTATTTTAATACAACATGCAGCAGTTGTTCCTGAAGCTGCAGAGTACTTATGGGATCAGCTAGCATCCTGAACGTAAGGTCCTTATGGCTGCACCCATCCTTCCCTGGCTAGACATTACTCCCAAAAGCAGATTGTTTCTGGGGCAAGCGACGTATGTCTTTAGGAACGCCGGATTCAGGCTGCCACAATGCCAGTTCTATTTGGTATATATCAATGTAAATCACAGGGTAGACAGAAGAATTATACTGTATGAGCTCTCCCATCAGACACGTTTTGGAACGACACTTCCTTCTTCAATGGCTATAGAAATATAGTATATGCTTTATAGATTTCCTACTTGTTTTATATAGGGATCAAGGTTATATACAAGAACCGGACCGAACTGCATTAATACACTAAATAGCCATATATACACATGTAAAGCGAGCAATACAATACTCAATTATATATATTAAGGAACAAACAATATGCATCCTAACATATATAAGTACATATACACTGCTCACAAAAAGTCAGGCATATTTGGCTTGTGGGTGAATTTTCAGGATGAACTTAAAATGCACTCTAATCTTCACAGGTGAACTTAATGTGACTTTCTCTAAACTTTTGAATGCACATGCCATTGCAAAGCTTCAAGCAGGATATTCTCAGACGGAAGTGGTCACTGAGCTTAGAGTGTCAATGAGTGTCATCAGCAGGTTGCAAAACAGATACAGAGAGACTGGAAGAGTCACAGAAAGGCATAGAAGTGGACATCCTTTGGCCACATCCCGCACTGATGACCCCTTCATTGTGAACAATGCCCTGTGGAACCGGATAATGAATGTCACACAATTCCAGGCACATTTAAGGGAGATGAGAGGCACTCAAGTGTCACGTCGGACCATTCGAAATTGTTTACATCAGTGTGGTCTACGTGCTAGACAACCTGCAAGGGTACCTGACCACAGGTGTCATCGTCTTGCATGGCCAGGGAGTATCTACGCTGGACAAGGGACCAGTGGGCCTCAGTGCTGTTCACTGATGAAAGTCGATTCACTCTGAGCAGAAATGATGGCCGCCAACGATGTTCGAGACGTCAAGAAGTGCGCTATGCATCAGCCACTGTGGTCACCAGACGAGTCTTTGGTGGTGGTGGTGTTACAGTGTGGGCAATTGTGTCTAGTCAATATAGAACTGCCCTACACTTTGTAAATGGTACAGTGACAAGCCCATACTACTTGAATAACATCATTAATCCAGTCATTGTGCCTCTGCATGAACAACACAGGCCTCAGTTCATCTTAATGGACGACAATGTGCCAGCTCATCGACGTTGCATCATTAGAGAATGGCTGCTGGAGACTGAGGTACCTCAACTGCAGTGGCCTGCACTTTCTCCAGACCTGAATCCCATTAAAAACCTATGGGATCAGCTGAGTTACCGTGTAGAGGCTCGTAACTTTGTACCCCAGTACCTCAATGATTCTTCAAGAAGAGTAGGATGCCTCGGCAGACAATAAGTCGACTTGTGAATAGCATGAGACATCGTTGTCAAGCTGTAATTGATCAAAGCCACGTGACAAGTTATTGAGACATTTTTGTGGGGCTTTTGTTTCAATAACTTGTTTACATTTTGCATAAAATTCACCTAAAAGCCAAATATAAATATCAAACGAGGTGCACTACAATGGTAATTGACAATATATGGCTAAACCCTCACGCTGATGTTAAAATGAGACTTCCGCCAATATATATTTTTACTGTGATTGTGTTTGTACATTTACACCTGGAGGTGTGGCAACTCCAGGTTTGAATGTGCCTAGACTTAGATCTTATGGTAACATTCTGGTGCACCTGTTCAGCCTGAGTCACATGAGTCATTGGTAGGTGGGGCTCATAGTCTCCTCCCCCCCCCATTGTATGTGTGATCTCACGCTGGAGGTAACTGGGAGCTGGTCGCTGTGTCTCAGCCTGTATGCTCCTTCCGTAATTGCCCATACGGCATAGGTAGGTTATCGTTAGGTCCCGTGCCGCTCTGAGATACCTTGACGGGGTGCTCAGGCTCCGGTATGTTCTTGATATAAGAATATATTGGCGAAAGTCTCATTTTAACATCAGTGTGAGGGTTAGCCATATATTATCAATTACATTACCGCCGCAGTGCACCTTTTTTCTGTGATTTGTTTGATTATATAGTTTGTCACATCCGCACTATTGGTTATCTTGTGTAGGATGTTTTTGTGGTACATGTGGTCCGCTGCAGGCATCCTCCATTGTATGCATTTTTGCTGGGGATTGCTGTTAGCAACGGATCACATGTGCAGGATTTGCTCCCCCGGTTTGATATGCGCAACAGCATATGGGGTTTTGAGCACTTCTCTGCCATTTTAGACCACTGTTTTCCCATGATTGTAAAAGCCAAATATCACTATTTTTTTGTGAGTAGTGTATAATATGTATATAATCGTTATACATCATAATTTATTTGAAAAAGGAGAAGTAGCGGCTCACCACCCTTAGAGATGAATAAGAGGTGCTCTACTTTACGGCCCACCCCTGTGCCGTCTAATGTATGGTATTAGTAAACAAGTAAGGTAAGTAGGCACACTCTGTTTGGGACTAATTCAATTATTAAAATCAATTGTAAAACGTATGGTATATATCTGTTAAGGATAACTAGTATTTATTGGAAGCAAAGTTTAAAAAAAAATGGAATAAAAAACAGTAGTGTTCCTATCCAGTTGGATAAATAAACATCAACAATATCAATAAAAGCAATATAAAAATAGTTCTGTATATATAGACATCTTAATCCACTCTGTGTGTATATATATATATATATATATATATATATATATATATATATATATATATCTCAGTTCACTCTATGTATAAAAATTGGTATTGAATATACAGTGGTCCACTATGATATCTTAGAGGTGTTTTGGGGCATCACACCTTGATATAGTCCTGATCCCCTTTTTTTATAACATTACTTATTCCAAGAATCAGGAGATAATATAGATTATCATTGGTAGTTAAATGGTTAAATGAATGATAAAAGTTGGTTATAGTACGTTACCACTCTTGTGTTTTATCTTGTTCCTTTGCAGTGACGTGGTCTCCTCCTCAGGGTATCAATTTGCCACGCGATGTCCTGTATGGTTGTGGAGCAGAGTCCTCCTAGGAGCGTGCAGCGGCGTGACGGCGTTCCACGTGGCGTCCCATGTGGTGCGTTCGTTCTGCTGGAAGCCACTGAGGAAGGGGTATGAACCCTGAAACACGTTTGGCAACTATATCCAGGCAGTGTACATAAGAGTCTGGTCTAAGGGAGTGAAAAGAGTTCCAATAAGTCTTTCAATTCAATAAGACTTTTGATTTAGGAAGTCTTTTTGTCTGCAACCAATGAATGGTTGAAAGGACACCTACAGGAGGAAAGTAGGAGGGATACCGCCTCAACCTCATTGACTTCTAACAACAAAACTCACGCTACAGCGTACGCACCTAGCAGAACGAGCACTACAGCGTACGCTTCCAGCAGAACGAAAGCACCACGTGGGACGCCGTCAAAAAGGGCGCGCTGTACCGCTGCACGCTCCCAGGAGGACTCCGCTCCACAACCATACAGGACATTGCGCGGCAAATTGATACCCTGAGGAGGAGACCACGCCACTGCAAAGGGACAAGATAAAACACAAGAGTGGTAACGTACTATAACCAACTTTTATCATTCATTTAACCACTGAACTACCAATGATAATCTATATTATCTCCTGATTCTTGGAATAAGTAATGTTATAAAAAGGGGATCAGGGCTATATCAAGGTGTGATGCCCCAAAACACCTCTAACATATCATAGTGGACAACTATATATTCAATACCAATTTTTATACATAGAGTGGACTGAGATATATATATATATATATACAGAGTGGATTAAGATGTCTATATATACAGAACTATTTTTATATTGCTTTTATTGATATTCTTGATGTTTTTTTATCCAGCACTGGATAGGAACACTACTGTTTTTTATTCCATTTTTTTAAACTTTGCTTCCAATAAATACTAGTTATTCTTAACAGATCTATACCATACGTTTTACTATTGATCATTATTTATTCCACTTGATAAGGTGAAGTGCAATGAGAAGTACAGTATGGGATGGGTTCGGACCATGACTTATACAGAATGTGCACTGGAAATCAGTTTAGCACATTTACTACTATGATCTACAAGCCCATCCCAACTAAATAAAGCCAAAAATCTTCAGTTCTGCATTCAGGAATCCAAATTCATAGACCTTCCTGGGTTCAGCTCTCAACATCTTGGCCATAAAGTCACCTCCCAGCCAATCTTTTTTTTAACTCATTGTAACGCAGTATATTTTAAATGAGGCGACAAAGAGATTTGCATAGTTGGGGGCAAGCCTGGTGCCCATGGCGGTACTGGTCATCTGTAAACAAAAATTAGACTCATAATAAATTTAATAATGAGACAAAATAAATTGAATATCTTCCAAAACAAAATGCAATTGATCTACTTCCAAATTATGTTTTAGACCCAGCATTTTTACAATGGCTTGAATGCCCTGCTCGTGATTAATAATGGTATATAAAGAACTTACATCTAGAGATTTGAGAACATTCTGTGTCTGTCTGTAAAGACTTGTTCTCATGATACTGTGAATTATGTGGTTTTGGTTCTTCCTGCTATTGTTTCCTGTGATGTTTGTGATACCTCGTCTTTGTTGGGGTTTGATGTGCATGTGGTGATGATCTGTGTTGTTGGCCTAAAAATGATTTGTAAGTGACTCTTCAACACAATATAATATACCAGAATATAATACATATCAACCACTTACAAATCAATTTTTAATCCAACAACACAGATTATCACCACATGCGCATCAAACCCTAACAAAGATGAGGTATCACAAACATCACAGGAAACAATAGCAGGAAGAACCAAAACCACATCATTCACAGTATCAGAAACACATGAGAACAACAGTCTTCACAGCCTCAGCAATATACACAGAATGTTCAATGCTGATTTTCTCCATACAAATATTCAACATGTGCGGGTCCCCTGACATCACTGTGAAGCACATTATTGTCCCACTGTAATGAATGGAAAATTCCAATCGGTCCAAGACCCCTCTTGATAACCTGCAAGAAGGAACCTGAATGAAACGAGTCCACCAAGGCGCAGTTCGCACCTACAGCGGATTCCACCACACTTGTCATTACAAATACCCACCACGTAGCAGTGTTTATTCCCTGCAATAGGATAGATCCTGATGGACTCCATTATAAGTGAGTGGGGTCAATTGACCCTCTGGTGCCTGTCATGTGACAAATTTGTTACTGCTTGATTTCTGTTTTTCTGCCTCTATAACAACAGTAAAGTGGAATTCCTAACACAGATGTGAACTCAGGTTATTCACCGAGGATCTGTAGCTGAAGCAGCCTGTGGCCTCGCATATCTCCATCAGAGGTGTTTTTTTTGCATTCGCCACCTACACAGGGGGACTATGGACAGATCATATGGAGTGTATGAATATGGTATGAACACAGCCTTATTCAGTAGAGGGTGGTGACAGCTTCAGTAATGGCTCTGGTTTCAATAAGCAAGAATAAGTGTGCATGGACATGGCCATATTGTCAGGCAGTACGTCCTACAGGAAATCAATGACTGAATACGTTTTCAAAACCATCTGGTGAAAGGGCAGCTATGTTGCCCAGGACAACCAATCAGTCTTGCTGTTATTAAACGCATAAATAACAGAACCTGGGCGCTCACTCTAGATACAGTAAACTAAAACTCGTGCGGTGCACGCCTCGTTCTGGATTCCCTCTGTATTGGATAGAACGCATGACAGGTTGATTATCATTTCCTGTTTGCGTTTCAAGTCTCGAGCTGGGGTGGAGTCGTAAATGGAAATGTCGTGATGCGGAGTGGCGGGATTGTCAATTGGTTGCGACTAAATCCCCTTCTGTAGAGTGCCCTGGTGACTATAGAAGGGGATATAACACACTGTATGTGAGCTGGCTAAATCCCCTTCAGTGAAGTGTGGAGGGAGGTTTGGGGGTGCAGTCCGTGTGGAGGGAGGGTTTGGGGGTGCAGTCCGTGTGGAGGGGGGTTTGGGGGTGCAGTCCGTGTGGAGGGGAGGTTTGGGGGTGCAGTCCGTGTGGAGGGGAGGTTTGGGGGTGCAGCCCGTGTGGAGGGGAGGTTTGGGGGTGCAGCCCGTGTGGAGGGGAGGTTTGGGGTGCAGCCCGTGTGGAGGGGAGGTTTGGGGGTGCAGCCCGTGTGGAGGGGAGGTTTGGGGGTGCAGCCCCTGTGGAGGGGAGGTTTGGGGGTGCAGCCCTGTGGAGGGAGGTTTGGGGGTGCAGCCCCTGTGGAGGGAGGTTTGGGGGTGCAGCCCCTGTGGAGGGAGGTTTGGGGTGCAGCCCCTGTGGAGGGAGGTTTGGGGGTGCAGCCCCTGTGGAGGGAGGTTTGGGGGTGCAGCCCCTGTGGAGGGAGATTTGGGGGTGCAGCCCCTGTGGAGTGGGGGTTGGGGGTGCAGCCCGTGTGGAGTGGGGGTTGGGGTGCAGCCCGTGTGGAGGGGGGGTGCAGCCCGTGTGGAGGGGGGGTGCAGCCCGTGTGGAGGGGGGGTGCAGCCCGTGTGGAGGGGGTGCAGCCCGTGTGGAGGGGGGGTTGCAGCCCGTGTGGAGGGGGGGTGCAGCCCGTGTGGAGGGGGGGTGGCAGCCCCGTGTGGAGGGAGGTTTGGGGGTGCAGCCCGTGTGGAGGGAGGTTTGGGGGTGCAGCCCGTGTGGAGTGGGGGTTTGGGGGTGCAGCCCGTGTGGAGTGGGGGTTTGGGGGTGCAGCCCGTGTGGAGTGGGGGTGCAGCCCGTGTGGAGTGGGGGTGCAGCCCGTGTGGAGTGGGGGTGCAGCCCGTGTGGAGTGGGGGTGCAGCCCCGTGTGGAGTGGGGGTGCAGCCCGTGTGGAGTGGGGGTTTGGGGGTGCAGCCCGTGTGGAGTGGGGGTGCAGCCCGTGTGGAGTGGGGGTTTGGGGGTGCAGCCGGTGTGGCGTGGGGGTTTGGGGTGCAGCCGGTGTGGAGGGAGGTTTGGGGGGTGCACTCCTTGTGGAGTGGGGGTTGGGGGTTGCAGCCCGTGTGGGAGTGGGGGTTTGGGGGTGCAGCCCGTGTGGAGTGGGGGTTTGGGGGTGCAAGCCCGTGTGGAGTGGGGGTTTGGGGGTGCAGCCCGTGTGGAGTGGGGGTTTGGGGGTGCAGCCCGTGTGGAGTGGGGGTTTGGGGGTGCAGCCCGTGTGGAGTGGGGGTTTGGGGGTGCAGCCCGTGTGGAGGGGGGTGCAGTCCGTGTGGAGGGGGTTTGGGGGTGCAGCCCGTGTGGAGTGGGGTTGGGGTGCAGCCCGTGTGGAGTGGGGGTTGGGGGTGCAGCCCGTGTGGAGTGGGGGGTTGGGGGTGCAGCCCGTGTGGAGTGGGGGGTTGGGGGTGCAGCCCGTGTGGAGTGGGGGGTTGGGGGTGCAGCCCGTGTGGAGTGGGTGGGGTGCAGCCCGTGTGGCGTGGGGGTGCAGCCCGTGTGGCGTGGGGGTGGGGGCAGCCCCTTGTGGCGGGGGGTTGGGGGTGCAGCCCTTGTGGCGGGGAGGTTTGGGGGTGCACTCCTTGTGGCGGGGAGGTTTGGGGGTGCACTCCTTGTGGCGCGGGAGGTTTGGGGGTGCACTCCTTGTGGCGGGGAGGTTTGGGGTGCACTCCTTGTGGCGGGGAGGTTTGGGGGTGCACTCCTTGTGGCGGGGAGGTTTGGGGGTGCACTCCTTGTGGCGGGGAGGTTTGGGGGTGCACTCTTGTGGCGGGGAGGTTTGGGGGTGCACTCCTTGTGGCGGGGAGGTTTGGGGGTGCACTCCTTGTGGCGGGGAGGTTTGGGGGTGCACTCCTTGGGCGGGGAGGTTGGGGGTGCACTCCTTGTGGCGGGGAGGTTTTGGGGGTGCACTCCTTGTGGCGGGGAGGTTTGGGGGTGCCACTCCTTGTGGCGGGGAGGTTTGGGGGTGCACTCCTTGTGGCGGGGAGGTTTGGGGGTGCACTCCTTGTGGCGGGGAGGTTTGGGGGTGCACTCCTTGTGGCGGGGAGGTTTGGGGGTGCACTCCTTGTGGCGGGGAGGTTTGGGGGTGCACTCCTTGTGGCGGGAGGTTTGGGGGTGCACTCCTTGTGGCGGGGAGGTTGGGGGCACTCCTTGTGGCGGGTGGGGTTTGGGGGGTGCACTCCTTGTTGGCGGGGAGGTTTGGGGGTGCACTCCTTGTGGCGGGGAGGTTTGGGGGTGCACTCCTTGTGGCGGGGAGGTTTGGGGGGTGCACTCCTTGTGGCGGGGAGGTTTGGGGGTGCACTCCTTGTGGCGGGGAGGTTTGGGGGTGCACTCCTTGTGGCGGGGAGGTTTGGGGGTGCACTCCTTGTGGCGGGGAGGTTTGGGGTGCACTCCTTGTGGCGGGAGGTTTGGGGGTGCACTCCTTGTGGCGGGGAGGTTTGGGGGTGCACTCCTTGTGGCGGGGAGGTTTGGGGGTGCACTCCTTGTGGCGGGGAGTTTGGGGGTGCACTCCTTGTGGCGGGGAGGTTTTGGGGGGTGCACTCCTTGTGGCGGGGAGGTTTGGGGTGCACTCCTTGTGGCGGGGAGGTTTGGGGGTGCACTCCTTGTGGCGGGGAGGTTTGGGGGGTTGCACTCCTTGTGGCGGGGAGGTTTTGGGGTGCACTCCTTGTGGCGGGGAGGTTTGGGGGTGCACTCCTTGTGGAGGGGAGGTTTGGGGGTGGCACTCCTTGTGGAGGGGAGTTTGGGGGTGCACTCCTTGTGGAGGGGAGGTTTGGGGGTGCACTCCTTGTGGAGGGGAGGTTTGGGGGTGCACTCCTTGTGGAGGGGAGGTTTGGGGGTGCACTCCTTGTGGAGGGAGGTTTGGGGGTGCACTCCTTGTGGAGGGAGGTTTGGGGGTGCACTCCTTGTGGAGGGGAGGTTTGGGGGTGCACTCCTTGTGGAGGGGAGGTTTGGGGGTGCACTCCTTGTGGGAGGGAGTTGGGGTGCCCCTGTGGAGGAGGTTTGGGGTGCAGCCCCTGTGGAGGGGAGGTTTGGGGGTGCAGCCCCTGTGGAGGGGAGGTTTGGGGGTGCAGCCCCTGTGGAGGGGAGGTTTGGGGGTGCAGCCCCTGTGGAGGGGAGGTTTGGGGTGCAGCCCCTGTGGAGGGGAGGTTTGGGGGTGCAAGCCCCTGTGGAGGGGAGGTTTGGGGGTGCAGCCCCTGTGGAGGGGAGGTTTGGGGGTGCAGCCCCTGTGGAGGGGAGGTTTGGGGGGTGCAGCCCCTGTGGAGGGGAGGTTTGGGGGTGCAGCCCCTGTGGAGGGAGGTTTGGGGGTTGCAGCCCCTGTGGAGGGGAGGTTTGGGGTTGCAGCCCCTGTGGGGAGGGGGTACGGGTTTGGGGTGCAGCCCTGTGGAGGGGAGGTTTGGGGGTGCAGCCCCTGTGGAGGGAGGTTTGGGGTGCAGCCCCTGTGGAGGGGGAGGTTTGGGGGTGCAGCCCCCTGTGGAGGGGAGGTTTGGGGGTGCAGCCCCTGTGGAGGGGGAGGTTTGGGGGTGCAGCCCCTGTGGAGGGGGAGGTTTGGGGGTGCAGCCCCTGTGGAGGGGAGGTTTGGGGGCTGCAGCCCCTGTGGAGGGGAGGTTTGGGGGGTGCAGCCCCTTGTGGAGGGGGAGGTTTGGGGGGTGCAGCCCCCATGGGGAGGGGAAGGTTTTGGGGGTGCAGTCCCCTAGTGGAGGGAGGTTTGGGGGTGGCAGCCCCTGTGGAGGGGAGGTTTGGGGGTGCAGGCCCCTGTGGAGGGGAAGGTTTGGAGGTGCAGCCCCTGTGGAGGGGAGGTTTGGGGGTGCAGCCCCTGTGGACGGGGAGGTCTTGGGGGTGCAGCCC
Organism: Rhinella marina; assembly: GCA_900303285.1. Classification (NCBI taxonomy): domain Eukaryota; kingdom Metazoa; phylum Chordata; class Amphibia; order Anura; family Bufonidae; genus Rhinella; species Rhinella marina. The sequence goes on along the minus strand of ONZH01025368.1, from coordinate 222,449 downwards.
CTGTGGAGGGGAGGTTTGGGGGTGCAGCCCCTTGGTGGATGGGAGGTTTGGGGGTGCAGCCCCTGGTGGACGGGGAGGTTTAGGGGGTGCCCTGTGGGGGGGTTGGGGGTGCTAGCCCCTGTGGAGGGGCAGGTTGGGGGTGCAGCCCCCTGTGGAGTGGGGAGGTTTGGGGGGGTGCATCCCCTGTGGAGGGGAGTTTGGGGGTGCAAGCCCTGTGGAGAGGGGAGGGTTTGGGGGTGCAGCCCCTGTGGAGGGGAAGGTTTTGGGGGTGCAGCCCCTGTGGAGGGGAGGTTTGGGGTGGCAGTGCCCCTGTGGAGGGGAGGTTTGGGGGTGTCCAGCCCCTGTGGAGGGGAGGTTTGGGGGTGCAGCCCCTGTGGAGGGGAGGTTTGGGGGTGGCAGCCCCTGTGGAGGGAGGTTGGGTGCAGCCCCTGTGGGAGGGGAGGTTTGGGGGGTGCAGCCCCTGTGGAGGGGAGGTTTGGGGGTGCAGCCCCTGTGGAGGGGAGGTTTGGGGGTTGCAGCCCCTGTGGAGGGGAGGTTTGGGGGTGCAGCCCCTGTGGAGGGGAGGTTGGGGTGCAGCCCCTGTGGAGGGGAGGTTTGGGGGGTGCAGCCCCTGTGGAGGGGAGGTTTGGGGGTGCAGCCCCTGTGGAGGGAGGTTTGGGGGTGGCAGCCCCTGTGGAGGGGAGGTTTGGGGGTGCAGCCCCGTGTGGAGGGAGGTTTGGGGGGTGCAGCCCGTGTGGAGGGAGGTTTGGGGGGTGCAGCCCGTGTGGAGGAGGTTTGGGGGGTGCAGCCCGTGTGGAGGGAGGTTTGGGGGGTGCAGCCCGTGTGGAGGGAGGTTTGGGGGGTGCAGCCCGTGTGGAGGGAGGTTTGGGGGGTGCAGCCCGTGTGGAGGGAGGTTTGGGGGGTGCAGCCCGTGTGGAGGGAGGTTTGGGGGGTGCAGCCCGTGTGGAGGAGGTTTGGGGGGTGCAGCCCGTGTGGAGGGAGGTTTGGGGGGTGCAGCCCGTGTGGAGGGAGGTTTGGGGGGTGCAGTCCGTGTGGAGGGAGGTTTGGGGGGTGCAGTCCGTGTGGAGGGAGGTTTGGGGGGTGCAGTCCGTGTGGAGGGAGGTTTGGGGGGTGCAGTCCGTGTGGAGGAGTTGGGGGCAGCCGTGTGGAGGGGTTTGGGGGTGCAGTCCGTGTGGAGGGAGGTTTGGGGGTGCAGTCCGTGTGGAGGGAGGTTTGGGGGTGCAGTCCGTGTGGAGGGAGGTTTGGGGGTGCAGTCCTTGTGGAGTGGGGGTTTGGGGTGCAGTCCGTGTGGAGGGAGGTTTGGGAGTGCACTCCTTGTGGAGTGGGGGTTTGGGGTGCAGCCGGTGTGGAGGGGAGGTTTGTGGTGCAGACACACTTACTTTAAAATCAGAAGGAACTCGCTTGAAACCAGCTGTAACAGAAGGAACCAGAAGCTGTAACAGTTTAAAACCAGCTCTAAGCGCGCTGGTAAACCGCTCTGAGCGCGCGCGATTTGAAACCAGCTCTATTTGTAAGTGCGCTGGTAACCCGCTCTGAGCGCGCGCGATGCTGCCATACCACGTGACCGTGTGACGTGATCACGACGTTGCGAGGTTACTCTGCGGAAGGGGATCTAGCCGCTACCATTGTCAATTTATTCAGTTGTTTGAGCGCTGTGGATACCGAGAGATGAGTAAATCAAAAGACGCTGCGGGTGAGTGACCCGCCGCCTGCAGTTATATGTTTATATATACACATAGCACATGAGACACTTGTCACCTGCACATGTCATCCACCACCAGTATAAATCAGTACAAAACTCTTCCAGATGAAAAGTGGAGTTGTTGCCTTTAGCAACCAATTGCCTGTTAGAAATTGCAAGCCTTTAGCTGAGTGGTTGTCATGGGCAACGACTCCACTGTACCTTTTTGATACATTTCCTCCAGGGATCTTATACTGTCTCTCTGGGAATATATAAAGGTTTAGTGGGGAACTGGAGATGAGGTTACATGAAAAACTATAAGTATCCAGATGCAATATGTTGCTCACTAATTGGTTCCTTTAGTTAATGTCTCTCAGCTTGGGTTAATAGTTTACTTCAACCATTGGTACAATGTATTCCCGGTTTCTTGCAGGATACAAGGGCGGTTCTCCAGGCTTTTTCTGATTTCACATGGCAGTCAGACTTTGCCTGGGTGACTGCGGATGTCTCCTCATTATATACGGTCATTCCTAATGATCTTGCTATTATTTCATAGAGATAGTTTCTATCTACTTATTTTGACTTTTCTGTTCACTTCCACTCTATTTAGCAGGTGGTATTGTTTCTGCTGAAGCATAATGTTTTCATGTTTGACAGGTGTTTTTTTCTTCAATTAACAGGTGTTTCCATGGGGGCGAAATTTTCGCCTTCCATGGCGAATATATATATGGCTTGGTGGGAGAGTCGTTTTTTGTTTTCTGATGATGGTCCTTGGGGTTCCTTCTTGAGGTGGTACAGCTGCTACATCGATGACCTGATCTTTGTGTGGGCGGGTGATGTGGCGGCCGTGCCCTCTTTTGGTAGTTACCTCAATGACAATGATTGTCATCTCCGGTTTACTTTGTCTTTTAATGTTTCCACAATTCAATTTTTGGATCTAACCCTAGTGGGTGATGCGGCTAAATAAAAAGTATATACACACACTTATCGTAAAGATACTGCTGGCAATACTATTTTGTTAGCTTCATCATGCCCCTCCTACCATGCAGTCTATAATATTCCGAAAGGAGAGTTCATCAGAGCCGGACGTAACTGTTCGGGTGACGATGCCTTCTTTAGTCCCCTTTCACACGGGCGAGATTTCCGCGCGGGTGCAATGCGTGATGCGAACCCATTCATTTCAATGGGGCTTTTCACATGAGTGATGTTTTTCACGCATCAGTTCGCCGTTGCGTGAAAATCGCAGCATGTTCTATATTCCGTTTTTCACGCAGTCCTGGCTCCATTGAAGTGAATGGGGCTGCGTTATTCACTGATGGTTGCTAAGAGATGTCATTTGTAAACATTCAGTTTTTTATCACGCGCGTGAAAAACACATCAAAACGCTTCGTACCCACGCGGGAAAAACTGAACGAACATACACAATCGCAGTCAAAATTAACTGCGATTGCGTGCGGATTTTCCGGAACGTATCCGGACTGAATCCTTGACGCCCGTGTGAAAGTGGCCTTAAGGAAAGTAAAATGATTGGCAATAGATTGTCTGCACGGGGATACCCAAATTGGACTTTGGAACGGGCCAATTATTAAAAAACAATTGTTTTGAGCTATGATGAACACTGGACAGGCATCGTAGATAAAGGAATTTAAATGTGTTGCTCGTCAAGCACCTACGCTTGCACGGGAAATTAGTGGTTGATATATAAAGGTACTTACAAGTGCGGGCACCGCATATGCATGTGTCTGCTGTATGACGAGCAGGGCTGTGGAGTCAGTAAGCCAAAGCCCCGACTCCGACTCCTCAATTTCCCCTGACACTGACTCCCTCATACATGGAGCATGTTTAAGTGATAACTTTAAACAAATTTGCATAAAATCAATAGTCCAGATAAGTCATGACAAAGACAGTTTGTAATCTATCAGGCTTCTCTGGGTACAGCTCACTAAGGGCCTGATCAGAGGCGTAGCTAGAGGTTCAGCACATGGGGGGGGCGAAACATACTTGAGTGGGCCCCCCACTTATTGGCTTCCCAAACGCACAAATCCAACTTCACAGGCACATACTACTAGTTGTGGTTATAATACTGTATAAGGCTACTTTCACACTAGCGTTTTAAAATTCCGGTATTGAGTTCCGTCATAGGGGCTCAATACCGGAATAAAACGCTTCAGTTTTGTCCCCATTCATTGTCAATGGGGACAAAACTGAACTGAAGACAACGGAATGCTCCTGAAAGCATTCCGTTCCGTCTTCAGACCGGAGAACAAACCGCAGCATGCTGCGGTTTGCTCTCCGGTCCAGGCATCCGCACCAAGACGGATCCGGAATGACCCCCAATGCAAGTCAATGGGGGTGGATCCGTCTGGTGTGACCATAATGGTAACCGGATCCGCCCTCCATTGACTTTCAATGGAGTCCATTACGGATCCGGCTACACATAGACACATACAGACACAGACATACACATACACATAAACATAAACATACACACACATATAGACATACAAACACACATACATACTTACATGCTCCCCGGCAGGTCTTCGGAGCGTCAGAGGGACAGGACGGCTCACACAGGTCACGATTCTGATGACGATTCCACCAGGCGCCCAGCAGAGGGCGCTGTGGGGAATCGTGACCTGTGTGAGCCGTCCTGTCCCTCTGACGCTCCAAAGACCTGCCGGGGAGCATGTAAGTATGTATGTGTGTTTGTTTGTCTATATGTGTGTGTATGTATGTACTGTGTGACATGTGTGGGGCCGGAGCGCGGTTCCGGCTCCACACATGTCACTGCGGCAGGCCTGATCCGGCAGCACCCTTCACCTGCCGGATCAGGCCTGCCGCCAGTGTGAAAGTAGCCTTAGCAAGATGACTATATAAACTGCTAGATCATCTATGCTGTTAAGTACAGTACAATAGACTTTCTACATACCCTACTCTAAATACTCTACCACAAAATGCAGTAAAATATAGGATTAATAGGAGTAAAAAAGGGGACTCCTGTTAAAGGAAATCTGTCCCCAGCTTTTACATCACTAAACTAACAGTCCCTTGCCCCCATCAAACCTCAGATCGGCTTAATGTGCCCCCATCAGACCCTGCCCCCATCAGACCTCAGATCAGCAGAATGTACTCCCATCAGACCTCAGATCAGCAGAATGTGCCCCCATCAGACCTCAGATCAGCAGAATGTGCCCCCATCAGACCTCAGATCGGCTTAATGTGCCCCCATCAGACTCCATACTGGATTGTACTAAGGCCATCCCTGCTGGCCCCCTCCCCCCCGAGGTATTGGGCCCGGAGCATCGCCTCCCCTGCCCCCCTCCCCCCCAGTAGCTACGCCTCTGGGCCTGATGTATGAAAACTGTCTAGGTCTAAGACTTTTTTTGTTGCCCATAGCAACCAATCAGAGCTCCCCTTTCATTTCTCCAGAGCACTATATGAAATGAAAGGGGAGCTCTGATTGGTTGCTATGGGCAACAAAGAAACTTCTACACCTAGACAGTTTTCATACATAAGGCCCTAGGTGTTTTACATCAGCAGATAGAAGCCATGAGAGCAGCTAACCTCTCCAAACATGAGCTCAGAGGAAACATAAAGCATACAGAGAGAACATGCACTGGACATAAAGGGCAGTACACAGTCATCTCAACTAAAAGCCTAAATCCTTAGATCAGGAATAGAACAGACATTTATAGGACATTTCATCATTTTCACAAATTCTTATAAAAAATATATTCAGCACTTATTGCACTGAACTAAATGTACTAATTCATTATATATTTTAGGAGTCGGTCCATTTTATACCGACTCCGACTCCACCAAAATGGTGACCGACTCCGACTCCACAGCCCTGATGACGAGTATATCAATTACAGCAATATATTAAGTGTAACACTGCATATGTGGTGTACTGCATTACCTGCTCTCTTTGCAACCTACAATAAACATATTGGCTGTACCACCAACGGTTTAAAAGTCAGAATAAGGAAACACGTCTCTGATATACCGCATACAAAAATCCGCAATGTTTACGGATGAGTTTACATTTTGCGGTTGTTCACAAAGGGGATACAACAGGTCGCCTTGTTCAAGGCTTAGAGAGAGTTAGGCTAGGGCTACACGGCGACATGTGTCGCGCGACACATAGTGCACAACTACACGACGACAGTTGTCGCGCGACATTGATGTCGCACCAAAGTCGCGCGACAATTTTTATACTGGAAGTCTATGGTTTCGCACTGCGACATGCGACATGCTGCGACTGCTACGCTACAGTCGCAGAAAAATCCATCCAAGATGGATTTTTTGCGACTGTCGCGTCGCAGCATGTCGCATGTTGCAGTGCGACACCATAGACTTCCATTATAAAAATTGTCGCGCGACTTTGGTGCGACAAGAAGTCGCGCGACAACTGTCGTCGTGTAGCCCTAGCCTAAACCCCCTGAGTAGAGGTGGGGACTACAAGCGTAAGCTTTTGAACAGGAAGTCATATTAGATCTTTCAAATGGGTTGCCGCACTCCTTTTGGTTTGAACCGAAAACATGACTTAATTCTCCATTACTGATTCTTTTTCATATGGTTATTGTTATCATTAGTTTTATTTTTTTGATGTTTGTGCTTTACTATTTTGTATATGGTGGCGTGCTTATGTTACTCCGCCCACTTTTAATTGGTCCTGGCTATTTAAACTTCAGTCTCAGATGTTCTATGACATCATGACTAAGGATCAGTACTATGTGATCCGAAATATGTAGTCAAGGACTCTGCTCTTTCTGGTTTTCACTGTGCATATGGAATAAAGGCTGGAATATTTTTTTTGGAAGCTGGTCGTTTTCTTCTTTTTTTCACTTGATGTGCAGCACCTGTTCCCAGTGCTGACCGTGCTTCCCGTCGGTATTCAAGAAGGTGAGCGAAGTGTTGCTACTACTATTTTTGTCGTGTTGCTTACTGATGGTTGATAGGAAATATTGACAAATGACCCCCATTGACTCAGTAGGACAGACGGTCCCAGAGATGCATATGGCATGTAATGTCCCCACAATAAGTTAGGAGTCTCAGCCACTTGAAGAACTCCCGCAAAAATTTTTATTCTCTGACCTGTTAGAAAGGTGCATGATATAATCTGTAGTGATTGTCATTTTCTTATCAGTGACTGTTTCTGTGAGTAAAAACCTCTCTTCCTATTGTAGCTGGGTCATGTGACCAACTCCCTGACCTCCAACTGACCCAGGACAGAAAGCCAGTAACTGCTCTATTCATTCCTATTGGAGCCTCACTTTCAGTCTCATAGGAATACATAGAGAATTAGACTTCCTGTCCACACATAAGTCTATGTGTGAGTTGGTGGGTCTAATTGCTGGTCACATGACACAGATAAGAAACTTCAGGATGATATAAGTCAAAAATTCAGACACTGGTAAGAAAATGATATTCACTACAGATTATATCATGTACATTTCTAGCAGGACATGGAATAAAATTTTTGTCGGGAGTTCTTCTTTAAGCTGCTTCTCACTATGCTGGCACTGAGAGGAGGAGAGCAGGGAACCTACTGAGCATGTTAGTCCACCACTGAATGCAGGAGAAGGACGAACAGCAGGAGGCGCTACCAGAGACGAAAATGTAACGAACATAAAAAAAAGTATAATATTTTTATGGCATGTATATTGCAAAAGTACTTAATTTGAAACGCTATGTTCATTGCATAGTAATACATTTCATGGGATAACCCTCCAAAATCTCTTCCTACAGCCAACAGTCTTATTCTGAAGTATTTGAATGACCAAAACCGGCCGTACAGCACCCAGGATGTATTCAGTAACCTGCAGAGGGAACATGGACTTGGCAAAACTGTAAGTAAATCATAATGTAATAATTGGATTGTAGGGCATTTGTACCCACAAGCTGAAAACTGAGCAGAGATACTTACAGAGGCAGCTGGCAGCCACCAGTGCGAAAGACAAGAGACATTGAACAACCAATGACAGACCATTATCGTCTCATAAGAAGTCGGCCATGTTTAATTTTTGTTGACCAATAGTCCAACAAAAGATCTTTGAAAGAACGTTCCAGGAAAGATCTTTCATCCATTGCCTGGTTTCGTTGAGCATGTATGGGCAACAAATCTAACAGCCGGTATGGAATAAAATGTATGTGGTCGTGTCTGTGAAACCATCGTTCACCAGATATGTGTTCAACTATCAATCAACTTCTCTCTAATGTGTATGGCCGCCTTTATAGTGCGTCCACATAGGAGATATTTTGGTGCATGAAATCCTCAACAAATCCACAGGCTTCATGGCTGCCTATTTGCCACAGATCTTTCCCTCTGCATTGCAAAGAGTAACCTCCACAGGACAAGGCCTCATACACATGACCATAATTTGGATCAGCATTGTGGATTGCAGATCGCACTTGGCCCCATTCATTTCTTTGGCACCGTTAAAAAAAACAACAATACCACACAGATGTCATCCGTGTGCTGTCTGCAACCATAGGTCCATCCCGCAAATTATAAAACATGTCTTCTTTTTGTCCATTTTGCAGACAAGACTAATAATGGGACTGAGAAAAAAGCGGATTGCATACAGAACTTGATGTATTTTGCAGAACCGCGGTTTGCAGACTGTAAACCTGATGTGGCCGTGCGGATGTAGACTAAGTTGACATGTTGCAGATTTTAAAAATCTCATCTTCATTACTGCTACTGAATTTGATGGGCTGGCTTCAAATTAAAAAGGGGTTGTCTTAATGAGACAAAGTCTTTAAGGCCCATTTGAGACGAGCGAGTCGGACTCGCAGCGTGAGTATTCAGCAGCCCCCGTCCTCCCAGCACTGACAGGGTTTCGTAGCATTATATTGATTTAATGCTATGTAAGCCTTACAGTTCTGGAATGTATTGTATGACACTGACATAATGCTGTCATTGTTATCCAATAAATTCCAGAACTGTAAGGGTTACATAGCATCATAAATCAATATAATGCTATGTGACCCCGGCAGTGCTGGGAGGTCAGGACGGGAGCTGCTGCATACTCACGCTGCAATTCCTATGCGTGAGACTACCTCGTCTAAAAGGGGCCTAAAGGGGTTTTCTTATTTCTTGTTAGGACTGTTTCACACGAGTGTGTGCAATCTGGGAATCGCGCTCTGTGAGTGAGCATGATCCTCCACGTGAGAATCAAGCCACAAAAGGATAAATATCGAGTGTCTCAGAGAGCTCAGCACTGCATGCACATATTTACTCCCTACCCTTTAGGCTATGGTAACAAATTCAGGGATTAGACATGGATACTGCACCTAAATCCTCCATCCTTGGTAATGCAAATGAATTAGGGTTTTTGTGCCCATTCACATGCTCCAGAAAAATTCTGCATGGAATAATAAACTTGTGTTTTCCATAGTGCCAGAAACTCCATTTACATCTCCTTACATACCCCCATCACTGTCTGTGTTCTCCACTCCAGGCTGTTGTTAAAGCAATGGAGCTACTTGCCCAGCAGGGAAAAATCAAGGAGAAGGTTTACGGCAAGCAGAAAATCTACTTTGCTGATCAGGTGAGCTAAATAGCGTCTCCTCATATATAGCTTTCCTTTGCTTAATTGTGCTGGCCATAGTGTAATCAATTAAAATTGTTGAATATTTAGGACCAGTTCCCAAATGTGAGTGACACAGAGCTCAAGAGTCTGGATGACCAGATCTTAGAGGTGTCCAGTAAAGTGCAGAGTGTCCAGCAGAGCTGCCGTCAGCTGGAGACAGGTTTGTCACTTACTTTTGGTTATATGTGATATGCCTTAAAGGGCCCTTACAGAGGTTGTACTTACCTCGCTCCCTGGCACCCACGTTGCGCAGATGAAAACTTCTGGCAGGCCGCAACGGGAACAAGCCTCCCTAGCATCACCTGCGATGGTAGGAAGGCTCATTCCCGTCACGGCCTGCTATTGATTGGTTTCCACCCCCGACTTCGAGTGTTTTCATATGTGCAACAGGGAGATGCAGCGGAGGCCGTGTCGGCATCAGAAGCCACATGGGTGCCGGTGAGTGAGGTAAGTACAACCTCTGAGAGGGGCCCAGGTATATGGGTAGGGAAGCAAAATAGATATTGGATAACCCCTTTAAAGGAGGGGCAATTTTTTTAGGATTGCATTGAACTCATTTTAAACTAAAAAGCATTTTTTCAATTGGTCTTTATTGAAAATATGGAGCAGTTTTTCTGTACATAGCTGAGATGCTCTAGTAGCAGCCCCTGGATTTTCTCTCTTTTCCGTCAGACCAGGAGCAGATGGACTCCTTATCTCTGCTCTCTGACAATATAAACACTCATTATAGCCCAGTTCCTATCTTACTGATAAGAATGTGGCTTAAATAAAGGCCCTTTTACACGGGCCGATGTGTCTCTCTGCCCGAGCGCCGATCAGCGATATCGGCGCTCGGGCAGGGAGCCTTTACACGGCCCGATGAATCGAGCGCCGGGCCGCACGAGTGATCGCTGTATCGCTCGTGTGGCCCGGAAGCTCCATACTGTCAGGCGCACATCGCCTGTTTACACAGGCTGATGTGCGCCCGACAGATTGGATCTTTTGTAGAAACCAAAAGATCCAATCAGCCGACGAACGAGCGTTTTGCTCGTTCGTCGGCTGATTAGGGCCACTTTTACACGGGCCGATTATCGGCACTAGCGTTCCTAGGAACGATTTTTCGGCCGATAATCGGCCCGTGTAAAAGGACCTTTAGTGTTTTTGACCCCTTAGTAGTTGAGATAAGTGAAGGTACCAGTCACACTGGTAGTACGCATGCACAGTACTGCGTCATTTACTTTTATGGGTCTGCTGCAAGTGTTGTACTTGCCATAGAAGTGACTGGAGTAGTGGTCACGCATGCGCAATACTGCTTTATTCACAAGGGCACCACTGTTCTCATGATTGCAGGAGGCCCCAGCGATAAAACACTTATCCGCTATTGGATGTACTAGCTCTTCCGACTCCACTGTACACATGCATGCTTGGCTCAGTTGACAGCTATGTCTCCTGACTGCCCTGTACACATACATGAGCAGATATGTGTTGGTAAGTCGCTGCCATACAGCACTGACAGTGGCTTATCTCCCGGGAGAGCGAAAGGATGGGACAAAACAACTCGGTTCGTCCAGTCCTTCTTTCCCCCAAAATTATCTGTTGGGTCAGAGTCATGAGGTCCCACGGAAAATAGGAAGCTCATCCGACAATAGTTTAAAGAGGACCTTTCACCACTCCTGACATGCCTGTTTTAATAGCTTAATGCCTTCCTTATGTAATGACAATTCTAGATCATCTATTCTTGTGGCTCTATGTTGTGTCATTCCTTTATTATTTCTACTAGTTATGAATGAACTGCTAGCAGGCTGCAGTAAGGGTACAGAGGGGAGGTAACCAGGTGGGGGTGTGTACCTGTGTGCACAGTCTGAAAATGGAAGCACTGATTGGATAGAGTGAGTCTGTGCAGGTACACAACCCCCCCCCAACTGGTTACCACCCTCTGCACCCTTACTGCAGACTGCTAGCAATTCATTTGTAACTTCTAGTTGACATAATAAAGGAATGGCACAACATACAGACATAAAAATAGATGCTCCAGAATTGTTATTACAAGGGAAATGCACGAAGCTATTAAAACATGCATGTTAAAAGCGGTGAAAGGTCCTGTTTAATGTGCGCAGGGGTCTTTACATTAACAGTTGTGGGTTTTTGTTCTTGGCATATGTTACTGTTAATACGAAATGTCACATTTTGTAGAGCTGAAGGATCTGAACAGCTCCCTGACCACTGAGGAGATGGTGAAAGAAATCAAAGAATTAAAGCAGGAATGTAGTAGGCATCAGGAAAAGCTGCAGAAGATTAAATCTGCGACTAACCATGTCACCCCTGAGGAAAAAGAGAAGGTACAGTTATAGAGTTGGATGCTATCAATATGTGCCCATTACAGACACAGCAAATAAGGCCAACCAAACATAAAGATAGCTATCTGCCAAGTGACTGTTTGGCTGACAGCCATGTCACCTGCACAGCCAAGGTTGATGGAGACAGTATTTACCTTCAGTATCTGAAAGGTGTGATTTTATTTTTTTATTAAAACAGATTTATTTTTGAGAAGTTTGTTTTTCTCAGATGAGACTTTTATTAAAGCATAATTTTACTTTTTTGCCCACCATTCTTTGATCATATCATTTGTATAATGCTTTGGAATACTGTGTTATACGGACAAACAACCCATTAGGCCTAATGCACAGATATACAATACAGACCAAAAGTTTGGACACACCTTCTCATTCAAAGAGTTTTCTGTATTTTCATGACTATGAAAATTGTAGATTCACACTGAAGGCATCAAAACTATGAATTAACACATGTGGAATTATATACTTAACAAAAAGTGTGAAACAATTGAAAATATGTCTTATATTCTAGGTTCTTCAAAGTAGCCACCTTTTGCTTTGATTACTGCTTTGCACACTCTTGGCATTCTCTTGATGAGCTTCAAGAGGTAGTCACCTGAAATGGTATTCCAACAGTCTTGAAGGAGTTCCCAGAGATGCTTAGCACTTGTTGGCCCTTTTGCCTTCACTCTGCGGTCCAGCTCACCCCAAACCATCTCGATTGGGTTCAGATCTAGTGACTGTGGAGGCCAGGTCATCTGGCGTAGCACCCCATCACTCTCCTTCTTGGTCAAATATCCCTTACACAGCCTGTAGTGTAATACATTGAAGAGGGGATCAGACCCCCAGAAGTTGAAGGCCCAGAGTGGGACAAAAATAAAAAGTAAAAAAAAGTGTTTCCCTTAATAAAAAAATGTATAAAGTTTCACGTAAAAAACGCCCCTTTCCCAAAATAAAACACATAAAATTGTAAAAAAAAGAAAGAAAAACAGACATATTTGGTATTGCTGCGTCCGTAACGACCGGCTCTATAAAAATATCACATGACCTAACCCCTCAGGTGAACACTGTAAAAAAAGAAATAAATAAAAACAGCTTTTTTTGTCAACTTGCCGTATTTTTCGCTCTTTTAAGACGCACTTTTTCCCCCCAAAAGTAGGGGGAAAATTGCCATGCGTCTTATAAAGCAAATACTAGTGAGCGCTTCCATTATGGAAGCGCTCACTAGTATGTAATAGGTGCCGGGAGAGGGGAAACGTACTCACCCTCCTGCGCTGCAGCTCCGCTCCGGGTCCTGCGCTCCTCTGCCTTCTCCTGCCGGCGCTGCACTGTCCTGACCTCATACAGCGTCAGGACATAGTGCGCGCACTCTGACCTGACGCTGCATGCAGTCAGGTGACAGAGGAGCGCCGGAGCGGAGCCGCGGCGCAGGAGAGGTGAGAGAGTTTTTTATTTTATGCTGATGGACTCATCTGAAGTCTGATGAGGGCACAGTGGGCTGATATGGGGGCACAGTGGGCTGATCTCAGGTCTGATGGGGCACAGTGGGCTGATATGGGGGCACAGTGGGCTCATCTGAGGTCTAATGGGGGCACAGTGGGCTGATCTGAGGTCTGATGGGCTCACAGTGGCCTGATCTGAGGTCTGATGGGCTGATATGGGGGCACAGTGGGTTGATATGGTGGCACAGTGGGCTGATCTGAGGTCCGATAGGGGCACAGTGGGCTGATATGGGGGTACAGTGGGCTGATCTGAGGTAAGATGGGGGGCACAGTGGGCTATGGGGGCACAGGGGGCTGATCTGAGTTCTGATTTGGGCTGATCTGAGGCCTGATGGGGGTCTGATGTGATGTCCTGAAATTTATGGGAGGTCTGAAAAATCGTTTTTTCTTATTTTCCTACTCTAAAATCTGGGGTGCGTCTTAACATCAGGTACGTCTTATAAAGCGAAAAATACGGTACATCACTAAAAGTGCAACACCAAGCGATCAAAAAGGCGCATTCCTCCCAAAATAGTACCAATCGAATCGTCACCTCATCCCGCAAAAATAAGCCCCTACCTGAGACAATCGCCCAAAAAATTAAAAAACACTACAGCTCTCAGTTTCTCCTCTAGGGGTGCATCAGGGGGTCTTCAAATGTGACATGACAACATAAAATTTTCCCAGTGAAATTTGCCCTCCAAAAACCACATGGCGTTCCTTTCCTTCTGCGCCCTTCCGTGTGCCCGTACAGCAGTTTCGGATCACAAATGGGGTGTTTCTGTAAACTACAGAAAAAGGATAATAAATATTGAGTTTTGTTCAGCTGTTAACCCTTGCTTTGTTACTGGAAAAAAATGGAAAATCTGCCAAAAAAGTGAAATTCTGAACTTTCGAATACATTTTCTGTTATTTCTTGTGGAATACTTAAAGGGTTAACAACGTTTTGAAATCAGTTTTGAATACCTTGAGGGGTGTACTTTCTAAAATGGGGTAATTTTTGGGTGGTTTCTATTATGTAAGCCTCACAAAGTGACATCAGACCTGAACTGGTCCTTAAAAAGTGGGTTTTGGAAATTTTCTGAAATACTTCTAAGCCTTCTAATGTCCCAAAAAAATAAAATGTCATTTTCAAAAATGTTCCAAACATGAAGTAGACATATGGGGTATGTAAAGTAATAACTATTTTTGGAGGTATTACTATGTATTTTAAAAGTAGAGAAATTGAAATTTGGAAATTTTTCTAAATTTTTGGTAAATTTGGTATTTTTTAATAAATAAAAATCAAATATTTTGACTCACATTTGCCACAGTCATGAATTATAATAAGTGACGAGAAAACAATCTCAGAATGGCCTAGATAAATAATAAGTTATCAGTGATAACTTATCACCACATAAAGTGACACATGTCAGAATTGCGAAAAATGGCCTGGTCCTTCAGGTGAAAAATGGCAGGGTCCTGAAGGAGTTAAAAGGAGAGACGCAAAAGGAGTCTGAGCAATTACTTTGCACTGCCTGCATGTTGTATGTAATGTCCCTGTCCTGCTGCTTGTCTTGTAGGTGTATAGTGAACGGAAGCAATACAGTAAAGAATGGAGAAAGAGGAAACGCATGGTGAGCATTTCTACCTCCTTTTATACTTGCTGGCTTCATATACCAGTGTTGTGGGTGTTTGAAGAAGTCTAATATTTTGTTTTTAAGCCTAACATCACCACTTAATCTCGTTGTCAATATACCAACAATACCTGTATTGTTTTTTGATCAGGCAATTCTTCACTCCACATCTGTCGTCCTCCCCAATTATATAGTCATGAACCCATGCAACTTACAGTCCTCCGTGCTGCACAGAAATACTACAAGTGCCCAATTTGTCAAGACTAGCATATCATAAGCTATTTTGAACTAGTTTGTGGTCGAGCAAGACACCCAATTTATTAAGAGACCTTTTAATAAATTTGGCATATCGCAGTCCCCTCAATGTGCGAAAAAGTCATTGTACTCCAGCTGTGATGCATAGTTTTGTGCTATAATTTATACCAGTTTCTGGCAGGTCTGTGGAGTCAGTAAGCCAAAGTTATGACTCCTGCAATTTTTAACACTTCTTCATAAATGGCCAATAATTTACTAATGGCAAAGTTACTGTAGAAAAATGGTAACATCGAGCTTTTTCTTAGTATCATGTAAGTAATCAGGCTACTTAGAACTTAAAGGGAACCTGTCATCAACTTTATGCTGCCCATACTAACGGCAGAATAAAGTGACAGGTGAGTTGATTTCAGCGGTCTGTCATTTATAAGTAAAAAGTAAGTGGTTGCCGAGAACCAACATCAGTCATTGCAGACTAAGCCTGGAGAAGAGTCACGTTATTCATAATCTCCTGCTCTCCCTGTTTAAGGGACAGGGGAGAACACAGGAGAGGTGATTACCTAGCTTCAGCTCCACAACGCTAAATGTGCTGGGCTGCAAGAGGCCACACTTCTCCCATTTTTCACAAAAAGTGTAGCGTAAAATGATAAAACGACTATTTTTTTATGCAGATAGTGCTTGTGCAAAAATTGTGACTTTTTCACGTGACTTTTCTGCCTTATGCGGTTTACATATTAATAAATGTGGTTTTAGCTTCCTGTGTCCATTGAATTTTTTTCCCCTTTTCTTCAGTGAGGAAAACAGGACAAATGTTTATACTGCACATGTGCACAGCTAAGCCAACAGGCGATAATTTAAAGGGGGCGTCCAAAATTAGAAAAACACAGCTGCTCTCTTCCATAAACAGCACCAGGTTTTTTTTTGCAGACCTATTGAAACAATGCCTATCCTTGACCGCAAAATGGACAAGTTCTATCTATTTTGTGGGACTATTGAAAGGACCTACTGATGCAGACAGAACCATTGAAACAACCATATTTTTGGCCCGCAAAAACTGCAGGTTGGATGCGGGCCAAACATACAGTCATTTAAATGGGGCCTTATAATGATTTATAAATCTGTAAATTCTGACCGCAGCTGCACTGAATTGAATTATACTAACAACATTATGTGACTACAGTTCACTAGATCTGAGGTCGGGCAGGAACACAAAGCTTTATAAATCATTATGATGCTGTCCGTTTGTGTCACAAGAGTGCTCAGCCTGGGACATACTGCTCCAACATGGATTGTGTTTTCTGGACTGAATACGTTCATATGAAACTGGCCTTAGTACACCTGTAGATATACTTTTTGTTGACATACCCCTTATAGGTGAAGTCAGAATGGATGGAAACAAAAGCTGAATGATTTTATTGCCTTTTTATATTCTAGGCTACAGATATTTTCGATGCCATCCTTGAAGGATACCCCAAAAGCAAGAAACAATTTTTTGTAAGTAACTAGAAATTGGTCTTTTGAATATCTGGTATCAAAGGATCCAGGGGATTTTTTTTTTTAAACCTGCTGCTGTCCTGAAAGTATCATCAGCAAAATGGCAATAGTATGTATATAATTTTAACCAGTTCAAGACTGGGTCATTCTCCTTCCGTACCAGACATTCATTTTTTTTCCTTTATTACATGCTTCTCTGAAAGCCATAGGCTTTTTTTAATATTTAAATAATTTTTGCATCTTTTTGTATGCCATTTTTATTATAGTATTTATTTTTAAATAGAGCCTCCTTTCCGTTAAGATCATTTTGTCAGTGTAATTCAGTAGATTCCAGGACTCTCGGGGTCACGAGATCCTAAAAGAGGAGTGGCGCTTCGAACGGGACCTCATATCGACAGTTTCTTGCCTTGACCTCCATCGTGTCTGTCTTGTATAATAGTGAATTTCCTGGTGACAGACTACCTTGTAGGACTGTTTCACATGAGCCCATTGCAGGAATCATGGGGCGTGTGTGGGCGTGATCCTCCGTTCTGGACTCGCAGGAGCGCACGGCATTATCATGATTTATAATGCATGACTTTACTTCTACAGGATCATACTGACAGCTTTATGTCACTATTATAAATCATGATAATGCCATGGGCTCCTGAGAGTCCAGAACAGAGGATCACTGTGTGATCGTGATTCCTGCAATGGACACGCTCATGTGAAACAGCCCTAGCTCTCGAAATGCTCTGCAATATCATTTGTGTACAGGTTGGGTTACTTCATTATGTTTTCTCTGAAAACTTGCAGGAAGAAGTTGGGATTGAAACAGATGAAGATCACAATGTGACTGTACCTGATATCTGATTGCCGGCATAGAAGCAGATCTCCTGAGAGACAAAGATTTAATTTGTATATAAGGCCATTTTTGTATAAGGGACACTGTAGGAGTAATGTATGAGCTTTCAGAGTTTTAAAGTATTTGGGGAATAAGAGCTGGCATACGCAGAAAACACCAATATACACTTCTGCTTAATGGCGCTGCATATAATGTTAGAACAAGATGATCTTCCCATGCATATTATATTTTATGCCACAAAGCATTTACTACTATGGAGTCTGTAGTAGCATGTTATGGATCAGTTATGGAACCTGGAAATAATCCAGTACATCTGCCTAAGGCCCCATTCACACGACCGTATGAATGGGGCCGTATCTATCCGCAAAATTGCGGAATTAGATGCGGCCCCATTCACCTCTATGGGGCCGGTAGCCGCGGCACGGAGCTAGCTCCATGCTGCGGCTCTTTTGAAGCATGTCCTATACTTGTCCGTGTGCACGGACAAGCATAGGCATTTTCAATGGGGCCGCACGGCGCTGCGGAACACAAGCCGGGCGGCCCCCGTATATTTGCGGGTCTGCAGTAATGCGGGCCCGCAAATATATGGTCTTGTGAATGGGACCTTGCTGTCACAGTTTCCTGTGATTTTCTTTTTTGTGAAAGAGGAACAATAGATGGAGAAGCAATGAAATTTACTGTAAAGCAGTTCTGGTATTTGCTGTATAACTGCAAGATCAACTATTTGACTTCTGTTATGTGTCCCACCAAAAATCATATTGCTCTTAGGCCCGTTTCACACTTGCGTTGTGGCTTTCCAGTTTTGAGGTCTGGCCGAGGATCTCAAAACCGAAATTAAACGGATCCATGCCATTTAATACAGCCGGATCTGGTTGTATTAAAATCATTGTAAGTCAATGGGTGGAGGGTACCATTGACTTACATGCCGGATCCGGTTTGTTACATTTCGCAGCTTGCAGCGGTTTTGTTCCTGTCAAAAAACACAAAACAGAATGGATGCATCCTGATCAGTTTTGTCCCCATTAACAATGAAAGGGGACAAAACTGATCCATTTTGGCCCGGTTTTGAGATCCTCTGCTAGATCTCAAAACCGGAAAGCCACAACAGAAGTGTGAAACAGGCCTTAAATTGCGGAATACGTGCGGGCTCGTTCACTTCAATGGCCGGCACCTATTCTTGCCGAGCTGCGGCTCCGCAAGAAATGATAGAACATGACCTATTCTTGTCCGCAACAGCCGCGTGGAATAACGTGGTTTGGCCCAGACCCCAAAATGCCAGCTTGGGTTATCTATAGGAAGCAGCGACTTCCCCAGTAAAACAGACTTGCCTTATCTAAAGTCTGGATATGTAAATACTTAAGAGACATTATTTTGTATATAACTTGTTTGTAAATTTAATTTACTGTTGAAATTAAAGAACATTGATGTTGACGGTTTAATTTGTGGTATTTTACAGATAAAGGGACATCTTTAGAACAATGTACCAATGATCTCCTTTTTACAAATGACTGAATCGATGATGTGGGAATATAGTTCACAAATTTAATTATAAATCAGCTGTACAAAGAACATTCCAAAAGGAAATAAATATCAAAAGTCATAGATACTATAGATTCAGCTTCATAAAATGCAGCTTTAGACCAGAGGGAATCACATATTCTGAAAGGTATTGCAAACTCTGAGACACTTGGCCCTGAGTGACTTCTACTCCTTTATGTATCCTACCAATGTACATAAACTGAACATTTAGCAGTTTAATATACAGGGCACTGTCCAACAGTAAATTTCAAGCTCATCTACCTCAGAGGAGGCATCAACTGCACAAGCACCACACATTTTTATTCTGTTTCCGAAAACTGATATTACTAAGGAAAAAGTATTAAAGCTGGCCATACACATGAGATGCCTGTCAGCGCATTGCTTGTCCTGCCCACAGCTCTCTTTTCCAGCCCCCCTCCATACATCATCATGCTCAGCATGCAGCGGTATTTTGTCCATCAGAAACCTGGCCATTATAGTGAATAAGATCTGTGGTGTCCAGCGTATGCCGGATCTGGCAATTGTGGTATTCGGTTGCTAAGCCGGAAAGTAATACCAGAATTTAAACCGCGATGTGAAGCTAGCCTTAGATCATTGGTAAGTTCATCCGATATACATCTAATGTGCATGGCCAGCTTTAGGCTACTTTCACATCTGCGGCCAGTTCTGCCAGGAATAGGCTGCACAAAAACCTCAGCAAGTCAGGCCGATTCTTGGCACCTTTGCCGGATCTCCTCCAGAGACCATTATACTTCATGGGGCTGGCAGGCATTCCGGTTGCAACTGATGGCAGCAATTAATCGCCTGTTCGTACTTCAACACTTCAGATCAGGACACTTGAAAGGCATACTTGGGAAGACAATGGGCCAAATACAAGACGTATGAATGGCTCCCTTTCTGTCCCCGGCCCTTTCCACACTGCCACTACAAAAGACTAATAGTCTGCCCAGTTGTTGGACAGATTGTCAGGAAAAGAACGTTTGTTCACGATCTGCCCCTGTAAAAGTGCCGCAGATCACCTGATGAACAAGCAAAATGCTCCATCCATGAAAGGATCTGAAAGGAAGGTGGACACTTCAATTCATTGTTTCTGGGCAGCAGATTGTGCTGTGTGAACAGTGATCGGCTACCCAGAAACAGTGAATTTGTATGAGGATAAGGGACGGCAGAAGCCATTGCTGGTCCTCATACTGTGGAGGTGGTTGCTGCATGTAGCTCTTCACTTCTACTGACAAACAGGCAGTTTTGAGAAGAGAACAGCAATAACTGGCCTACGTACATGTCCCAACAGTCGTTTGTCAGGTGATCACATCTTAAATGTGGCACCAAAAAAGTCTCACTGGTCAGCAGTACATTGCCCCATGTAAAAGAAAACTGTTGCTGACAATATGCAAACTTAATGTGGGACAAACTGTTGTAATAATGATTGTTCATCCTCTATTCAGTTTGCATTGGGCAGTATGAAAGGCCCTTCAAATGAGTATTGACTCAATCGGTGCTCAATATTGGACTGTGTAACAGGACCCTACGGCAAACAAATCCTCATAGGATGTACTTGTTTAAAACTGAACCCCCAAATCATCAAATATGTAACGTTAAATGTTTAAGCTGTCAGGTACTCCTAATATATCTTGGATTGTGATTAAAAGCCCATTGCCAATGCAAGGATATTTGAGGAGAAAAATATTATACCATTTCATAGCCAAAGTTCTCACTGATCACAGTCCATTTTTGGCATTGAAGGGTTTTAAATACCCATAATGCTTAGCTTGCCCAGCAGTAATCTCTGCAACATTTTAAATGTGAAGTCCATTTAGGGCAACCTCCTAGTTTGGCGCAAGAGAATCAGATGGGAGATGTCTCAGTAGAGTGGATTCTTCAGCTGGTGTAAGACACTGCGTACAATGTCATGAAGGGTCTAGAAGAAGAGAGAAAATGAATTTATTATCGCTGTAATTCAGGAGAAAAACACCACAAACGCCTCTGTGAGTATGATCAGTTCCCTAATAGACCTATTTACAAAGTGACTTTATGGGGACACGTCTGAACTTGTAGGTGGATTTTACATGATAAAAAAGCAACCTACGGCACTCCAGCTGTTGTGAAGCTAAAAGTCCCAGCATGCCTTGGCTCTCAAGTTCACATGCATCGCCACTGCCTGATCCGATTATGTAAAGCGTACCTTACTCTATGTTTCCTCTTGTAGTATCACAGATGTTCTTTGTGCTTTGCCTATGTATCTTACTATGAGGACAATTGACCGTACCTTATGTGCTGAAACTTCTCTTTGGACTCGTCTCCATGCTATTCTTCTGTGCCTGTACATTATTGTTGTGCATTGTTCTACCTCATACTTTCTATTATAAAACAAAATAAAAATCATTGAAACTAAAAGTCCCAGCATGCTCCATCACCTCTATGAGAGTTCTGAGAACAGCCAAGCAAGCGTGCATGCTGGGAGTCGTAGTTTCACCACAGCTGGAGTGTCGAAGGTTGCTGATTAGAGATGAGCGAGCAATGCTCGTTACGAGCACTGTAGCGCTCGGGTCCCGTGTGAAATGCCCGCAGGCATTGTGGATCCGTCCTCATCTGCATGTAAGTCAATGAGGACGGATCGTTTGGTATGACACTCATACCAAACGGTTCCGTCCTCCCTGACTTTAAGACGGGTGAGGACGGAACCGTTTGGTATGAGTGTCATACCAAACGATCCGTCCTCATTGACTTACATGCAGATGAGGACGGATCCGCAATGCCTGCGGGCATTTCACACGGGACCCGAGCGTTACAGTGCTCGTAACGAGCACTGCTCGCTCATCTCTATTGCTGATCCCTGGTCTTCACCATGCATAGCTCACTACATCTCATTTTTTAACTCAATATTCAGAATATTCAAGACTTTTTTTTTCTTTAGAACTTTTGTTTTTTATTTCCGAAGTTCTACACTGAGAATTAAAGGGGTTGCCCGTGTACTGAGCTGAAGCCGGACATATCCCCTTCTTCCCCCACTCAGCCCCCCTGACATGGCCATCGGAGCATTTCTGTATAGCGCAGGGCAAGGGCTTTTTCGTTTACATTTTTACACTGCTAGGTGGAGGCTTCCACTGATGGGCGGGCTTTAGCGCTGCCCTAAGCCGTTTTACAGGCTAGGGCAGCGCTAAAGCCCACCCATTAGTTCAAGTAACATCACCAGGCTTACTGAAGCCTTACGGAAGCCTTCACCTAGCGTACCCATGGAGAGCCTGGTATGTCACCGGATCTCAGATTCAGAGAAAAGGAAGAGCATTGGAGCCATGAAATGCTGCCTGGGTAAAAAGGGCATATGTCCAGGTTCAGCTCTGAACCAGGACAACCCCTCTTAATACAAAATATTGTCCTTTTGTAGCAGTCAGCTACATCGACAGGAAATCCATTGTAAATGTACTTTTGCAGTGATGGGACGATGTTATCTGCTAGTATAATGGCAGGCTGTAGAATTGGGATAACCGCTCTACTGTGTTCCTGATAGGCTTAGATAAAGATGTCCACAGAAGAGCATTGCACTTATTAGTGTACTGCCAGATGCTCTAATTGAGTCACTCATCTCCTTCCTTCTCTAGCCGCAGTAAAAGGTTTCACTGAGAAAGTCAAGTGACACTGTTTGCCATGCTAAAAGTCCAAGAAAGTAGGAAGTTAAGAACCAGGACAGGAAGTAGAATACATGAAGTGAGTTAAAAGGTTTTTGAAAAAGAATAAAAATAAAGGATATTTCCATATAGGCAGTTAATATGTGAAGAATATGAAAGTAGTGTTCCTTTAAGTAAACAAGTATTTATTATAATAGGTCTCATCTGGAGTTAGTACTGTTGACTTTTTCATAAATTCTATTGCTTTAGGCTGCGCAGGTAAATATATTGGTATGATGTGGAGTCACTAAGTAGTGTTCATGTAAGGCTGGTAGCATACCTGGGGCTTACAGTGTTCCTCAATCCAGCTGAAGACACAAGCGGACAACTCCTGAAAACTGTTCACAGAGATGGAGGCATTGAAAGTCTGAAACAATGAGTCCATGATGCCCTGAAACACGCTGAACTTCACCTGGTCAGGGACCTGGTCAGTCCCTTCTTGGGGATTATTCTGATGAGCTTTAACAATCTGCTCGTAATTTCTGCAATAAAAATGAATCATCATAAAAGGAGTTTTTAATGTGGAGTACCAATTCTCAGTAGATCGAACAGGTTTATAGTAAAACTTACGATTTCATAATTTTCAAGGCCATGACCTCTTTTCGCAGGGTGGAAACCTCCTCCTCCTGCTTCTTCTTCTCCTTGTGTAGGAACTGGATGTAATCTATAGCTGTGAGAAGATTGATATCAATATTATGAGTCAAAATCAGCACTGGCTTTGAGATACTACTTCTACCCAAAATGAAAGTGCGTAGGATCACTTTAATTAGTTACTACTCTCTTAGGGGTTGTTCACACATCAGTTATTTGATCAGTTATTTCCATCAGTTATTGTGAGCCAAAGCCAGGAGTGGACACTAAACAGAGATCAGGTATAATGAAAAGATTTGCACCTGTTTGCCGTTTTTGACCCACACCAGGTTTTGGCTCACAATAACTGATGGAAATAACTGATATGTGAACAACCCCTTAAAAGGGTTGGCCAGTTTTCGATATTGATGACCTATCCTCAGGACAGGTCATCAATATCAGATCGGTGGGGGTCCAACTCCTGGCACCCCCGCCACTCCGTGCGGCCTTCTCTTCACTGTTTACCTGATTGCTGTCGACATTGCATCGATGAGGAGGTGTAATTACAGCTCATCCACCCCCATTCACTTCAATGGGAAGGAGCAGCTACATTCCCTCTGCTCCTTCCCATTGAAGTGATTAGGGATGAAGCAGCTGCAATTACACCTGCTCGCCGTTGCAATGTAACCAGGGCTGCATTCTCAACAAACAGCTGATTGGCATGGGTGCCAGGATTTGGACTGCTCTGCTGATCTGATACTGATGACCTATTCTGAGGATAGGTCAATACTGGAAATTGGCCAAACTCTTTAAAGGGGTTGTCCACTTTTTACTACTGATGACCTATCCTCACAATAGGTGATTAGTATCAGATCAGCATGGGGTCTGACTCCTGGCACCCTGCTGGTAAGGTGATGTGCCGTAAACCCAGCAACTAAAGCTCCAGTTGCCAGACCTGTCATACTATGCCAGGCTGTTAATGTCAGGAAAGGCTGTGGTGGTTCACAGGATAGATGTGGAATTACACTGTGCCCATTAAAACGAATGAGCAACCAGAGTAGGAGTTATTTGCAGTGGCTCTCTGCTCTGACTAATAGAAGGGGGTCCAAAGTGCATTGATCACACCCCACACAGGAACATCTGTTTTCCACATAATTGTACCTGGCTGTAAGGATTGCTAATTGGATTAAAATGTAATTAAACGCCAGGAATAGTCCGGGTTTGTTAATTTGATAATCTTCTAATTGACTTTAGACTGGAGCTCACCAGCTGACTGGTTTCCTGTCCCCTCCTGTAATTTACAACATAAGACGTGAAGCCTGTTACATCACAATGAACACAGAATATTATGCAAGACTGGTGGTGGGGCGAGGAGGAAGGGAATCTACTTACTCTTCTGCAGTACAACCGCTTTGCTGAGCTTCTGTGAGCCTATGGAGCAATCCTGCTGCTGACATGTAGGCACAATGGTCTGTAAATCATCATACCCTTTCTGTATTGAACAAAATATATATATATGAACAAATGATTAGAAAATGTTCTGCAAGAAAAGAGTTTCCCAACAGTCATACAGTATTAATGTGTTTATGAGAAATATGACACATTTAGGCGTTGTTCGGCTGTTCCATGCATTGGGGACTGCAATTTGCAATCCCCAGGCAACATCCGTGCGGATTCCGCAGATGAATCCAGGCCCATTCAACTTGAATGGGTCCGTGATCCGTCCACATCGTAAAAAAGTAGTGCACACGGCTGGTGCCCGTATATTGCGGACCTGCTGTTTGCGGGCTGCAATACGAGTATGACCAGTAAACGGCTGTGTGCATGAGGCCTTAGGGTATGCATGCAGTAATGCAGGTTAGGGTCCATTCACACGTCCGTATCTTTTAATCCGCATCTGTTCCGCAGATTAGCGGACCCATTGCATCCGTTGTTCCGTTCCATTATGCGGATCCGCAAATAAGATAGAGCTTGTCCAACGTTTGTGCACATTATGCGGTCCGTGGTCCCATTGTAGTCAATGGGTCCGCAAAAAATGGGGATGGATTTGCGGATTCGTTTTCAGGAATAGAAAGAAATACCCTACCAACATATATTCCTCCTTCTGCTTTTTTGCGGAAAAACGGAATGGATGCGGATTTACAAATGGTAAAAACGGAAGGTTTTTGCGGAAACACGGATCCGCAAAAAGTGGAACGAAAATCTGGAAAATAAAAATACTGACGTGTGAATGGACCCTTAACCCCTTCGCGCCCAGCGCCGTACATGTACGGCGCTGGGGCGATGCGGGCACATGGCGCCCGCTCGCGGGTGCGGGGGGGCGTCATGGCCGGCAAGTCTCTGCTGTTTCTAACAGCAGAGACTTGCCGCTACCTACTGTGTCGGCGGCGTCTTCAGGTGTGACTAGATGCCGTGATCACATGTGAGGCCAATCGGGGTGTCTGTACACCATATGAAAACTGTAATCCTCGCTGGTGAGGATTACAGTTTTCAAAGTGCAATTCTTATTCTGGCCACTAGATGGCAGGCCAGGATAAGAAATGAGCAATTCATGGATTTCTGAGTCTATAAAACCCAGAATTGCTCATAAAGAAAAAAAAAAAGCCACAATATATAAGCCCATATTTGAGCTTTCTAATAGTAAAAAAAAATGTTAAAAAATATCTAAAAAATAAAAAAGATGTAAAAGTTCAAATCACCCCCCTTTCCGTATAAGTAAAAAATAAATACCTAAATAACAATAAATATAGACATCATGGGTATCACCGTGACCGAAAACGCCCGTACTTTTAAAATATTAAAAAAAAATTCCAATACGGCGAATTGTGTGGCGGAAAAAAGCGTCCAAATGGCGATTTGCCGTTTTTTGTCGCTTTTTTTTTCTAAAAAAAATTAAATAAAAAGTGATCAAAGTCATACACACCCCAGAATGGTATCAATAAAAACTTCAGATCGTCCCGCAAAAAATGAGCCCCCATACAGCTCTGTACACATAAATACCAAAAAGTTATAGGGGTCAAGATTTGACAAGGAAAAAAAAAAAAAAAAAGGGCAACTTTCTAATTATTTTATCACTATGAAAACGCAGGAAAAACTATACATATTAGGTATTGCCGGATTCGTACTGACCAGTAGAATGAAAGTAACGGATCAGTTTTAATGCAAATCGAACGCTGTAAATAAGAAACCCGTAGAACTGTAGCGGAATAGCGTTTTCTTTGCAATTTCACCCGGTTTGGAATTTTTTTTTCCCGCTTCCCACTACACCGTATGCAATATTAAATGGTGGCGTTGGAAAGTACAACTTGTCCCGCAAAAAAAAAGCCCTCATACAGCTATGTGAACAGAAAAATAAAAGAGTTATGGCTGTTTGAAGGCAGGGAGCGCAAAACGAAAATGCAGAACCGAAAAAAGCTCCGGGCGCGAAGGGGTTAAACTGAGTTTGCACTATTGACCAAGCAAAAACAAAAAGTATCTGTGTGCTGGCACGAATCACTACACTGTATTTAACTATATGGAACAACGGACTGTCCTGCGCATCCTTTTGATTTCTGCAAAAACCCACACCATGTAGTTGTTTTTTTTTTTAAATCAGCATTTTTGTTTTCACATTCATCTTTGTTTTATTTCTTTCAAGAGTAGCTGTCACCACTCCTGACTTGTCCATTTTAGTAAATGCTTGTGTTCTCCATGAAAAAAAAATTCTTAGAACTCCTCCTGTAAATTGTTAATAGGGATGTCTCTCCTGGAACATTGGTGGCATATCGACAGAGGTTGGACCCGCACCTATCTCTAGAACTAAGCTGCCAACAGAACGAGAGCACACCGTGTGCATGCGTGGCCGCCCTCCATTTGTTTGGGACTGCCGAAAATAGCTGAGTGCTGGCTTGGCTAGTTCCGGCAGTTCCACAGAAGTGAATAGAGCAGCGGTGCACTCCCCATCAATTTCTATAGGACTCCCAGTAGTAGCCGAGCATGCCACTTGGCTCTTTTCGCGCTCCCATAGAAATGAAAAGCGGGCGGCTATGTATGCGCTCTACAGAGCTTTGGGTGCTTATTCTAGAGATGGTGTGGGTCCCAGAGGTGAAACCCGCACCTATGTGACATTAGTAGCATATCATATGTTCCCGGTGAGACAACCACTTTAATAATTTGACAAATGGGTGTTACCATTCCTGTTTTCAAGGAGGTGTGTCCCAAAACAGTCAATCATGTCAAGAGGGCTGATCTGTTCTGATTTGCACCTTTTTTTTTTTTCCTTATAAATCAGATAAGGATGATTAGGTCAGGGGGAACGCTTGTGTGCACAAAGCCCTATTCTGCTCCAGCTGACCACAGCTAATGTTTTCCAGTAACATATGTTATGTATGTGGGTTACTTATTATCTGAGAACAGTGAGTCAGTGTGTAATGACGCAAAAAAAATTACTGTATCACTGCTAATTAACCCAATCGTAGACGAGAGAGGAATAATACTCTATAGTTAGGACTCTCTGGATTGTAAGGGTTTAGCTAATAATTTGGTCCAAAGCAATTTCATAGAAAAGGAACAGGCCTATGATGCCTCCTATGCCTTGTACCCAGTGTAGGAAAAACACAGCCTCTGCTGAGGTCATCTGTCACGGTCCTTTACTTTCATATACAAGACCTTCCTAAGTATTGCGCAACCTAAAGATCAGCGACATGGCATAGCCCCGCTTACCTTAATGGCATCCCTCCGCTTCTGCTCAGCTTGTGTGTGGGCCCGCCTGCGCCTGTCTTTATAGGCGTCCTTGATGCTTTCCTGCCGGTAATCGCTGTCCTCGTCATCTGAGGTTGGGGAACAAGTATTGTTGATCATGCAGCGGGCTGAGAGGGGTTGAGGGACACACACATAGATGGCATTGTCACCCTAGAGAACATTTTATGCAATTTTTTTACATCCTCTACTAATCTACTAAGACTCCACTGTGCAAAACTGCCAGCAATAAGGCATCATTTATGGTCAGAGGACGCCAATGTCCATTAATACCCGTATCCAGAAAATATGTTACATATAAATTTGAATGAAATACTTGGATAACCCTTTGTGCTGCTTTGATCCCACTGACTGTCCTAAAAGGTTCAGTACATTGTCTAACGGCTGCTGAGGTCTTCCTAGCAGCTGCCATCCCCCCAAGCAGCTACAGGCAGAGTATTATTGGCAATTGCAGATAATGCATTTCCCTAGTATACTAGCTTGTGTGAAATTTAAAGGGAGTCTGTCACCTCATTTTCACCTATATAACTAACAGCAGTGCCCCACAGAAGATTGTATACACATCCCAGACATACCTGTGTGCACTTTCTGTCTGTATTACATGTCAAGAAAAAACACTTTTATTCTGCAGGAAAACAGTTCCCAAGTGCCCGGCTGAAAGTGAAACTAAAAACAGCTTTCTCTCCTGACTGGATTTCTAACAGCTATATCTTCTGATATACTAGATATGCAATTTTAAAGCTTGGAATGTCAGCTTTTAAAGAAGGTCAGAACCATTTTTCTATCTGCTACCAATCCCAAGATATGAGCAGCTAAAGCTGCCCTCCCCCCTCCAGTCTGGTTTGCAGCAGCAGCAGAGCCGGGCACTTGGGAGCTGTTTTCCTGCAGAATAAAAGTGCTTTTTCTGAACGAGGAATACACACACACAGTGCACACAGGTATGTCTGGGATGTGTCTGCAATCGTCTGTGGGGCACTGCTGTTAGCTATATAGGTGAAAATGAGGTGACAGACTCCCTTTAAGCCCCCATACACATTAGTGTATTGTAGGCCAAACCCAACTATCTCACTTACCGTATTTTTCGCTTTATAAGACGCACCCGAAGATAAGACGCACCCCAGATTTTAGAGTAGGAAAATAAGAAAAAAATATTTTTCATCAGACCTCATATCTGACCCCCCATTAATTTCAGGACATCACATCAGGCCCCCATCATACCTCAGAACAGCCCAGCGTTTCCCCATCAGACCTCAGATCAGCCCAGCGTTCCCCCATCAGACCTCAGATCAGCCCACAGTGCCCCATCAGACCTCAGAACAGCCCACAGTGCCCCCATGAGACCACTCTGTGCCCCCATCAGACCTCAGACCAGCCCACAGTGCCCCCATGAGACCACTCTGTGCCCCCATCAGACCTCAGACCAGCTCACAGTGCCCCCATTAGACCACTCTGTGCCCCCATCAGACCTCAGACCAGCTCACAGTGCCCCCATTAGACCACTCTGTGCCCCATCAGACCAGCTAACAGTGCCCCCATTAGACCACTCTGTGCCCCCATCAGACCTCAGACCAGCTCACAGTGCCCCCATTAGACCACTCTGTGCCCCCATCAGACCAGCTAACAGTGCCCCCATTAGACCACTCTGTGCCCCCATCAGACCTCAGACCAGCTCACAGTGCCCCCATTAGACCACTCTGTGCCCCCATCAGACCAGCTAACAGTGCCCCCATTAGACCACTCTGTGCCCCCATCAGACCTCAGACCAGCTCGCAGTGCCCCCATTAGACCACTCTGTGCCCCCATCAGACCTCAGACCAGCTCACAGTGCCCCCATTAGACCACTCTGTGCCTCCATCAGACCTCAGACCAGATCACAGTGCCCCCATTAGACCACTCTGTTCCCCCATCAGACCTCAGATCAGCCCAGCGTGCCGCATAACAATAAAAAAAAAACTTCACTTACCTGTCCAGAGCCGTGGCTCCGCTCCGGGTCCGGCGCTTCTTAGGCTTCCCGACCCAGCGCTGCACTGTCACCTGACTGCGTGCAGCGTCAGGTCATAGTGCGCGCACTAGGTCCTGACGCTGTACGCGTTCAGGACAGTGCAGCGCCGGGCCGGGAAGCCTAAGAAGCGCCGGACCCGGAGCGGAGCCGCGGCTCTGGACAGGTAAGTGAAGTTTTTTTTTTTATTGTTATGGGGCACGCTGGGCTGATCTGAGGACTGATGGGGGGGTCCTGGCCCCCCGGCAGCTAAAACATACAAGTGAGCGCTTCCATAATGGAAGCGTTCACTTGTATTCGTTTTATAAGACGCACTGCAATTTTCCCCCTACTTTTGGGGGAAAAAAAGTGCGTCTTATAAAGCGAAAAATACGGTATGTTCTTACTTTATGTTTATAGTCTCTTCTGGGAACCCCCACCGATCAAGAGGAGAAGCGTCCTCTCATAGTCCATACAGGCAGCTGTGGTTGTATGTCTTGATCATGGTGGCACGAGCAGCCACAAACAAGCTACAATGCTACCAAGTAACAATACAAGTTTAACCATCTCTAATAAAGTACTAGTTCTTCAAACGACCAAGAGCTGTACAAGTACAGAGCTTGGTGCTGAGCTTCAATCTGGAGCCCTGTATACGTACAGCGTGGGATTAAAGCTCCTGCAATGTAACAGGAGCAGGTCAAGTCCTCAGCTGTTAGTGACAGCCAGGGACCCTGAAAAGACACAAGCCTTTTATTACCACCTCTGCCTTTTGCTGTGCTCGGTGCAACTCAATTAATGCTATGCAGGGAATAGCTGCTTCCCCTATTGGAGCAGGCAATCACGTGATTGCCGGGTGTCTCAGACATAGGAGAACTGCAGAGTCTTAGCAGACCCAGAACAGCTCTGCCGAGGTAGAATGCCCCCACAAAGGCTGTTTTTCTCTGTAACTAGGGCTCATCTGGATGCCCCAGCTACAACATAAAAGTTCAAACTAAAAAAAAAGTCAGTGTCCCCCAGAGGTCTTTTAAGGAGTTAATTGGTACAAAATTGATCTTTTGTTTTTACAATCTGATCTTGAAGAACAAAAAAATATAAAGAATAGAGGGAAATGCGACGTGAACGTACCTGTGTTAGGCACAGAGGACGCGCTGGTAGAGCCGATGCTGTTCGCTCTGGAAACTATGCTTCCTTTCCGTTCCATGATATGACCTGTAATGAGGAAACAATCAGCCTGTGCCCAGAGCATTTACCCTTCGCTGACCATTCAGCTAGCTAATGTGATAAATAGTGATTCATTTCTGCAGGACTCTAACCTCACAGTGGTAAAAGATACTGCGCTGGTATTGTAAGGTTCATTCTAAGCAGGGATCTTATGGATAAAATACATATGCCCAGCTGTTTGAAGAGGCCGTTGCGCTCATATGAGCGTTTTATGCAGGTCTCGTCATAAATTACAAGCATCCTCTGGCAGCCTATTCACCTAAACTGAAAACTACTCCAGCTCCTAGGTAAAGTAGATTTCAATCATGATTTAGGCCAGAAAACTGGCGTGAATGTTTGAATTTGCGTAAATTTAGGCACATGGGTCTTTGAAAAGTTGCAAAGCGGGACAGTGAGTCTTTTTTATGCCGCTTTCTGTCATAGGGGGTCATAATAAATGACCCCCAAAAAATATAAAAACTTTTTTATACCATAATTAAGACTTCATGAACACAGTAAAGGCATGTGCACAGGGCCATACAGTGGCACATGGAGTCTCTGTGGTTCCATACTGTTTCCCTCAGGGCTACATTCTCACAGAGAACTGCTTTGACGCGAGGAACACCTCAGTAACATGGCACATGAGGAAACACGCCACTCATAAAATTGGAGCCAAACAGAGGTCCAATATGGGAGGTTGGTTGTTGGAATAGAAAACCACAAGCTGCATCCATATCCGACTCTGGGAGCTGTAGGGGGCAACAAGTCTGACTTGGATCCTGGCACTAATAATCATTACAGCATGGATGATGAGTCTTACCTGTGTCCACAACATTATCACTGAACGACGTGTCCGACTAAAAACACATCCAGAAAAGAAGACCGGATTAGCAGAGAAATGGCGTCAATGCATTCACGTTATATTATATGATGATGTGAAACTTGGGAGTGAAAATGCTGAAAATTCTATTTTTTTGGTCAGTGCTTATCTATAGGATGCCATATTTATCCGCCACCCAGGAACCTAAACTGGAAAGAAACACTTGGAGGGTCATGCCACTGCTGCTGGCAGTGCCAACTAAGGTCTAGAGGAGATGGGCCCTAAGAATCCCAAAACATAGGATCAGTGGGTTCAGCCAATGTTCACCTAATGTACAGTACAGACCAAAAGTTTGGACACACCTTCTCATTCAAAGAGTTTTCTGTATTTTCATGACTATGAAAATTGTAGATTCACACTGAAGGCATCAAAACTATGAATTAACACATGTGGAATTATATACTTAACAAAAAAGTGTGAAACAACTGAAAATATGTTTTATATTCTAGGTTCCTCAAAGTAGCCACCTTTTGCTTTGATTACTGCTTTGCACACTCTTGGCATTCTCTTGATCAGCTTCAAGAGGTAGTCACCTGAAATGGTTTTCACTTCACAGGTGTGCCCTGTCAGTTTTGGGATTTATTGCCTTATAAATGGGGTTGGGACCATGCGTTGTGTTGGGCAGAAGTCAGGTGGATACACAACTGATAGTCCTACTGAATAGACTGTTAGAATTTGTATTATGGCAAGAAAAAAGCAGCTAAGTAAAGAAAAACGAGTGGCCATCATTACTTTAAGAAATGAAGGTCAGTCAGTCCGAAAAATTGGGAAAACGTTGAAAGTGTCCCCAAGTGCAGTCGCAAAAACCATCAAGCGCTACAAAGAAACTGGCTCACATGAGGACCGCCCCAGGAAAGGAAGACCAAGAGTCACCTCTGCTGCGGAGGATAAGTTCATCCGAGTCACCAGCCT
Organism: Rhinella marina; assembly: GCA_900303285.1. Lineage (NCBI taxonomy): Eukaryota > Metazoa > Chordata > Amphibia > Anura > Bufonidae > Rhinella > Rhinella marina. The sequence continues at coordinate 189,687 of ONZH01025368.1, read as the reverse complement.
CAGAAATCCCAGGTTAACAGCAGCTCAGATTAGAGACCAGGTCAATGCCACACAGAGTTCTAGCAGCAGACACATCTCTACAACAAATGTTAAAGGGGTTGTCCGGGTTCAGAGAAGAACCCGGACATACCTGCAATTTCACCCAGGCAGCCCGCCTGAAGAGGGCATCGGAGCATCCTATGCTCCGATGCCCTCCTTTGCCCTGCGCTAATTAGCGCAGGGCAAAGGAATTTAGCCAGGTTCCGGTGACGTACCGGTCCCTGCCGGGCAGAGGCTTCCACCCGGCAGTGAGCCGGTGACGTCATCGGCGCTGATGGACGGGCTTTAGCGCTGCCCTAGCCAGTAAAACGGCTAGGGCAGCGCTAAAGCCGGCCCACTAAGGCCGGTGACGTCACCGAACTCGCTGCCGGGCGGAAGTACCCGCCCGGCAGCGAGTATTTATAAACAAAAGAGACCTTGCCCTGCGCGATCTAGCGCAGGGCAAGGGGGGGGCATCGGAGCATGAGATGCTCCGATGTCCTCTTCAGGCAGGCTGCCTGGGTGAAATTGCAGGTATGTCCGGGTTCTTCTCTGAACCCGGACAACCCCTTTAAGAGGAGACTGTGTGCAGCAGGCCTTCATGGTAAAATAGCTGCTAGGAAACCACTGCTAAGGACAGGCAACAAGCAGAAGAGACTTGTTTGGGCTAAAGAACACAAGGAATGGACATTAGACCAGTGGAAATCCGTGCTTTGGTCTGATGAGCCCAAATTTGAGATCTTTGGTTCCAACCACCGTGTCTTTGTGCGACGCAGAAAAGGTGAACGGATGGACTCTACATGCCTGGTTCCCACCGTGAATCATGGAGGAGGAGGTGTGATGGTGTGGGGGTGCTTTGCTGGTGACACTGTTGGGGATTTATTCAAAATTAAAGGCATACTGAACCAGCATGGCTACCACAGCATCTTGCAGCGACATGCTATTGGTGGCTACTTTGAAGAACCTAGAATATAAGACATATTTTCAGTTGTTTCACACTTTTTTGTTAAGTATATAATTCCACATGTGTTAATTCATAGTTTTGATGCCTTCAGTGTGAATCTACAATTTTCACAGTCATGAAAATACAGAAAACTCTTTAAATAAGAAGATGTGTCCAAACTTTTGGTCTGTACTGTATATAGTATATGTTGGAAGCTCCAGACTCCCAAAGAGATGATGTCGGAGAAGAGAAGGATTGGGTGTGTTGAATTTCCTCTCCCGACCCCTTTGTTTGCTCAAGATAAAAACCAATACCAGAGATGTCTGGCAGCGTTTCTCCTCTCTCTGCATTAAAAACACATACATGATCAGCAGAACAGCACGTTTATGTGTATAACCAATTTTACTAGTTTCCTTATACATATGGAGTGCAGTGGCAGGAAGGCCTGTGCCCTGCTGTGGCTCTCAGGCTGGAAGTGAAAGCACAGTTTTCACTCTCTATAGCACTGATTCACTCCCATGTTACAGGTCATATGTGTGTAATATGTCATAGGATCCGCTGGTGTAAGCAAGGACAGGGTCCCAGTGCTAATGGGACCCTGCCTGTATCTCCCATGGACCTATGTGCAGCTGTATGCTACCTGTAACCAGAGGACTGTTGCGGCCTTCTCATTCTTTCAGGGGAGCCATCCCTTTTATGACAGGGAAGATCCACCATAATGGTTCCTTTGCATAAAGACCCACCTACTAGGGCACATTTACACCACCGCTACTTATTTCTGTTGTTCTGCTCCATTACATCAAAATAATGGAAGTGCTGTATCGGGCACATAACTGAGATGAACAGACTTCACTAACTATGATGGAGTCCATTCAGTTTCTGTTGGGGATCCTGTCTTTTTACCAGACAAAAAAGTCCTGCATATAAGGCTTTTTTGTCCGGTCTTTTTGAAAGAATCAGCAGCAGAGCCCCGGAACGGAGCCTTGAGCGCAGATGTGAACAAGTGTAGGCCTAAGTATTATGTATTTGAATTACTGCACCTTTCGTACTCCTCGACGGGTAAAAATACTCCTCAAAAATAAAAGAGTATTTTTACTCTTCTGGAAAAATGTAGTGCAACCTCTGCACACAACCCATTTTCATGTCCGGGTGATGTCCAAGATGTCCAAATGACTCTGATTCATTATAGTCAAAGCGCCAATTCACACGGCCGATTTTCCGCATAGAACAAAGGGTCTGTGCAGAAAACAATCGCAGTCTGCACCATTTAGAGCTGACTTTTCCATTCGGCTTTGAAACTGGATTTTCAGTCACATCAGCCTTAAAGAGACCGTCCACATTAGAGAAAAGTCATCTACTCCTGCTGATATGGGCAGAAGACTGACTGTCTAGATCATGTCTATAGTGGGTTCTGTTACTTTTGACAGCAAAAATCTCTCTGAAGATAGTACTATCCTGCCACCAAAAGCACACAGTGAAGAACATGTGCCTGGTCAGTAAGGCACCTGTCATATGACCAGGGCCACATAGAACCAAACTGCCCGATACGGTATATATAGTCATAATGACCCATTGTGCTCAACAGACACCATGCTAGTAATGTCTGCGGGAGGAATATGCTCCTAATAACTGCGTAAATCCTAGATCCGTGATGGTACATACCATGTGACTTATACATATACTGACTTCTGTACTGTTACTATATGGCACCAGCATACGCCACAGCCACGTACACACCATGCAATGATAGATACATGTCTCCACTGATTTTTGGCTCCTGCTGGCAGCAGTCACTGTATATAAACATCATGGTAAACAATGTCCTGTATCCTGTATTGTGCAATGTTTGTTATGGTCCGTCAATAACGATTTATCAGCAGCTATGGTAATGGCAGTATAGAGGAAATGTAATGGAGAGGGCACAGCCAGGGGCACAGGGCTGAACATGACCTGTAATGAGGGGTATACCAGCATATCACGACTACGTCCCCGGTGTGTGGCCTGTTCTCGGTGCCCTACCTTCTAGCCCCGTCCTCGTACTGCCGCTGCTCCCCTAGGGCCTGGTAAATGAAACTATCCCCGGCCTGTCCTACGCCGTCCTCCTTACTTTGATCCAGGAGTCCTCGGGAGATGCTGTCCCCGCTGCTTCCGACATTCCGGCCCGGCACAGACTACATAACAAGGCCTCAGAGGCGACGTGCGGAGGAGCGCCCTCTGCTGGACAGAGAGTGTAGAACAGGCCGAGGAAGCGCAGGACTCTGAGCCCTAGTCTTTCAGGAAGTAGACTGAATGTGCTGTATTGTTCTCCCGCACTGTACACAAGGTTGCCGACCACATTGTTTCTTTTTTCTGGACAATTTATTCCAAAAATCACTGACAGACCGTAATAATCGTACCTGTCTATAGCTCAATATACCGATAATAACTTATTACCAGCATTTACTGTAAACTGTAAAATCATACCACCAAAATAATCTAGTCATGTACCACCATCCTCAAAAAAATCAGGACACATCTGTTTTTTTTCACGGACACAGGAAGAAAATTGCCTATTTTTACAGACTGTCCAGTTCCGGCACTTGCGGTAGCATGGATCCGGCGGGCTGTTCACCCACCGAAACAGCCTGCTGGAGCCCTGCACTGCAAGTGTGGAAGTAGCCTAATAGAAGCACTAAAAGCATATCCTTCATTCCTGATCAGTCTCCTGCTAATCTCCCAGCAGTACTGCAGGTCCCAGCAGCATGCCTGCCTACAAGAATACACTGAGATCATTGCTCTCATTTAACCCTAGAGGGCCCACTGCCTTGGATCCTATTATCTGGTGAGCTACCCTCTGCAGCAGAAACAGCTGTCCATCTATATATGGAGGGGGGGGGGCAATTTATAATCCACTCGAAAGCCCCACTGTGTGTGTCAGAGCAATGTTGGATAACTCATGGACATTCCACACTAGTTTTTCATATATATCAACCATACTGTTGTAAAAAAAAAAAAAAATTGCCTTTTTTTAATTGGTGAATGCAGCGGATATTTTTCTCTTTATTAACTGTATCTGAATTTAAATTTTTTTAACACTAAGGGGCTTCACTATTGTAAGGAGGGCAGCACTATTGTGTGGGGAACTACGGGGGCTGCGACAATTCCCTCCACAATCCCTGCCAAAGCCAATACGGATGCTGCTCAGCCCTAAAGTCCATAATAGAATCTAGGCTGGACTGAACTTCAGCGGCGTGCTCAGTCTGCGCAATCACTCCTTGTAAATAAGGGTCCATTCACACGAACGTATATTTGTGGGTCCGCATTATTGCGGACCCGCAAATATACGGGGGCCGCCCGGCGGGTGTTCCGCAGCGCCTGGAACACCCGCCGGGCAGCCCCATTAAAGATGCCTATACTTGTCCGTGCGTACAAGTATAGGACATGCTTCAAATGAGCCGCGGCACGGCTCCCGGACCCATAGAGGTGAATGGGGCTGTATCTATTCCGTGTGAATGGGGCCTTAATTCACAGCTTACTGCAAGTAAGGATCTCTCTTTTTTGCTCTCTGGCACAGTCACTGGACAAGCACCATGGTGCTCCTCTTTATATTCGTAAGCAGATATTTTATCTCAGCTGTGGCACATAACCCAGAGTCTGCACAACTGCAAGTTGAGAAACAATGCTGTAGATCAAGGGTGCACAACCTGCAGCCCAGGGGCCACATGCGGCCCTCGATACCATTTTGGGCAGCCTCCAACCATTTGGTGACAGACATGTATGTCTATGTCTGCTCACATGTATCTTTCATGTATTCTTTATTAGATGGGAGTCCTGGAAGTGTAACTAGACATTAATTGTATATTCAATATGCCATAAGTACAATATTTCAGTTGTTAATACCTCTTTAAGTTTCGGCCCTTGGAATTGGTTCATTGTGACAATGTGGGCCCCAACCAGAAAAGGTTGTGCACCTCTGCTGTAGATGGTGTAAAACGTAGACAGGCTGTCTATACATGCACCAAATTTATCACAGTGGCTCCGGCCAGATGACTAGGGTGCCTGCACACACGTGCAGAAAATCGGCACAAATTTTTGTGCCGATTTCTGTGCATTTCCGCACCAAAACCCACAATACATAAATGACGTCAGCGTGTACTCTGACGTCATCGGCGCAGGCGCAGTGAGGTAGCCGGGAGCCCGGCGGCCAGCGCCGCTCACTGCGCCTGCGCCGATTTTATTCCACACGGCGCAGGCGCGGGATTTGAATCGTGCACAGGGCCGGCAGAGGATCGAACAAGCTGCCTGGCCCTGTCAATCAAGACAAGGTAGGCGTGACCGCAGGTGGGCAAACGGAGCTTACTAGGTGCAGGGTAACCGCCCCTTGCACCTAGTAAGCCTAATTAGCATAAAATAAAACATCATTTTTATCAAAAACGGGGGCACCAATAAAAAAATTAATACCAGATTGGGCATCAGGTGACATTTGCACATTGCAAATGTCATCCTGTTTAATATGCCCAGATCTGGTGACAGAAACCCTTTAATGCAGATTTTCCGCAGATCTCACGCTTCCCCTGAAAAGGGTGAAATTTACACAGGAAAAACGCAACAATTGACATGCAGGAGATTTCAAAATCCGCACGTCTGGTCAGTTTCCCAAGGGAAGGAAAAAGCAAAGTGTACATAAGAAAAAACGTATGTTATCTGCATCGTGTGCAGATAGCCTAAATGCAGTATAGGGACAGAAACACTGGATGGTATAACATTTGAGATGAACACCATACTTATGACTACTTCTATGTTGCACAGTGTTTGCAATATCTGTTTATGTAATGGTGGTTTAATACATTTTTTTTTAACATATTTCAGTTTTTTTTCTGGTATTTTTTTTTCTCCAAAAACAGATGCAGGCAAATATTAGTTTAAAGAGGCAACTGTAACCCACCTTATTTAATCATATCTTACCTGAACAAAGTATCTAATATACTTAGCGGTTGACGTTATATCTTTTGCCAGGTTGCCAATCTGGTCTTTGAACAAAGACATGACTTCCATAGCCCATGGTGGTGGAGGTGCTGTAGACAGGGCCAGAGCTGCCTCTATGGCGCATGCGCAGATGAAGTGGATTCAGGAGTGTGTGCATGTGTGAGGGAAATGAATAGTTCTGACCCCGTTCACATCACCTCCCTCAAGTTGGACAATGGAAGTGATGTCGTGTCCATAGCCCAGACCAGAAACCTAGTAAAGGACGTTACGTCGGCAGATGTAGGAGTTGCGTCAGGTGACTAGGTTCCAGAGAAGAAGATTCAAGCAAGATTAAGATGGTGAGTATATTTCTCTAGTGTAGTAAATATAGTTCTCTTTCACGTCTGTTATGACATCCTTGATGAGATGGTCAGTGGTTCATCCGTCAAGATGTCCGTGAAGGTTCCATGTTTTGCCATCTTTGTCTCATCGGTATTCTATGCACTCTAGTAAGTTGAAAATTAATTTCCAGAGCATCTTTTATCCAAGAAAATCACTGACAGAACACAGATGCCATCCATGTTATGTCAATGGTTTTCATAGACCCATAGACTGGAACGGGCAGGTTTGGTCTGCATCACGGACCAAAGTAGTGAACATCTCTGGAAAATTAGTGGAAAATTACTTATATGTAAATTTACACATTAAAATCAGTGGATGGAAAACATGGACAACACACGTCCATGATTCACTAATGTGTGAAAGAGGCCTAAGGGTAGGTTCACACTGATTTTTGGAGGAGGTTTTGAGTCAGATTTCCCTTTTTCAACCAAAGCCAGAAGAGGATTCAGTAGGAAGGAGAAATATGAGTCTTTCCTTTCAAATCCACTTCTGGCTTTGGTTGAAAAACCTGCAGGCAAATCTGCCTCAAAATATCCTCCAAAGAACTCTGTGTGAACCTACCCTAACATTTACTGTATATGGAAAAATTTCTTTCTGAAATACTCATTTAAATTAGATACATTTTGTAGATCTATATCTCAACACTAGGTGTCAGGATACTATTAAATGCAAAACTAGAGTCAGGGAAAGTTACTTGAATGTCAGCTGCCTTGAAAATGTTCTAGACAACAGGTCACAAGACAACTTTTGTTGCAATGTTGCAGTGTTAGTATCAAAATATGTTGCAAAACTGTCAAATGGGTGATTATTACTGCATCAACCAACTACATTTTCAGAATTATTTTTTACAAACTATATAAGAAATATATAAGTCCACTATTGATTCCTTAAAGGAAATCTGTCACTTGTTTTGAGTGAATAAGGCTACTTTCACACTAGCGTTTTTAAATTCCGGTATTGAGTTCCGTTATAGGGGCTCAATACCGGAAAAAAAACGCTTCAGTTTTGTCCCCATTCATTGTCAATGGGGACAAAACTGAACTGAAGACAACGGAATGCTCCTGAAAGCATTCCGTTCCGTCTTCAGACCGGAGGACAAACCGCAGCATGCTGCGGTTTGCTCTCCGGTCCAGGCATCCGCACCAAGACGGATCCGGAATGACCCCCAATGCAAGTCAATGGGGACGGATCCGTTTGGTGTGGACACACCAGTAATCCGGATCTGTCCTCCATTGATTTCCAATGGGGGGTCATTCCGGATCCGGCATACATACACACAGACATACATACAAACAAACATACAGACATACATACAAACATACAGACATACATACATACTCACATACTCCCGGGACGCCGGCAGAACGTCTTCACGCGCCTCCTGCGCGCTGCGATGACATTTCCCCACTGCGCCCAGCAGAGGGCGCTGTGGGGAATCGTCATCACTGCGCGCAGGAGGCGCGTGAAGACGTTCTGCCGGCGTCCCGGGAGTATGTGAGTATGTATGTATGTCTGTATGTATGTCTGTATGTTTGTTTGTATGTATGTCTGTGTCTTGTTTTAATGTGTGTCATGTGTGGGGCCGGAGCGCTGCTCCGGCTCCACACATGTATAGCGTTAGCACGGATCCGTTGGCACCCTTTAGGTGCCGGATCCGTGCTAACGCTAGTGTGAAAGTAGCCTTAAACTAAAAGTACTGTTGCGTGCATTAAAGTACCTTGTATCCAGGTGTGGTGTTCTTTCTTTTGTGTGTCTTCTCATTTTCTTTTAATTAGCGTTTTTGTGATATGCAAATGAGCTCTGAAGGAGCCCAGAGGGGCGTTACAATAGATGAACTGAGCCCAGTAACGCCCCCCTCTTGAGCCCAGCCCGCCTTCTAATTCAAATTGAACACTCGTCTTTAGGGCTAGAGTAACGCCCATAATTGAATAATTCGCCACCTCCCCCCTCTTCCTCGGCACGGCAGCGTTGGAAACATCAGGCGCAGGCGCAGTACCGGCCGCTGCCTGCGCCATCTTGTTCCAGGTGAGGGCAACGGCTTCAAGAGCGTCACTGCCCCACTAGACAGCGGCCGGTACTGCGCCGGCGCAAGATTTCATTGGAGCGCGGCCGGCAGCTGATGCTGGTGTTTCCAACGCTGCCGTGCCAAGGAAGAGGGGTAGGTGGCGAATTATTCAAATATGGGCGTTACTCCAGCCCTAAAGACGAGTGTTCAATTTGAATTAGAAGGCGGGCTGGGCTCAAGAGGGGGGCGTTACTGGGCTCAGTTCATCTATTGTAACGCCCCTCTGGGCTCCTTCAGAGCTCATTTGCATATCACAAAAACGCTAATTAAAAGAAAATGAGAAGACAGACAAAAGAAAGAACACCACACCTGGATACAAGGTACTTTAATGCACGCAACAGTACTTTTAGTTTAATTCACTCAAAACAAGTGACAGATTTCCTTTAAATGTTTCTCCTTGTTAGTATAAATTTCATTCTGCACATTCTGACCTTCATGATGCTTTTTATCATGCAGTATGAATTTTATTTTGACTACAGTTTTTCCATTTAGATAAATTGTAGACAGTTGCAGAATATAAATTGGTCGGTTTTGGTGGTCACCCATGGCCAGGAGCTATCAAGAGACCATGGTTGCTCAAAGTTTCCAAAGATTTTATGCACATTTCAGGTTTGTTGTGAACGTGCAGAATAAGCTGCACATACTGTATCATGTCACATGACCATATGTATGCAGGTCCTATTACTGTTGAAGGACCTGCAAAGATAAGGTCACATGACCATATCTGTGAAAGGTCCTGGAGCCATATGGTAGAGCAGCAAAGAGGTGAAGAGGAGCATGTGAGGTGTTGTATAATGGCATTTGTAATTAGGGGGCCTGGGTTTATGGGTTTTGGTCTAGGACCTGTATTAGTTTAGGAGGTCTGTATTTAGAGAGTATGGTCTGGAGTCAGAATTATTTTAAAGAGGTTGTAGTTCTGTTCCAGTCGTCCTGCCACTACTTATTTATAATTGTAGCAGTGATGCATCAGTTTATGGTACGTGACCACTGCAGCCAATCACTCAATCACTGTCCTCAGCTGTCTGGCTTTGGCTTTTGTGATTGGCTTTAGAGGTTACATCCATACACCTGCACCAGGTGTATTGCATGTCACTGCTGCAGTCAATCACTGTCCTCAGTGTTAGACCACTGAGAACAGTGATTGGCTGCAGCAGTCGTGTGCTGTAAACTGACACATCACTGGTACAGTTTGTAGACAAGAAGCAGCAGGACAACTGGACCAGCGCTAAAGAAAATAGTGCTAAAGAGAGAGGTGAATATAAGTATTGCAGGGCTTGTCCAAGATTTTTAATAATTTCCGATAAGCCCTTTAAGGGGAATGGTCTGGGTATGTATTTAAGCAGTCTGATCTATGGTCTGTGTTTATTTCTGGATCTGTATTTATTGTGGGGTATGATTTTGATGTTATTTTAGTGGCTGGGGATGTCTGCAGAACAGATGGACCAAAAAGTCTCTTGTGCAAACTCTGCAATCATCAGAAGAAGTCATCATGGGGTCTGGGCTGGATTTAGAAGAAAAGAAAATGTATATAATTAGAGAGAACATATCGACTACAAAGTGTCATACAGTTAAGGGCTCGTTCACATCAGCGTTATGCTTTCCGTTTGTGTTTTCCGTTATAACATGGTTATAACGGAAAATAACGGAAACCATAAGACGGAAGTCAAAACGGAAGCCTTTAGAGGCTTCCGTTTTGATCCGTCATAATAGAAGCCTATGAGAATCATAACGGATCCGTCTGAGTTCCGTTATGCTGAACGGAAAACAAAGTCCTGTCGACAGGACTTTGTTTTCCGTTTTGCATAACGGGAACCAAATGGATCCGTTATGATTCTCATAGGCTTCTATTATGACGGATTAAAACGGAATGCCTCTAAAGGCTTCCGTTTTGACTTCCGTCTTATGGTTTCCGTTATTTTCCGTTATAACCATGTTATAACGGAAAACACAAACGGAAAGCATAACGCTGATGTGAACGAGCCCTAACAAAGACTTTACTTTCTGTTTCAGGGGTACAACCTTTTGACAAGGGTAATGACAACACCAAGCAGCTGAGCTGATTGATATATAGTTTTGTGGGAAAATACTAAAAGTCCTTTTAATTCTTGGCTTTGATACCAAAGAGGTGGTCCTATCAGTGATTGACAGCTTTCCCTCTATGACTGTGTATACAGAGAGTTGGCAATCACTGATAGGACCACCTCCATGACTGCAAAGCCCAGAATGAGTGGGAATTTATATGAATAAAATGCAGGTTATACTGAATCTTTCCCATAAAAATATATATAGTATCAATCTGCTCAGTTCCTCCTGCTCTATAACATACTGTCTGCAGCTCAGACATCATGTTCCATGTACTAAAACTAAACTGTCACCAGGGGTAGTATTTCTATTATTTATACAGAAATGACACTTTCAAAGAACGGGAGAATGATTTAAAGAAAAGATTTCCTTGCACAGCTGGCAACAAACACAGAAACAAAGCTTTCATAAGTCCCATTCACATGGTGGACTTTGTCCTCTCTTGGTGCAGATGCTGTTGTAAACTGTGGCTGCATGAAGTGCTGCTGGGCTTCCCACAGAAAATAATGGGAATATGCATCAAATTCCATCAGTAAAAAACCCTGGCCCATATTTAATAATGTGTCTGCACCAAAAATCTGTCTAAAAAGTGGCACAAACTGGTGCAATTGTGGCGCAACTACGGTTTCTACACATTTTACCAACATTCTTGAGAAGGGGTGGGGCTTCATGCAAAAGGGGGTGGAGCTATCTACACACCTAGCTGAATATGAGCCAAATTGCACCACAATTCTGGTATAAAAATCCGTCTCAAAGTAAGCCAACCAATAGTTAATATAGAGTCAAAGAAAAGTGTCTATCCCTGCACCAGATCTATCCTCCAGCCTGATCCCCTGTGATAAATCTGGTGCAGATCTAGACAGCCAGTCTAAGCTTCCACCATCTACAGTATTAGTAAATTTGTACTGTATAAACCATTTAGCGCTAGACTAAGAATCAAATCAAGTCGGAAGTCAGGTTCGATCCTAATGGTGGACCGTGTTATATCAAAAATGAATCATTACAAACTACGTGTGTGGAAAAATGGGGTCCACCTTAATACAGACTTAGGTCTCATTCAGATGGCTTTATGCTGTCAGAAATATGCAGATCTGTTTTTTTGCTGACATATCAGCATGTCCGCAAAAAAACGGATTGCATTCTGCATTTTTGTGGACCCACAGACTTCAATGGGGCCACGTCCTGATTTTCACTAACATGTATAGGACATGTCTTATTACGGAAGAAAAGGGCCGCATAAAAGTGAATAGGTCTGCATTTAATCCGCAAAAAAAAAAAAACAGATACGCATTTTTGCGGGCAGCATATGGCCATCTGAATGAGCCCTTATTCCTGCTTCACCAGCATCTTTGCTTCTTTTTCTCTTTCCCTTTTTTCTTTTTTTTTCTCAGTCTCCTTTCCGATCTATGGAAGCTGTGTTGCATGCTGGGCATGGGAATATGACATGTCAGGTTTATGTAACCTTCTTTTTCACTTCTTTCTTATTCATCTTATATGCATTATAATATGGGCATTTACTTAAAAATGAAAAATTTATGAAAAAAGAATATCCCTCTGCTTCATTATATTGATAACCCACTGATTTTAATGGCCAATGTCTAACGCCTCAGTAGTAGGGCTCATGCACATGACCGTGGTTTGAGCCTGCATCTGCTCTGCATCTTTTGCAGGTCGCATGCGGACCCATTAACTTCATGTTCTGTCTGCTTCTGCACGTCCGTTCCGTGGCACCTGCCAAATGATAGAACATGTCCTATTCTTGTCCGTATTATGGACAAGGATAGGACTGTTCTATTAGGGGCCAGCCACCATTCTGTTTTCCAAAATGCAGAATGTACACGACCGGTATCCTTGTTTTGCAGATCGGCAATTTGCAGAGCACAAAACAGGCAACGGTAATGTGCATGAGCCCTTATTCAGATTGCAGCTGATCACAGGGGATCCCAGCAGGGAGAGACCTTGTGATCAGCTGAATGTCACGTGGCACTTCTTAGGATACGACCACAGTGGTCGTGTGAATTGGTTGGTGAATTGGGTGGGTGTAATAAATAGGTGCAATCTAATTATTCAAGCATGTATAGGAAATATTAATAACTGGATTGATTCTCCTTTGCCCTGGATTAGCTGTAAGAGACTACATCTGGATAAGCATGGGACAGGGATCGAGGCCAGTTTTCCTCCACAAATTGTTTTTAGTGGAAAAAGAACAATTTGTTTTGTGAACGGAAAGAAATCATGTTTGCCTTGAACAGTGCAACCGCAGAGAGATTATATAAATACGCCGGCTATGTTTGGCAGTGGGCTTAAGAAACCAGTGAAAATAGCATATCAGCATTGTGTAACTATGGCCAGCCTTAAACCTGCGATAGCAGAGAAAGTGCCTTTAAAAAGTATTCAAACCCCTTGAACTTTTCCACATTTTTTTTCACGTTACATCCACAAACTTAAATGTATTTTATTGCTATTTTATGTGATAGACCAACACAAAGTATCAAGTATCAAGTATATGTGAAGTGAAAATAATATGATACATGATTTTCAATGTTTTTAATAAATAAAAATCTGAAAAGAGTAGCTTGCATTTGTATGAAGTCCCCTGTACTCTGATACCCCTAAATAAAATCCAGTGTGACTAATTGCTTCAGAAGTCACCTTATTAGTAAATAGAGTCCACTTGTGTATAATTTATACTCAGTATGATTACAGCTGTTCTGTGAAGGCCTCAAAAGTTTGTTAGTGAACATTAATGACCAAACAGCATCATGAAAACCAAGGAACACATCGGACAGGTCAGGGGTAAAGTTGAGAAGTGTAAAGCAGGGTTAGGTTATAAAATCTCCCAGGCTCTGAACATCTCACGGAGCACTGTTCAATCCATCATCTGAAAAATGAAAGACATATTATACAACTGCAATCCTACCAAGACATGTCCACCCACCTAAACTGGCAACCCAGATAAACAGCCAAGATGTCTATGGTCACTCTAGAGGAGCTGCAGAGATCCACAGCTCCAGTGGTCATAAGCCGTTTGCAATTTGCCAAAAGCCATGTAGGGGACACAGCAAACATGAAAGAAGGTGCTCTGGTCATATGAGACCAAAGTTGAACTTTTTGGCCCAAATGCAGTATGCTATGTGTGGCGGAAAACTAACACTGAACATCACCTGAACACACTATCCTGTTGTGGGGATGCTTTTCTTCAGCAGGGACAGGTAAGCTGGTCAGAGTTAGGCTCCTTTCACACGAGTGTCACAGATTCAGTCCGGATGCGTTCAGGGTGCGTTCCGGAAAACTCGAACCAATCCGCACGCAATCGCAGTCACTTTTGACTGCGATTGCGTACGTTCGTTCAGTTTTTTCCGAGCGGGTGCGATGCATATGGATGCATTTTGCACGCGCGTGATAAAAAACTGAATGTTTACAAACAACATCTCTAAGCAACCATCAGTGAATCACGCATTGCATCCGTGCGGATGCAATGCGTGATTCATGCAGACCCATTCACTTCAATGGGGCCAGGGCTGCGTGAAAAACGCAGAATATAGAACATGCTGCGATTTTCACACAACGGCGAACTGATGCGTGAAAAACAGACAAAAGACCCATTGAAATGAATGGGTCAGGATTCAGTGCAGGTGCAATGTGTTCGCATCACGCATTGCACCCGCACGGAAATCTTGCTCGTGTGAAAGGGGCCTTAATGGGAAGATGGATGGAGCTAGACACAGGGCAATCCTGGAGAAAAACCTGATAGAAGCTACATGGGCAACACAGTGGCTCAGTGGTTAGCAGTGCTGAGGACCTAGGTTCGAATCCAACTGAGGATATCATCTGCATGGAGTTTTTATGTTCTCCCCGTGTTTGTGTGGGTTTCCTCTGGATACTCCGGTTTTCTCCCACATTCCAAAGACATACTGATGGGGAACTAAGATTGTGAAACCCATTGGGGACAGCTTGATGCTAATGTCTGTAAAGTGCTGCGGGAAAAAGTAGCGCTATATAAGTAAAATAAAATAAATATATAATAAAAGACTTGAGACTGGGGCAGAGGTTCACCTTCCAGCAGGACAAATTACCCTAAACATACATCTAGCACCAAAATGGAATGGTTTAGATCAAAGCATATTCGTCTGTTAAAATGGCCCAGTCCAGACCTAATTGCCTAAGTCCAGACCTAAATCCCATTGAGAATCTGTGACAAGACTTGAAATTGCACAGACGTTCTCCATCCAATCTGACTGAACGTGAGACATTTTGCAAAGAAAAATGGGCAAAGATTTCAGCCTCTAGATGAGCAAAGCTGGTAGAGACAGATTCCAAAAGACTTGAAGCTATAATTTCAGTGAAAGATGGTCCTACAAAGTATTGACTCAGGGGAGACTGAATACAACTGCACGCTACTCTTTTTAGATTTTTGTTTTTTAAAAATTTTGAAAACCATGTATCATTTTCTTATCACTTTACACATATTTTCTAATTTGTGTTGGTTTATCACATAAAATCCCAATTAAATACATGTTAGTTTGTGGGTGTAACGTGAAAAAATGTGGAAAGTTCAAGGGGTATGAATACTCTATGTGGAACATTAAGTGTGAGGTTTTTTTTTACATGTTCTTATAACAATTTCAGCCACTTCGCAGCCCAAGGATAACACCAAGAACAACTTTGCCAAGATATTGTCAGCCACAGCGTCATAGTTGCTAAAGAGGTCATTAATATCAGATCTGTAGGGGTCCAACTCCTGACATCCCCACTGATCAGCTGACTAAAGCTCACTGCTGCTCAATTTCATTCAACACAATGGAACTGAGCTGCAACCAGTCACAGCCACTATAAAATATATGGAGCTGTGCCTAGCAGACAATGATGCGACTCTGCATTTATCATGACCCCTTCATTCATCTGATCAGCAGTTATCCAGGAAGTCCAACCATCACCAGTCTTATATTGGTGTGATAACCTAATGGTTGACCTGTTTCAAAGAAGTAGTCCCATCTGGGACACTGATGGCATATACTAGCAATATGCCATCGATGTCATACAAGTGTAGGTCCCACCTCTGGGACCCGCTTCTATCTTCAGAATGGGACCCCTCATTGCCCATGAGCGGCTTGTTTTCCATTCACTGCTATGGTGCCTCCGAAAATAGAAGATTAGCTATTCTCAGAAGTCCCACAGCAGAGAATGGCCATGCATGCATGACCACCTCTCCAGGGGTGTAGCTCATGGGACCTGATACAAGAGTTCAGCTTGGGCCCCCTTTCAGCTTGTGGCCAGGGGGCAGGGAAGGACATAGCCTGCATGCTGGTCTAAAATAATGGCACATCCAGAGACCACATTAGGGCTAATAGATTTACCGGTGCTAATAAATGAGATTCAAGGACTACCCACTGGGGAGGATTAGGGAAGGCATAGATAGACACTAATTGTTACAGTCGAGCTGCTAAGTAGTATTTATATAGATGGAGTACAGTCCCACCACATACGAAGACGCATAATACATCGGAATATACAAGGGTGTTTACATGCCCAGATAAACTGGAACATCTTGTTTTGTAAGGGTTTAAGGGCAGAGCCCGAGATAGGGACAGGAAGTGATCAAAAATAGTACAGTATTCGAGTTAATGTGACCATTTTAACAGTGTGGACTCTTCCCATCCAGGATAGGGTATGGAAATTCCAGGTGGTCAATTTCTGGCGTAACTTTATACAAATTAATATAATTTGGGAAATGTGATATTTGTTGTGATCTGAATACTCTCCAGCTGAGCAGGAATCATTTAGAATGTAGCAGGATATGGCCCCATGCCAAATATATATATAAAATGATACCCCTAACCATTCATGTGAACACACTGGGCTAAAAGGGTTGTGCAGTGGTGTAATATTTATGACCTATCTTCAGGATAGGCCATCAGCATCAGATTTACAGGGGGTCGACTCCCGGCACCCCCATTGACCAGCTGTTAGAAGGGGTTGCTGCATACTCTTCAATGTATAACTTCACGTTGAACCGCCACTATAATCTAGACAGAGGGCAGGTAAATATTGAACAGGGTGTAGTCCTCACATGAGCGCCAAAACCCCTTCAAAAAGCTGGTTGGCAGGGTTGCTGGGAGTTGTACAAGTAATCAATATACCACTGCAAAACCACTTTAACTTGAGCAGGTCCTTAATTATCAACAACAGCTCACAAGTTCTACTGCCAACTGCAGTCAGACCAGGTTTCCATGCTGAGGTAGCAGCATATTGCCGTAACCGTAAGCACAGGCTGTGAGTTGCATTTTTTCAAATAGTGCCACTAATAGCACAGTTTTACAGGTGAATCCACATGGCCATCATATTAATGCCAAGCTGTTTTGTGGGTAAAACTACGGTATTACTAGCAAAGTAGTATGGCTGATTAACACACAATTTGTGGTTCTGGTTTCAGTTGTGTGTCTACTACAGTGCGGAAACCTGGTCTAAAAAATATTTTTGAAACTAAGGCCTGAAATCGTCATCTGTGTATTAAATATTATCCATGTCCGGATGGACTCCCTTTACTATATTATAAGCAGTTCAAGGAGGTACTTCTCCCCCATTTTACAGAAGTTTGTAATGCGTTATTACAGGGAGGTTCCTTACCCAGACAGACTCAGGAATCTTATGTAACTTTCATACATAAGGAGGGCAAAGATCCACACAATTGTGGAAGTTATAGACCAAATTCACTATTGAATCCGGACCTAAGGATTTGGGAAAAAATATTAGCAATCCGATTGGGCACGGTCCTATCCTCCCTTGTAGGTTCTGAACACTCGGGATTTGTAAGGGGCAGAGAGGGGAAGGATAACTCCCATAGGATACTCCATTCAATTAATCTAGCACATGTTAAAAAAGTCCCGTTAGTACTTTTAGGTATCAATGCCGAAAAGGCATTTGATAGGGTCAACTGGGGGTTCATGAGAGCGACCTTGGATAGGTTTGCTATTCCAGAACCTTTTATCCAGGCAATCTTTACCTTATATAGACAACCACATGCTAGACTCCGAGTGAACGGCACGCTTTCACCTGTCTTTGAAATGAACGGGACTAGACAGGGCTGTCCCCTGTCCCCCGCCTTGTTTATCTTAGTTGCTGAAACCCTTAGGCCTCTTTCACACCAGCGGCAGTCCTGATCCGGCAGGTGAAGGGTGCTGCCGGATCCGGACTGCCGCAGGGACATGTGTGGAGCCGGAACCGCTCTCCGGCCCCACACATGTCACACAGTACATACATACACACAGACACACACACACACATATACACAGACAAATACACATACATACTTACATGCTCCCCGGCAGGTCTCCAGAACGCCGGAGGAGCAGGACGGCACGCACAGGTGATGATTCCCCACAGCGCCCTCTGCTGGGCGCCTGGTGGAATCGTCATCTGTGCGCGCCGTCCTGTTCCTCCTGCGCTCTGGAGACCTGCCGGGGAGCATGTAAGTATGTATGTGTATTTGTACGTGTATATGTCTGTGTATGTTTATGTTTATGTGTATGTCTATGTCTGTATGTGTGTATTGTGTGTATGTGTGCAGGTGACGGATCCGTCATGAACTCCATTGAAAGTCAATGGAGGATGGATCCGTTCACCATTGTGTCACACCGAACAGATCCGTCCCCATTGACTTTCATTGGGGGTCATGACGGATCCGTCTTGGTGCGGACCCCTGGACCGGAGAGCAAACCGCAGCATGCTGCGGTTTGTTCTCCGGTCTGAAGACGGAACGGAATGCTTTCAGGATCATTCCGTTGTCTTCAGTTCAGTTTTGTCCCCATTGACAACGAATGGGGACAAAACTGAAGTGTTTTTTTCCGGTATTGAGCCCCTATGACGGAACTCAATACCGGAATTTTAAAACGCTAGTGTGAAAGGGGCCTTATACAATTTGTCCGACAAACTACTGAGATAACGGGAGTTCAGTAGGATAGGAGGGAATTGAAATGCACTGCATTTGCAGATGATTTATTGTTTTTACTGACTAACCTGGAGACGGGTATGGTCTATGACTTGGAGGAAAAACTAGGGGAATTTGGCAAGCTATCAGATTTTAAAGTAAATGCTGCCAAGTCACAATTGTTGAACATCACACTATCGGAAGAACAAGTAGCCACAATGAGGACTTCTGTACCCTTTCACTGGTCAACTGGCCCTGTGAAATATTTGGGGATACAGATCGCGCAACGATTGGAGGGTCTGTACAGGGTTAACTACATCCCCCTACTAGACAGCATCAAGAAACTCATACAAAAATATGATCTACCATTCCTGTCATGGATGGGCAGAAAAAATGTCTAGAAGGCATACGTTTTACAAAAAATACTTTATACAATGCAAATGGTTCCCATATATACCAGGGAAGTTCTTTTCAGACCTCAAAAGAATGTTCTCTAGATATTTTTGGGGAGGGAAAAGATTGCGCATCCCGTACAATATACTGACCAGATCTAAAGAGAAAGGTGGTTTAGGTACACCTGATGTATCTAGATATTATCGGGCCATACAATTAAGTAGATGGTTAGAATTAGTTGAACCGAAAATACAGCCTGATGTAGCAGAACTCTGTAAACATAGTGTTGGCCCTCTGTTCCAGAAGCATTTGTGGTTACCAGACGAAAACTCATGCCTAGAAGGTGTCCTTGATCCCATGCTAAGAGGTCTTTGCAAGACATGGATGGCGGTTCATGACGACCTAGCACCTCTCCCGTCACCATTGATGTTGATGGGTTTGTTGCCAGACCTAGTGAGGGCCCAGGGGGGGTTATGTGGTGAAGCATGGAAGTCTCTTTCTCATATTAAATTGGGAGAGTTTACAGCTGATAATGAAATTCCATCAAGTGAGATATTCCCACAGTCAATTAGGGAATCTCCTACTTTCTTTTTGACAAAGGCACATTTTAACTCAGTATGTAGGAAGGCACTTGAAAAATACTCATTCCAAAGATCTCGCACATCATTTGAGAAACTCATCACAACATTAATCTCTAAACAAAGAAAGGTTTCGGCGCTCTATGCGATGCTGGGAGAACGTAAGCCACCATACCTGGAAAAATGGGAAAAGGAGCTTAAGATGGTACTGTTGGAACAAGAGGTGAGGAGGATATTTGGGTCATCCCATGGCTTTTCACCATGTGTACGTCTTCAAGAGAATCACTTTAAACTTTTATCTAGATGGTATAAGATTCCGGAGTTCCTTCATAAGAGGGCATTTAAAAAAAAGAGGAAGAGGCACTGCCTACACAGATCCCAAAACAAGCGGGCCTCTGCACATCAGAACATCAGGTGCATATGAGAAGTAAGTGGTGCTCTGCGATCCAGCTAAGCAAGACGTCATAAACACGGTATATAGAAGCAGAAAGGATGCAGCACTCACCAGTCTTCTTATTAACAAAGTCTTTATTGTAGAAACACACTAACATGTGCCAGGGGATCGGGCGGACACCTACAGTACACTCAGAGATACGCAGCGGCGACGGCCGTTTCGCGCTTCCGCGCTTCCTCTAGCTGCTCCAGCTACAATAAAGCCTTTGTTAATAAGAAGACTGGTGAGTGCCGTATCCTTTCTGCCTCTATATACCGTGTTCCTTCATAAGAGGGGCTTGTCAGCTTCCCGGCGGTGCTGGAGATGCGGGGAAGAGGTAGGGTCTTTGTCTCATATATGGTGGACTTGCCCTCTGATTACATCATACTGGGAAGGGATATGTGAAGTTATCAGAAAACTCACTACTCCAGACTTTCAGATTACCCTAGATATGATTGTCTTTGCTAGACCAACTAAATACTAAAAGCTTCTCGCTTCTCGGCCTTTTGGCTTAGGCCTCTTTCACAATAGCGGCAGCACAGATCCGGCAGGTGAAGGATGCCACCGGATCCGTGCTGCCGCAGGGACATGTGTGGGGCCGGAACCGCGCTCCGGCCCCACACATGTCACACAGTACATACACACACAGACATATACACATACAAATACACATACATACATACTCCCGGCAGGTCTCCACAGCGCAGGAGGAGCAGGACGGCGTGCACATAGGACGATTCCCCACAGCGCCCTCTGCTGGGTGCCGGGTGGAATCGTCCTATGTGTGCACCGTCCTGCTCCTCCTGCGCTGTGGAGACCTGCCGGGAGCATGTAAGTATGTATGTGTATTTGTATGTGTATATGTCTGTGTATGTTTATGTGTATGTCTGTATGTGTGTGTGTATGTATGTATGTATGTGTGCAGGTGACGGATCCGTCATGAACTCCATTGAAAGTCAATGGAGGACGGATCCGTTCACCATTGTGTCACACCAAACGGTGTGGATTCCAGTCTAAAGACGGAACTGAATGCTTTTAGGAGCATTCCGTTGTCTTCAGTTCAGTTTTGTCCCCATTGACAATGAATGGGGACAAAACTGAAGCGTTTTATTCCGGTATTGAGCCCCTATGACGGAACTCAATACCGGAATAATAAAACGCTAGTGTGAAAGTAGCCTAAGATCAAGTGTAGTATCTGTTCTTATCAGTTCTGGCAGGGCAAGGGCTGTCAGACTGTGAGGATGGAGAGGCACGAGGAGTCACCTTGGTGGACGGCCGGCGCCTTCGGGCCCCGGGCTATGAGACCAGGAGGCATACGGATCTTATGACAGGGGGCTGAGTAGTTTGAAAGCCCAAGGTGCAGAAGTGCCCCAGGAGTGGTGACCCTGGGGTGCCTGAACTCACTGGGAGTGGGAGCCCACTGAGATTCACGGCACATTTGCACAGCACTTCCTTTCTTACTTTTGAGCGCACACACCTCTCTTTGCCCGGCTTTGGCTCGCCTTTGCCATACAAAAGAGGAATTTTTATTCCGGCTGAATGACCGGGCCTTATTTGGGCACTCATTCACTATTTAATTTTTTTGTCACTGTGTGTACCCCCCTTGAGGTCTGGTGGGGGGAGGGGGGCATCCCGGTTCCTTACCCCCATGCAAACCCCCCTGGTCTCCCCCTTCGGGGGGTGACCAACCTAGTTGGTTGAGTTCCATGCCGACTCACCCGGGGTGATGCCTGGGAGAGAAGGCCGGAGCACAGATGGGGCGAACCCTTGGCTTTGGCTGAGCGTTGCCCATTTGGGTGTACTCCCGGCTTTGGCTGGGAGTCGCCATTTTGTCCGACTCCCTTGCAGGAGCCTTCTGGCCCGGAGGGAGGAGGAAGGTTCTGGGGGGCCCTTCTTCTTTGGAAGAGGGCCTGCGATGGACCGTAACCTTGGGCACTTTTTTTGTGTGGCACGCTGCACGATTTTGTTGCACTTGGTTTTTGTAAAGCAAGCTCCTCGGGCTTAAAAAATAAATAAATAAATAAATAAAGACTATAAGCTGTCAAAGAAAAACTTGATTACACACCTTATAGCTCCAGCAAAAGCCCTCATTCCGCTACACTGGTTGGACACACAACCTCCATCGGTTGAGGAATAGAAAGCTAAGGTCGCTCAAATATATCAATTTGAAGAAATGATTAGTTGGATTTACAGAAGTCATGAACGATTCTTACAGGTGTGGCAACCTTGGACCAAAGTAGCGAATAATTCATAATACCTTATCTTCCTCTTTTTCATCTATGTGATTTATATTACAAACCACTGATGCTAATGATACGGGCTACCAACTCCTCCCCTTACCTCCCCCCACCCTCCTCTTCACTCTAATGTGTCTTGTTTTTGTCTTCCTCTTTTGTTCCTGTTGTCTGTTTTTCTTGTTTTGTTTTTATTTCTGTCTTTTCTGTGCATCTATATATCTCTGCTGGAATAAACAGTATAGACATTAGGCTGTCCAATAGTTAATAGGCGTATAGTAACTACATAGTCATATGACTGGTATGCCGTAGTAATTATTCATGTCATAGAGTCATTATAATAAAAAATGACGTACCCTGAGCTTTGGATTGGAACGATCGCTTGCCTGATTTCTGTATAATGCATGTACTGTATGCTGTTATTTGGATCTATGATATATGTTTCCTGTGTTATATTAAAATCAAAAATAAAGAATGTTTAAAAATATAGATATATTATCCATGTCCTGCAGACATAAGCTCTGTATGTCCACATAGGACATAGGCCTGGTAACCTCTTGAGACTATTGTCTCCAATGTTCTCCTGGTCACAAAGGATAGCACACAGATGAAAAATATGGCTGTCTGAATCAGGCCTAGCAGGAACTTTTGTTTCCCACAGACATATGAAAAGTTAGCATGATTGCCAGCAGAGGGCAGCACTAATTGAATCCCATTTTACAGTCAAAGTCTTGAATTACCAATTTTGAACTTGTCATTTATAGATATTTTCTCTGAGCAAATATGTTTCAGGCTACTTTCCCTTTCCGTCACAATAGCGGTGGAAAATGCTCCGTTTTGTCCCCATTTATTGTTAATGGGGACAAAACTGAACTAAAGGGAACGGAGTGCACCAGAATGCATTCCGTTCTATTGCGTTCCCATGACGCACACAAAAGCGCTGCAAGCAGCGTTTTTGAGTGAGTCCTGGGATGCGGAGCAAGACGGATCCGTCATGGCTCACGATGTAAGTCACTGGTGACGGATCCGTTTCCCCTGACACAAAAGAAAATGGATCCGTCACCCATTGACTTAGGCTACTTTCACATTAGCGTTTATAGATTCCGGTACTGAACTCCATCATAGGGGCTCAATACCGGAATAAAACGCTTCAGTTTTGTCCCCATTCATTGTCAATGGGGACAAAACTGAACTGAAGAGAACGGAATGCTTTTAGGAGCAGTTCTCTTCAGTCTCCAGACCGGAGAGCAAACCGCAACATGCTGCGGTTTGCTCTCCGGTCTGGGCATCCGCACCAAGACGGATCCGGAATGACCCCCAATGCAAGTCAATGGGGACGGATCCTTTCGGTGTGACACAATCCGTCCTCCATTGACTTTCAATGGAGTTCATGACGGATCCGTCACCCTGCACTTACCTGTCCTTGCAGCTCCCTCCTCCCTCCAGCAGGGGGCGCTGTGGGGAATCTTCCCATTGTGCGCGCCGCCCTCTGGAGCTGCGGGGAGAGGTCGGGAGCTGCGGGGACAGGTAAGTATAGCCCCCTCCTCCTGCGGCAGCACGGATCCGGCGGGACCCTTCACCTGCCGGATCCGTGATGCCGCTTGTGTGAAAGTGGCCTTACAATGGTTTTAGAGACGTCATGGATATTTTAGAGATAATACAACCGGAACCGTTCATAATGGATTTAGATGGTTGTATTATCATGACGGAAGCATTTTCACTGGTCCATGATGGATCCAGCAAAAACAGCAGATGTGAAAGTAGCCTGAAATTATGAGAAACAGGCGAGCAAATCAGCAACAAAGTCAGCATTTCTTTCACAGCATGTAATTGGGTTCTGTAAAGATCCTTTAAAAGAACTGGACTTTCTTGTGGATTCCTCACCAAAAATCTTTTACAAACAAACCATGAACGTTGCATAAAGTATACAAGGGCTGTCAGATGCTCTTAGGAGTCCAATGAGAGAAATGAACACATATTTTAGTTGAATGTGTATGTTAGGGCTCATTCATATAACGATTTCTGTTTTTATGGTCCGCAAACTGCGGATCTGAAAAACATGGACACCGGTTGCCTGTGTCCTGCATTTTGTGGAATGGAATTGCCAGCCCTATCATAGAAATGCCTATTCTTGTCTGCACTTGTTCTTGTTCACACATGTTCTATCTTTTTTTGCATGGACACGGAACAGAAGTATGGATATACGTGTGCTGTCTGCATCTTTTTCGGTCCCATTGAAATTAATGTGTCCACATGCGGCTCGGATGTGGACACAAATAAACGGTTGTGTGAATGGGCCCTTAATGTGAGGTGGGATATGCACAAATGTGGCAGAAGAGAATACCCCTTTTAGCGGTTTGAAAGATCTCACAGCATGGGTTGAATATGCAGTATATACTTTATAGGACCCCATTTACCTGATGTATATGAGTCCTGCATACCTTTTTTACTGAAAAGTATAGCTGACATTTACAGTCAGCAGATATGCTGGGAAATTTCACTGGAAAATTTCATCCACCAAACGCATTGTGAACAGAGCCTTAAAAAGGGCTGTCCAAGTTATAGATATTAATGACCTATTCTCAGGATATTTTCATGTCAATATCAGATTTATGGGGTCCAACTTCCCGCACCCCTGTTCGAAGGGGCCACAGCGCTCTTGCGAGTGCTGCATTCTCTTCAGTGTTTATTTGCATGCTGTCAAGGTTGTAGCGCCGATGCAGTGTAATTACACATGTTCACCCCAATTAATAGAGTCGAAGAGGAAGCTGTAATTATACTGTTCTGCCAATATAATGGAGAGACACAACGCCATGGCTTCTTCAAACATCTGATGGAGTCAAACCCCCTCTGATCTGAAATTGATGACTTAGGCCTCTTTCACACAAACGTATTTTTTGCGGACTCCGATCCGCATTTTTCACATGAAAAATGCGGACTCATTCATTTCTATGGGTCTGCAAAAAATGCGGACATGCTCTTTCCGTAGCCCGCAAAAAAAAAATAGAGCATGTCCTATTCTTGTCCGTATTACGGACAAGAATAGTACTGTTCTATTAGGGGCCAGCTGTTCCATTCCACAAAATACGCAATGCACACGAATGCCATCCGTTGTTTTTGTGGCTCCGCAATTTGCGGACCGCAAAACACAACGTTCGTGTGAAAGAGGCCTTATCCTTATGATAGCTCATCAATATCTGTAACCTGGACAACGCCTTTAAGCTGGCCATGCATATTAGATAAAAGTCGGCCAAACCCACTAATTTAAGCAGGATCAGCTGACCATGTAATGTGTATACTCCCCTGATGTCAGGGTGATATGGATCGGGCAGATTGGGCAGATCTTTAACTTTTCATGGAGATAAGCCACTGTTATAGTTGACTGGCAGCAGCTCAGGCTGTGTTCATATCACAACTGTATGTTTGATTCGCATCCAATCTGCACTTTTTGCGGATTGTATGCAGACCCATTCATTTCAATGGGACCGCAAAAGATGTGGACAGCACACTGTGTGCTATCCGTATCTGCACATCTGTTCCATGGCCCCACAAAAAAGATAGAACATGTCCTGTTCTACAGAAGTTAAAAAAAGAAATTGTGGCATGCACTAGCCAGGATCTGTGTTTTGTGGATTCGCGATATACAAACCGCAAAACGCTCACAGCTGTGTGCATGAGGCCTAATCATCCTCTTCTGGACACACGCATGCCCAGCTGAGCAAAGCTTGTATGTGTATAAAGAGGTAGGGAGAGACAGCTGTGCCGTTTACTGGTAGCTATCTTATGTACTGTATATGCCTGGGTAGGAGCTTATGAGGATGTCCAGTGTATTGAACACATCCTAGTCATAGGCTCGTGCTGGAAGTACTCAGCAGTATTTCAGCTAAAAAACTGGGTCAATTCAAAAAAGTAACCTAACGTTTTGCTCAGTTTATGTCATTTATTTAAAACTTTTACATTTTGAAGAACCACTAAATGAACATGGCTCAGACACCTGTCACTTTAATGCAATATTCGCTGGCAAAGACGAAACCCAGCAGCATATCTGAACAAGTGTCAAGACTCCTGCCACCGCCTGATCAAACCAGAGCAGCTTAACGCTAAGACGCTGGTTATCCACCTTAATCTGGGTATTTCTGGATCTGAGCAGTGAAACTACGAGAAAATGTATGTGTAAGAAAGGAAGCCGCACACTTAAAACCTGTCAAGCTATCACTAGCAAGACAATTATTTGCACAAGGGCTATATAAATAAGACGCAACATAATGAGGACATTCAGTGCAGCGCAATAAAAGCAGACTGACTGATAAGAAGAGCTACATTACCCTTCTTTCCATTGTAATGTCTAAATTGACTCTAAAATTAACTCCAATACCCCACTCCATCATGTTGTCCTGAGAGGGGTACAGAGACATAAGATGTGCAGTTGATTGAGAGTGGTCTTCACTCTTGAGAGCTGGTTTCAACTGATTTTACAAAGGTTACCAGTTTTCAGTATAGTCCATTATAGTAATACAACACTTTATATCTCAGCTTCATGGAACTTTATTACAGTGGGATTTTGTGTCATGTTAGGCTTCAAAAGAGTTTTTCACATAAGCAACATGTATCACATACCCATACCTCCCAACTTCTCAAAAGACGAAGAGAGACACTATGTGTGGCGCGCCGTGGCAATTTTTTCCGCACTAGGCCACGCCTCTAACTGTGCCCAGAACATAACTAACTAAACACTAATCTCACCCAGTCCCCTAAATGCCCCCACATAGTATTTATTCCCCATTTATGCCACCACACAGTAGTTATGCCAGCATTGTGTCCCCTTCACAGTAGTTATGGCCAGATTTGTGCCCCCTCACAGTAGTTAAGCCCACATATGTGTCCCTTGCACAGCGATGCTCCGATATGTTCCCCCTTCACAGTAGCTATGCCCAGATATGTGTCCCCTGCACAGTAGTTATGCCCAAATATGTGCCCCCTCATAGTAGTTTTGTGCCCCTGACAGTAATATGCCCAGTAAAGTGCCCCCTGATCAGCAGCAGCATGACACACGGAGCTCCTGACTGGCCCCGCACCCTGTCACACCCCTACCCAGACCTGTAGTGTGGAGCGCCGGCAGGGGTGAGGAATGATGAAGCAGAGAGCCACCAACGGCTCTTGCTTCATCATTACAGGCAGCTGTCTCTGCTTCTCATGGCCGCAGGGACAGCTGCCAGAAAGCGGGACATACCTCCCCCATCTCGGGACCGAGAGGCAGTCACTGAAATCTGGGTATGCATACCCATAGTATAGGTTGATCATGTATGATACCTGGGGGGCAGAAATCTGTGGTCCCCACTGATCACAAGAAAGAGGGTCCCCGACTGGTGTGTTTGCAAAAGATTTTTGGTGAGGAATCCACAACAAAGTCCAGTTCTTTTAAAGGATCTTTACAGAACCCAATTACATGCTTTGAAAGAAATGCTGACTTTGTTGCTGATTTGCTCGCCTGTTTCTCATAAGTTCAGGCTACTTTCACATCTGCTGTTTTTGCTGGATCCATCATGGACCAGTGAAAATGCTTCCGTCATGATAATACAACCATCTAAATCCATTATGAACGGTTCCTTTTGTATTATCTCTAAAATATCCATGACGTCTCTAAAACCATTGTAAGGCCACTTTCACACAAGCGGCAGCACGGATCCGGCGGGTGAAGGGACCCGCTGGATCCGTGCTGCCGCAGGTGCACGTGTGGGTCCGGAACCGTGCTCCAGTCCCACACCTGCACCATACACTATTTTGAGGAGGAGGGGGTTAAATTTACCTGTCCCCGCAGCTCCCGACCTCTCCCCGCAGCTCCAGAGGGCGGCGCGCACAATGGGAAGATTCCCCACAGCGCCCCCTGCTGGAGGGAGGAGGGAGCTGCGAGGACAGGTAAGTGCAGGGTGTATGGGGCGCTGTATTATACTGGATGTACGAGGTATAGGGCGCTGTATTATACTGGATGTACGAGGTATGGGGCGCTGTATTATACTGGATGTAAGAGGTATGGGGCGCTGTATTATACTGGATGTAAGAGGTATGAGGAGCTGTATTATACTGGATGTAAGAGGTATGGGGCGCTGTATTATACTGGATGTAAGAGGTATGAGGGGCTGTATTATACTGGATGTAAGAGGTATGGGGCGCTGTATTATACTGGATGTAAGAGGTATGAGGGGCTGTATTATACTGGATGTAAGAGGTATGGGGCGCTGTATTATACTGGATGTAAGAGGTATGGGGCGCTGTATTATACTGGATGTACGAGGTATGGGACGCTGTATTATACTGGATGTAAGAGGTATGAGGCGCTGTATTATACTGGATGTAAGAGGTATGAGGCGCTGTATTATACTGGATGTACGAGGTATAGGGCGCTGTATTATACTGGATGTAAGAGGTATGGGGCGCTGTATTATACTGGATGTAAGAGGTATGGGGCGCTGTATTATACTGGATGTAAGAGGTATGAGGAGCTGTATTATACTGGATGTAAGAGGTATGGGGCGCTGTATTAGGCTACATTCACACGAACATTGTGTTTTGCATTCTGCAAATTGAGGATCCGCAAAAAAAGGATGATGTTCCGTATGGCATCCGTTTTTTTTGCAGATCCACTGTAACGATGCCTATCCTTGTCCGCAAAACGGACAAAAATAGGAATGGACATACAGATGCGGACAGCACACAGTGTTCATTGAAGTGAATGGGTCCGCATCTGAGCCGCAAAATATGCAGATCGGAGGCTGCAAAAACAACTGTGGTGTGAATGTAGCCTTACCCTGTATGTTCTGTAGTGATATACGTAATGTTAGGAGGGAAAAGGTTAGGGTGAGAATTTGGCATGGGGGGGTTCAATTTTTGACTTGGCCGGCAGAAAAGCTAGGTGCACCGGCGCCGAGGGGGGGGGGGGGGGGGGGGCAAGCTGAACTCTTGCACCAGGGCCCATGAGCCTTTAGCTACGCCCCTGATCTTCCCCCTGAAGCTGCAGCTGCACGCCGCACTTTAATCCTATTGCCGCCCGCTGTGGCCGACCGCTGGGCTGCCTGTACCCCTCCCTGCTGTGTGGCGCATCTTTACCTCCTCACGGTGGCCACAGCATCCAATGGAGAAGCAGCTTCTCACTGCTAGAGGCTCCTTCCTGGCTGTGCAGGTCCCGCCCCGCCGCCGTGCTCACAGCTCCAGTCAGTGAGTCAACGCAGCGGCGGGTCAGGCTCTCACAGCAGGAAGAGGAGCAGCTAGTGAGACGGACAGACATTAAAGAAACCTGAAAAACCAGCAGGGAGGCTGGGAAGGTTGGTTCACTGGCTGTAGTGTAAAAAATAAATTTATTAAACGCCCTACAGATTTTGCATTAGGGCTGAGGGACTTTATGAGTTTCTTAACCACTTGTCAAAGTAAACTTTTCACTTAAATCCTTGCTGAAAACCGGATTACAGGTAAAGTGACCTTGGTCGTCACAAGTTGTTTGTTTTTCCTTATTACGCAGGTTGGCTAGGATGCCTAGCGGTATGGAGATGAAAGAGCTCACTTATGTAAATGTTGCAATGACATCTTTATCTAGTTTTAGGGTATATATAATAGTTAACTCATTATGCATAGTAAGCGGCTGTGAGTCCGTTTTCCTTATTGCTTCTAGTAAACACTATGGAACACTGGGGGAGATTTACTCGTACCAAACTGGTGTAAAGTAGAACTGGCTTAGTTGCCCATAGCAACCAATCAGATTCCACCTTTCATTTTCCAAAGGAGCTGTGAAAAGTGAAAGGTGGAATCTGATTGATTATTATGGGTAACTAAGCCAGTTCTACTTTACAATAGTTTTATGTCTCCCCCAATGTTTTTGTGTATTGGGAGTATGTACCACCTCTCTATGTACATGTAGCCTCCGGCTTATTTCACATGAGCGATATGGAATTGGGGTCTGTTCAGGGAAAAACTGATGGTTTTGCACGCAAGTTGAATCAGTTTTGTCTGCCATTACATGGATTGTTTCAGTTTTTTTCCATGTGGATGCAATCAGTTTTTGATGCATTTTTCATGCATGTGGAAAAAAAAAAAAAGAAAAATAACACGCAACATGTCCTAGCAACCATCAAACGCATTGCAACCAGGTGCCTTCCATTTTTCATGCAAGCCCTATTAATTTCTATGGGGCCAGGGCTTGATGTTGACATTTTTCCTGAACGCAGAGATGAGCCGTGATAAACAACGCTCATGTGCACATGAGCCATGTACCCATGGAAATGAATGAGTCAGGATTCAGTCCGGATGCTATCCATTCACAAGACACATCTCATCCGAATGGAAAATTCAGTCATGTGAAAGAGGCCTTATGGAGGTACTGCTGGCTCCTGCACCAACATCCTATAACACTATATGGTGGCTTTGTATGACTACCAGGGTCTATTCTATTTCTGGATACCTAGAATAATTTCAATCTCTTCTGCAGTTTCTGCTCATCTCATGGTGATATTTCACAGTTTTAGGTGATTTTTTTGTTTTTTAGGCACTAATGGAAAAGCAAATGTGCAAAAAGTTTATCATACAGGAATTTAAAAGGGAACTAAAGCCAGAATCTAAACAAAAAAATAACAATGAACATAACTTACATAATCTTCTCCATATGTGTCTTTTTTATTTGCCCTTGTTTCATCAGATACCATAATTGCAGACCATGAAAAATTAACTAGAAAAGCAGTGCATTGTTCTCTCCGTCTGCAGCCATGTCCTCTCCTCCTCCTTCTTCGCTCTCTCACGCTAGTGCATATAAGGCAGGAAGTATAGGAGGAGGGGGCTGGGTTTAGTTAGGATAACTTTTGTCTATGCAGTGAGTGTGGCTATTTTGTTGGAAGGAATCTCCTAGTTACTAATAGAACAATAATATATTTGGTTACCACCATGTGGAGCTGCAATAGACTAGAGTACTAAATTTACCAAGATAAATCCCCCTCCCCATTCCTAAATAATAGTGCCATAGGAAAACTGTGTTACAACCATGTGGAGCTGTAATAGACTACAGAATACTAAATCTACCAAGATAATTCAACACCCCCCCCCCCCCGTCCCCAAATATAACCCAGACAAGGGTTTGTAGTGGCAGCCAGGAACAGAAAATGCTTGCTCTGACTGAAACCTTCCCCATCTTTGAGAAATATTTTAGACACTAAGGCACTCCAGCTCACCTGCTGTTTGGGATCAATCCAGTGCACAGAATGGGTCTAATTTCCATCCTCAATAACATGAAGAAGCAAAATCCAGCACCAATAAAATCCACTTGTAGCTTTATTCCATATTTGTAGCGGTACAGGGGACACGACACTCTGAAATCCATTACCTCTTCCTCTCTAGTGACAGTCGTTATTACTCAGTATGTAAGGCGCTGTTCACGTTTTTGTCCCATGGCATTTTCTTACATGTCATATGTGTTAAACTGCTGCTTCAGGCGGATGTCAAACAATGGCATCAACTGAAGCTGCTAGAAAAAGGGACTGTTGCCAGGCGGTGCTGGAGATAAAGTCTGAATGTGTGGTCTTTTTTTTTTTTACTAAAAAGATACAACGTCTAGCATCTACATAGTATTATAGGGCATCAGTGGACATTATAGGGAGAGGTGTATAAGAGGACAGAACTACAACCCCAATCATGAACAGACTGTTATTATAGGGCATCAGTAGACATTATAGGGAGAGGAGTATAAGAGAACAAAACTACAACTCCCAGCATGCCAAGACTGTTATAACTGGGCACCAGGGGACATTATAGGGAGAGGAGTATAAGAGGACAAAGATACAACTCCCATCATGTCCAGGCTGTTATTATGGGGCATCAGTGGACACTATACTCTCTTACATGGAGGAGGATATAATAGGAGATAACTACAACCAGCATTTCTAGGATTTTATTATGGGCTATCAGAGGATATTACAGGGAATGAGTATAAGAAAAGAATTACAACTAGTATTGACAACTTATAAAAGGAAGCTCTAACCTCTCTCTCATACACACATCATCTCCACCCACATGGTGACATCATTTAGGTCCTTACAGGTCCTTCACCACTTCTTTGCACTACTAAGCTGTGTTTCGGTGGGTACATAGTTTGAAATTAAATTGGCTGGAGTGGTATGAGCAAGGCAGAGAGGCAGATTATAGATCTCAGGGGAGTGGGAGAGAAAGTGGCTGTGGAGACCAAGGGCAGGGACTCCTAAAGCACTTCAAGCAGTGTAGTTAAGCCCCACGGCCCTCACCCCTCTGCAGAACATCTTGTTCAGTGTGTGAGTGTGTGTTACCTCAGGTTCCTTCACTCAGCCATTCTGTAGCTGAAGATGGGGGAGGACCAGGGGAAACACAAAACGGTCCCTGTACTGCTGGAGGAAGCGCCTAATTTATGACGAAACACAGGCCTCATCCTAAATTAGACGCAAGTCAAGTCTGTGCGCCTGGATGGAAAATTATGCCAGCCCCTGACTGGAGTTGTTTTCTTTTATGGCAGTTTCCAGGCATAAACAATAGTAAACTTGTCGATATTTCGGGCCCTGCCAAATCCAAAGTGACGAGGATGGCGTAAAAACGCTGTGTGCAACAAAATACTGTCTCACAGGTGTTAAGAAGTGGCAAAATGGGGTCTTTCGACTTTTTTTTATTCCAAAAACTGGTGTACCTCTGTTAGTAAATGACCCCCAAAGTACTCTGTAAAATCTCTTCTAAACTGTTTATGACAGCAGTTTGGGAGCAACTTGTGTGATCTATGTTTTTTCAGAGTTTACTTTGTCTTTAAGTCTTTGGGGTAGTCATGAGCATTTTCACACCAGTTTTTGGAATGAAAAATTAACAAGACCACTTTTTGTGACTTTTTAAACACCCGTGGAACAATAGTATGCTGTCCTTGGCATATGAGAGTGGCTGGGGCCAGGACTTTGGCTCTGGCAAATATACATTTACCCCTGAAAACAGGCATAAGAGGAGTAAAAACTAATCCAGTCAGGGGCTGGAGTTGTTTTCACTCCAGTCTCACGGGCTGCCAGAGGTGCTCCTAATTGGAGTGTCCTGCTCTCCCTATACGCATTGGAGGCCAATTGGCACCAGGAGAGGTGGAATACAGAGTGGGCTCAGCATTGTGTGGAATCTGCATTCCCTGAGCGTAACAGAGGTCAGTGTGGCACCAAGGAGGTATCATATTGTGTGGGCTCGGCATGCATGTGGAGCCTGCATTCCCTGAAATCAGTGGAGGCCATTTTGGCACCATAAGAGGTACAATATAATGTCGGCTTAGCATGCATGTGAAGCCTGCATCCTCTGTAGTTAATGGAGGCTGCTATGGCACTTAGTGACTATGACGTTTAGTGTTAGGTTCCCGTCTTAAAGAGATCGCCTTGATGTAGGGCTAACTGGCACAGATAATTTTTGTACAAAATTATTTGCTAAGAATCTCACATTTACAATGTAACGCTAGTATTGTGTTGATAGTGAGTATGGCAGTATTATATGTACTCATTTTATTGTCTGTGTTCGCAGAGTGCTGTTGCATTTTTTTATGTTTTACCTTCAGAGGTGCTCCTAATTGATGACGAGGCGCAATCGGTAAGTCGAATCCTCCAGCAGAGCAGGGGGAAAATAAAGACCAGAGTAAAAAGCCAGTCTTTGTAAATGACCCCCTATTGCTTCTTATGTTTACATGGCATTTCCCAAAGTGTTGGTTTCTTATTTGATGGTAAACCTGCTCCAACCTGTTAGGTTATCACAGGAACAAACCAGTTAAGAAGTTTCTACAATCTGAGTCATGGCCTCTAGCTTTCAGTATACAGACTGCCAGGGAGGATAGGCATCTGACATGATAGATACTCTACAACAATTCCCTAATTTATGAACCTAATGATTGGGGTAAAACATCCCATTCATGACAGATACAACAAAGAAAACTGGTTTATCAAACAAACAGCGTGTGACAAATCACCAACATGAATGGAATTGGAGTTCCCCTTCCTCTATTTATATTGTATCATCGTCCCCTGTAGTGCTGTACACAGATTATATACGCTCAGCAGGATAGTGGACCCACACCCCTGGCATTGTGGATTTGGGCTGGTGTTATACCAAAGTAGTCAGTGGGAATTATGGGGGTCATTTATTAAGACCAGCGTTTTAGATGCCGAATAAGCCCCTGTGCTGAAGATGGATCGCCAAAGTTATGAAGAGGCGCCGGGCTCTCTTCGTCTCTTCGTCACATCCAGCGTCGCTTCTAAGTGTAAGCCAGCTTCCTAGCATTTAGACCATTTTCTATGCCTAAACAGGCGTAGAAAATGGTAAATAAGATGGGCTTCCTGGCCTGTCCCCTTCCCCACCACGCCCACTTTTTTAGACCTGGCATCAGAGGGAAAAAGTTGCACATTGTGGTGCAACGAACCGCTGCACCGCGATCTGTCCCTGAAATATGCCTAATATAGGCATATTTCAGGTTAATAAATGACCCCTATGTGTGAAGGATTTTTGGTTCTTCAGTTTAACCCCTTCCTGACCAGCGCCATACATGTACGGCGCTGGTGCGGTGCGGGGACATGACAACTTGTCCCGCAAAAAACAAGCCCTCATACAGCTATGTGAACAGAAAAATAAAACAGTTATGGCTGTTTGAAGGCAGGGAGCGCAAAACTAAAATGCATAACCGAAAAAACCTCCGGGGGTGAAAGGGTTAAAAGGAATCCCCTGTTTGCATCTTTGATAGAAATAGCTGGATCCAAGCTGATCCCAGTGTGATACCAAAATAAATAGCAGGAGAGTAGTTGTATGAAACGTCAGGGATGGTGTAGTACTTACAATGTGGGAAAAAGGCACAGGGCAGGCTATGATCAGTTAGTAAAGTCAGGGGTTTCTGGGGCCCTTGTTGGTCAGCTCTTGTTATCAAACTCTGCTCATTTTGCACTGCTAATCGTCGCCCTTGTCAGCTTGTTAAGCCCTACTCTCAGTTTAGGCCGGGTTCACATCAAATTTTGTTATGTTGTTCTGATCTATCAGAAGACCATAGAAATTAAATAAAAACAGATACTTTATTGTGAGCATCCCTTGTGCTTATTTTCTATCAGTTTTTTCCAGTTCTGTCAGAGATCCATTATTTTTGAAGGGAGAAAAAGTCTGGGCAACCTGGGCTCTTCTGCTACTACTCTACATCTGGGAATGGCCCCTCCCTCAATGGGGCCCTGTGTGTATCTGAACCATCTGCACAGGCAGTAAGCTTGCATCTGGCTTGGTAATTTTTTTTCCAGCCAGCAGGGAGCCCCCTAAGCTCTGGGGCAAGCGTTTGATTTGTATGGACGGTGGTAAAATCCACCCCTGTGCATAGTTAAGTTTGGTCCTAGTCAGAACAAAGGAAATTTAAAGAGGTTCTTCTGGAAAAGATAATGATGACATATCCCCAGGATAGGTCATCATTATCACATCGGTAGGGGTCCATCTCCCAGCACTCTCGCCGATCAGCTGTTTCAGGGAGCTGCAGCGTTCACTTGCTCTGGGAGGCAAAGCAGGCTCACGGCAGCTTTCCGAGCACAGCGGCATACATCGTATAGCAGCTGTGCTTGGTATTGCAGCTCAGCCCCATTGACTTGAATGGGGCTGAGCTGCAACTAGGCCAAGTGACCCATGTACGCTGATGTCACTGACTTAGAAAGAGGTTGTGGTGCTCACAGAGCTGCTGTCCTCTTCTAAAAGCTGATGGGTGGAGGTCCTGAGGATAGGTCATCAATATCTTTTCCCGGATAAGCCCTTTAAAGAAAGTTACAAAGGTAAGCAGCCAGAAGCATGTTTAACAAAGGAGTAGTGCTCAGTCATAGGCTGGGCAGAATTCACTTGGTGCACACTGGTCCCATTAGAAAGCTGTGGTGCAGTATGAGTGTGACTATAGTGATAAGGTAAAGGCCTGTTACATATAAGATATCAGCTTCTGTTCCCAGTAGGAGTCCATTGGACTATACACACCAAATAGACTGGTATGAATGATACCCCAAAAAACATTTGTGACCCCGGATATACTGCCTCAGACAACTACTTTTCATACACATTTACCTGCATAAACAAATGAATCAAGTATGATTGTCTGACAATGTCATACACATGCTATTGCAGATGACAAGCTGCCCAAAAAATGTGCCCATACAACTTTTCAACAGATGTTTGATAGGTGATGTGGCAAATGATCTGTCATTTAATATTTCACCAGAACCATCAGAAGGCAAATTCATTAGGCAGCACCATTTTTATAGGAAGCCACTTTAAGAGGTCACCCTATGAAGTATATTACTATGTAATGAATAGGGCATTTAAAAGAAGTATTATTGCAATATACATGCAATAAAAAATATTGTTAAAGAGGACCTTTTCATAGCTTCATGCATTCCTCATGTAATAACAATTCTGGAACATCTATCCTTATGGCTCTATGTAACTTATCAATAAAGACTCTGAGTTCTTAATATGTATAGTCTGGAGGAAAGAAGAGAAAGGGGGGACATGATTGAAACCTTTACATATGTTAAAGGACTGAATCATGTTCAGGAGGGAAGGGTTATTAATAAGAAACAGAACACAAGAACAAGGGGGCACAATCTGAGGTTAGTTGGGGGAAAAATCAAGAACAACAAATATTATTTCACTGAAAGAATAGTAGAAGCTTGGAACAAGCTTCCAGCAGAGGTGGTTGATACATCCACAGTAACTGAATTTAAACATGCCTGGGATAAACCTGTATCTATCCTAAGATAACAATAAAAGGATAATAAAAGGTCAGACTAGATGGACCAGGTGGTCTTTTTCTGCTGTCAATCTTCTATGTTTCTACTACTTCTGTACTAGAAGTTATGAATGAATTGCTAGCAGTCTGCAGTAAAGGTACAGAGGGGAGGTGACCAGTTGGGGGTGTGTACCTGCACAGACTGACTCTAGCCAATCAGTGCTGCCATGTTCAGTCTGTGCAGGTACACACCCCCAACTGGTTACCACTCCTCTGTACCCTTACTGCAGACTGCTAGCAATTCATGCATAACTTCTAGTAGAAATAATAAAGGAATGGCAAAACATAGAGACATAAGAATAGATGCTCCAGAATTATTATTACATCCGGAATGCATGAAGCTATTAAAACAGGCATGTCAGGAGTGGTGAACGGCTCTCTTTATTTCTTCTCTCTGGTAGCTTCCCCTGCTGTTTCACCTTCTGGTCCACCTTCCCCTGCATTCAGAGGTGGATTCATACTCAGTAGCGTCCCTGCTTCCTTCCCCTCTCATAGTGATCTGATAGAGAAGCATGTTTAGTGGTCCAGACGTCATTCATTCATTAATTTATTCATCCCTACTTCTAAATTCATAGAACTCTATAGTAATATCTAGCCAGTGGAGAATTGTGGGGTCGTTACCTTCCATATGTATCACTGGGGCTATATGTAAAGGGCTATTTTCTATGCAAGGGAAAATGAAATCCACCCCAGCAAGATGCTTATGAATATTTCTGGTCTAAATGTGCCCAAGTTTTCTGGCTCACATATTAGTAAATGTGTTGGTTCATGGACACCGACACCACACCCAATTTTTACTCAAGTGGCAAGGGTGTTGGAAAAGAGAGAAAATTTGGATATTTTTCCACCAAAAGGTGTAACTTTTCTATATTGTATCACATGCATATTGAGCCCACACTTGAACTTGAATTCCGTGAATTTAATGGAGGCCATTGTGGCACCATAAGAAGTATAATATAGTGTGGGCTCAGCATGCATGTGGAACCCGCATTCCCTGAATTTAATGGAGGCCGGTATGGCACCAGTGGAGGTAGTATTTAGTGTAGTTTCCTGTCCTAAAGAGATTGCCTTGCTGGTGGTGGACAAGCACAAATAATTTT
This sequence comes from Rhinella marina, assembly GCA_900303285.1. Taxonomy (NCBI): domain Eukaryota; kingdom Metazoa; phylum Chordata; class Amphibia; order Anura; family Bufonidae; genus Rhinella; species Rhinella marina. The sequence goes on along the minus strand of ONZH01025368.1, from coordinate 151,762 downwards.
GTACAAAATGTATTTGCCAATAATCTCACATTTATAACATAGCATTAGTACATTTTTATAGTGAATATGGCACAACTGTATTTACTTTATTATTTCTGTTTGCAGAGTGCTGTAGCATTGTTTGTTTTTTGCTTTTGTGCTTCCAGCCATGGCGACGTGCACCTGTGCACTGGGATGTGCTGACTAAGGCTACTTTCACACCAGCATTTTTGCTGGATGCGTCATGGGTCAGCAAAAACGCTTCCGTCATAATAATACAACCATCTGCATGTATTATGGACAGATCCAGTTATATTATCTCTAAAATAGTCAAGATGGATCCGTCTCGAAAACCATTGTAAGTCAATGGGGGATGGATCAGTTTTCTTTTGTGTCTGAGAAAACAGATCCGCCACCATTGACTTAGGCCCCATTCACACGACCGTATATTTGCGGGTCCACATTATTGGACAAGTATAGGACATGCTTCAAATGAGCTCCCGGCCCCATAGAGGATAGATACGGCCCCATTCAATACAGTCGTGTGAATGGGGCCTTACATTGTGTGTCATGACGGATCTGTCTTGCTCCGCACCACATCACGGACAGAAAAATGCTGCTTGCAGCGTTTTTCTGTCCGTCATGGGAATCCAACGAAACGGAATGCATTCTGGTGCACTCTGTTTCGTTACGCTCAGTTTTGTCCCCATTAACAATGAATGTGGACAAAATGGAAGTGTTTCCTCCCCGCTATTGAGATCCTATGACAGATCTTAATAGCGGAAAGGGAACGCGCAGATGTGAAAGTAGCCTAACGTCCTTCTTTTTATGCAGGACCCGGGACAACACCTGCCAATTACCTTACAACATTTAAGGGACTTCGGGGCCTTTACGGGCTTTAAACTCAATCTGAGCAAGTGTGAATTGTTAGCCATACACCCCCTATCGCCCCAGGATCTACAGGTCATCAGGGATCTCGGTCTGTCAGTGGCGGAAACGCACATTAAGTATTTGGGCATTAGGATAGGCTACACCTCTGATTCTTTATACAGACTGAACTATCCCTCTCTAATAAAGAAAATAATAGATGAATTGAAAAGATGGGAAACCCTACCCTTAAATTTAAATGGTCGTATTCACTTGATCAAAATGATGAGTGTATCTAAGCTGCTGTACCCCCTCCAAACGATCCCGGTGCTTCTCAAGCACCGTGATGTACAAGTGCTGACGTCTGCATTTATACGGTTTATCTGGATGGGCAAGAGGTCACGTATTTCGTTATTAAAGCTGCAGAAACCGGTAGAGAAGGGGGGTCTGAATATGCCAGACATCAGGGGCTATAAACTGGCCTGTATAGGGCGTCATGTTATAGACTGGGTGCATGGTTTGAGTCACTACTCTAATACAACACTTGAGTCAGAACTGGCTTCACCATACAGCCTGGCCGCACTCCTGCACTCCTCTTATGCTTCCCTGCCACGGGTGGTGAAACAGTCAGTAGTCTTGAGGGACACGTTAGCGACGTGGGAAGCGCTGCGAAAATGGTTTGGGGTCTCTTTCCAGATCTCGAAACATTTACCTCTCTGGAGTCATGTGGACTTCCCCGCGGGCCGTGTTAATAAGTTTTTCCAACAATGGAGATCCAAAGGGATAACTACACTTCGTCATGTTCTACATGACATTGAGCCTAGACTATTAAATATTACCGAGCTTACCCAGAAATACTCTCTGGGGGGTTCGCAGGCATTCCAACACATGCAGCTGGCTTCCTTTTGCCATAGACGTCTGTTGGACTATTCTAAGGAAGTGTCGGATAATACTTTTGACAAATGGATGGGGGATTCTCAGGCGAGAAATAACATTTCTGGCCTTTATAGATCGTTGATGGCAAAGGGGACTACGTCAGGACAACCCATCACTTTCCACTACTGGGAAAAAAAGCTCCAGACTCACGGTGTCTCTGAAAGGCTACTGGAAGGTTTGCAGGCCATACGCAAACATATTATTAGTGAGACGTGGAGATCCACACAATACAGACTTATTCATGCTGCTATATACGCATTCTCCCTACCTTTCTCAGATTCTAGGCCTGACAGGTTGACCAAATGTCCAAAATGCTTATTAGAGGGGGCAGATCTGTATCACTGCATTTGGCAATGCAGAGACATACAAGGATTTTGGAAAGACATACTTGTCTTCATTGACAAACTCTGGAAGCAACCGCTGCAATTAGGACCTATGCCGCTACTATTCCATTCCACGTCACCCCAAGAGAATGAGCCGTCGATGGGCAGGGCCCTACCAGCTCTGGTCCATATTATCCTCTTGGCAGCCAAGCGCGTTATTCTGCAACACTGGCTATCCCCGAGTATTCCCTCTGTTTTAGAAGTCATCACAATGACCAAAAAATACATGTATTTAGAGAGGTTAGAAACTGAATCCAAAAAGCAGTCCCTGACCAAGCGTTTTTTCAAACGCTGGCGGCAGTTTGTCATCACGGTGCTGACTCCTGAAGAAAGGAGTATTACTATGCAGCCCTTTTTACATACCACTTGGTACTATACTGAGGATCTCAAGGGTGCTCTGGGACCTCTAAGACAGCCTGATAATGGACGGGACCTCAGTAACTAGATATCAGGGGTGTGTACCTGACTAGCTGTTAGGAGGATCAACGCAATACTACAGTTGGTTTTTTGTTGTTGTATTAATGTTTGGTTGCACTTGCTTTTCTAAACACTGGATTGTGCATGTCTGTGTAAGAATATTGTCATGGCACAAGTTGTACATTGGATTGATGTACCTTTTGATGGAATTTCAATAAAATATTTAAATAAAAAAAAAAAAAAAAAGAAAGTAGCCTAACCCCTAACTTGTTTTTTTACTGGCAGAAGTAAACATCACTACTCCTGCCTGTGCTGGCTCCGCTCTTCTAAAGCCTAGCATGACACTTCTGATGTGGTATTATGCCAGGCTTTAGGGTGAATGCACACGATCAGGATTACGTGCGGATTTTACGTGCGGATTTGCGTGCGGAAAATCCGGTCCGTAGGTCATGTACATTATATTCTATGACAATTTGAAATTCTCAATGCACACGATGCAGATTTTTTTAGTGCGGATTTTGACCTGCGGTGCGGATTTTACAATCCGCAGCATGTCAATTTATTTTATTTTTCCTGTCCGGATTTCATGAGGATTTTCTCCATTCACTTGAAAAAAAAATCCGCACGAATTTCACTGAGAACACCTGCGGATTTCAGTGCGGATTGTCCGCAGATAAATCCTGATTGTGTGCATTTACCCTAAGTGTAGCGAGCATAGGTAGGATCAGCGATGTGCCAGGCAGAACAAAAGCTCTGCATAGCACATTGGAGCCTAAGACCCTGTACTGATGTGCTATGAAGGCTTGAGGCCTTTCACACATCAGTGTTTTGGTTAGTGATTTCCATCAGTTATTGTCAGCCAAAACCAGGAGTGGAGCCTACACAGAGATAAGGTATAAGGGAAACATCAGCACCTGTTCTGTGTTTAGACCTGCGCAAGGTGTTCGCTCATAATCACTGATGAAAATCACTGAACACTATATGAATAGGCCTAAGGTCTCGCTCATATTTCCGTGTCCATTTCATCAGTGATGTCCATGTTTGGTCTGTGTGTCATCCGTATTCCACAGACAATGCTCAGCTAAAAGTTAAAGGGGTTGTCCGGGTTCAGAGCTGAACCCGGACATACCTTTCAATTTCACCCAGGCAGCCCGCCTGAACAGGGCATCGGAGCATCCTATGCTCTGATGCCCTCCTTTGCCCTGCGCTAATTAGCGCAGGGCAAAGGAATTTAGCCCGGTTCCGGTGACGTACCGGGCTCTGCCAGGCGGAGACTTCCGCCCGGCAGTGAGCCCGGTGACGTCATCGGCGCTGATGGGTGGGCTTTAGCGCTGCCCTAGCCATTCAAATGGCTAGGGCAGCGCTAAAGCCGGCCCATTACGGCCGGTGACGTCACCGAACTCACTGCCGGGCGGAAGCCTCCGCCCGGCAGTGAATGTTTACAAACAAAAGAGCCCTTGCCCTGCGCGATCCAGCGCAGGGCAAGGGAGGGCATCGGAGCATGAGATGCTCCGATGCCCTGTTCAGGAGGGCTGCCGGAGTGAGAACCTGGGTATGTCCGGGTTCAGCTCTGAACCCGGACAACCCCTTTAAGTTCCAAAGCATCTCCTATCAGTGGTCAGTTAAAAACAGACCAAACAGTGAGTTGAGTCTGTATTTTTTCACAGACTACAATGGACATGTTTGGTCTGCATCACGGATTGACCCACAGTCAGTAAAAAAAATACTGATATGTGAACAGACACATTAAAATCAATGTGTTACCTGTGCTGTCTGCAGAAAATGTGAACGAGGCCTAAGGCTTTAGCAGAGTGGAGCGGGTCAGGCAATACCGCAATGTGTGCTCCTGCCAATACAGCACTCACTGCGGCCCCACAGCAGAATCCGTATACCCGTACACCACTGACATGTCATCTGTATATGAATTCCAAAGTGCTATATACACCAGAACTTTGGGCACCTATTTTGTAAATCAAACCGGAAAAAATAAAGTATATTACAAAAATGTATTATATGCCATTTAGATTTTTTAATAATAAAATTATCCAAAAGGTTAGGTAGATGTTAAGGTAGAGACGATGTCAGTGCCTTAATGTTGGATATACAGTGTCACCAGGGCCGTATTTAGGGTTCATGCTGCCCTAGGCACTCTCTGTGATGACGCACCCCCCAGCAAAACCTGACCCTATGCACTTTAGTCGTCCAGTCACAGGGGTCGGCCCTATAGGCTGACAATGGAGGCTATTGTGCCTGCCTGCATGTATTTACTATATTTCTACATAACTATCGCAGCAATGTACCGTATCTAGAGCTTGCCAGCAAACTTAATGCAACTAAAGGAGTCATGATAAACATACCACATACCAACTATGCACCCACCAGACCTCAAATCAGCAGAATGTGCCCCCATCAGACCTCAGATTAGCGTATTGTGCCCCCATCAGACCTCAGATCAGCAGAATGTGCCCCCAACAAACCTCAGATCAGCCCACTGTACCCCCATCAGACCTCAGATCAGCCCATTGTGCCCCCATCAGACCTCAGATCAGCAGAATGTACCCCCATCAGACCTCAGATCAGCCCACTGTACCCCCATCAGACCTCAGATCAGCCCACTGTGCCACCACCAGACCTCAGATCAGTCCACTGTGCCCTCATAAGACCTCAGATCAGCCAATTGTGCCCCCATCAGACCTCACATTAGCCCACTGTGCCGCCATCAGACCTCAGATCAGCCCACTGTGCCCCCATCAGACCTCAAATCAGGGTCTTGTGCCCCCATCAGACCTCAGATCAGCGTCTTGTGCCCCCATCAGACCTCAGATCAGCGTCTTGTGCCCCCATCAGACCTCAGATCAGCGTCTTGTGCCCCCATCAGACCTCAGATCAGCGTCTTGTGCCCCCATCAGACCTCAGATCAGCGTCTTGTGCCCCATCAGACCTCAGATCAGCGTCTTGTGCCCCATCAGACCTCAGATCAGCGTCTTGTGCCCCCATCAGACCTCAGATCAGCGTCTTGTGCCCCCATCAGACCTCAGATCAGCGTCTTGTGCCCCCATCAGACCTCAGATCAGCGTCTTGTGCCCCATCAGACCTCAGATCAGCGTCTTGTGCCCCATCAGACCTCAGATCAGCGTCTTGTGCCCCAGTCAGACCTCAGATCAGCGTCTTGTGCCCCAATCAGACCTCAGATCAGCGTCTTGTGCCCCAATCAGACCTCAGATCAGCGTCTTGTGCCTTGTGCCCCCCTCAGACCTGCCCACCCAGCCACTTAAAAAAAACATACTTACCTGTTCTGCCGCGCTCCACTGTCTTCCCTTCCGGCGCGCACTATGACCTGACGCTGCATCAGGTCATAGTGCCCGCCGGAAGGGAAGACAGTGGAGCGCGGAACCTGAGGGCAGCAGCAGCGTGGGCTGCCCGCACCACCCGACAGCACATCGCCCAAACCCCCCCGCCCCGCAGAAATAAAAAAAAAATTCCATGATGATTTTTGAATTTTTTTTTCCCCCCCACAATCTTTATAGATTCTCCCGGCGGGTGCCGCCCTAGGCACCGTGCCCCCGGTGCCTAGTTGCTAATACGGCCCTGAGTGTCACACATCTTTCTCCTATAGACTTTTTGCCAACCACTTCATGACAGATTGCCCGGATATTACTAAGCCTCCTGACCTCAGCAATAGTTGTAATTCTTGGCGTTGCTAATAAATTATGCCAGAACACACCCTTAACTGCTGGCTCTAGATTGACCTGGGTCACATATATCAGTGTCTCAGAGAATCTCCCGGATTAGATTACATAACCTCCTGTGTCCTAAAGCACAGACATCAAGCCAGATAAGTCTACCTTGTCTGCCTTCTGTTCCCTCAGTTCCTATTACAGCAATGTTGGCCGGATTATCAATGTCTCTAACGCAACCTCAAAAACAGTGTAAATTGATTCCTCCACAGATCCCATCCTCATGCTCTTCACCCTACTAATTTGGGTATATCTAATGATTTCTATTTCAAGATTTGGACACATTCCCATCCTTTGGCCCCTTGTCATGTCGGCATAACTCAGAACACCCCTCGTGCAAATTCTTGCTGAGCTTTTAATGTCCACGACTCAGGAGCAGAGTTCATTCATGTGCTCTCAGTTTGAGATCAGAACATTCCTTGGAAGAAGTACAAGGGGTGTTAACGCCTGCATGCAGTCTGTACTAGACGCCTGCCAGAACTAACTTGTCTCTCCAGCCAGAACACTACACTGTAGAATAATTGTCACAGACTGATAATCTTTTCCTCCATGATTTAATATTATTCATTGGAACTTACTGCAAAGGTCAAAGTAAATTTTTTCATCCAATCTGAAAACATAAAGACGCCTGACGGTCAGATTTTCCCCTCAGTGCACCCTTTCCCCAAAGCTACGTTTTCCTTCACCCATACCAAAGGGTTCATTCACTGCTCTATCCCCTGTATCTATATACCCAGGTCAAGGCAGGGAGCAGCACCCTTTGGAGATAATATTATTAATAATATTATTACCGGAATACCCCTTTAATGCATTTAAAAGGGAGTCTGTCACCACATATCGTCCAACCAAACCTTCTCCCTGTGTAGATGCATCTCTATGAAATCCTTCTGCCTGGCGATCTCCAACCCTGTACAGTGTGTGCACTGAATGCACTGCTGCGAGACTTCAGGGCCAGCCACTGATATTTAAACATGCTTGAAAATCAGAATTGTCAGATGAACGAGCGTTAGCGATTATCGGCCAGTGTAAGGCCCCTTGCAGACAAGTGTGTGTCACACACACACACACACACACACACACCGAGTCCACATCGCAGCCCCTGGCCTGAACTCCCAGCACTGCCGGGGTCGCATAGCATTATATTGATTAATGATGCTATGTAACCCTTACAGTTCTGGAATGTATTGGATAACACTAATAGCATTATGTCAGTGTCATCTAATACATTCCAGAATTGTAATGCCCCTTTCACACGAGCGGGAGACTCGCATGTCTCCCGCAACGCATCTCCAGGGCTGGACTCGGCACGGACAGGGATCGCAGAGCAGTATATGCGATCCCAGTCAGTGCCAAGTCCAGCCCTGTAGATGCGTTGCGGGAGACATGCGAGTCTCCCGCTCATGTGAAAGGGGCATAAGGGTTACATAGCATCATAAATTAATATAATGCTATGTGACCCCGTCAGTGCTGGTAGGTCAGGCTGGGAGCGGAGCGTGTGTCTGCTCGTCTGCAAGGGGCCTAATACAGCCTTAGGCTCCATTCACATGCCCTGTTTTTCTTTCAGGACCCATTGAAATGAATGGATCAGGATCGAATCAGGAAAGAAAAACAGGTTGTGCGAATGGAGCCTTAAGTGTGCCACCAATTACCTGATAAACGAGCAAATGCTCCTTCACTGGGTGAAAGAATCATTGATGTAGAAACCAAAGGCATGGCTTCTGAGAAGCAGATTGTCCCATGTTTACAGGGATCTGCTGCCCGGAAACTACTCTGGAGGGGGGATGTAAATGCAGCTATCGCCTCAGGTAATTATCAGGAACGTTTGGTTCATTCCTGAAAATTGCCAGTGAATTAGTCCATGTAAAAGAGCCTTTACACATTGATCTCTCTGTGGACATTATGCACCAAGGCAACCTGCTAAACAGGCACCTCAGTGGTGCTAATGACCTAGTTGACATGTTTATCTGTCTTCTCCCTGAATGAGCAATCACCTTGTTTTTTGTGCTAGTTCACATGTATTTTTTAGCTTAGGCTACTTTCACACTAGCGTTTTAAAATTCCAGTATTGAGTTCCATCATAGGGGCTCAATACCGGAATAAAACGCTTCAGTTTTGTCCCCATTCATTGTTAATGGGGACAAAACTGAACTGAAGACAACGGAATGCTCCTGAAAGCATTCCGTTCCGTCTTCAGACCGGAGAACAAACCGCAGCATGCTGCGGTTTGCTCTCCGGTCCAGGCATCCGCACCAAGACGGATCCGGAATGACCCCCAATGCAAGTCAATAGGGGTGGATCCGTCTGGTGTGACCACAATGGTAACCGGATCCGCCCTCCATTGACTTTCAATGGAGTTCATGACGGATCCGGCTACACATACAGACATAGACATACACATAAACAAACACAGACATATACACATACATACTTACATGCTCCCGGCAGGTCTTCAGAGCATTGGAGGGACAGGACGGCGCGCACAGGTGACGATTCCACCAGGCGCCCAGCAGAGGGCGCTGTGGGGAATCGTCACCTGTGCGAGCCGTTCTGTCCCTCCGACGCTCTGAAGACCTGCCGGGAGCATGTAAGTATGTATGTGTATATGTGTGTGTATGTTTATGTGTATGTATGTGCTGTGAGACATGTGTGGGGCCGGAGCGCGGTTCCGGCTCCACACGTCACTGCGGCACCCTTCACCTGCCGGATCAGGCCTGCCGCTAGTGTGAAAGTAGCCTTACACTAAGGAAGTGCCCATATAATAAAACATTCTGTAGGGAACCTAGGAGATCCTCATTGAGTCACTCGTCACGACACCCTCCATAGAAATGAAACCTGCATCCAAAGCTATACACCGGTAATTGCTTTTTCTATTATATTCATTTCTCTAAGACTTACCCAGAAATAAATACATTGCATTCTTGATGGGGCTGCAATAGGGCCCCCACAGAGCAGCATGATTCCCTTCTACACCTCTAATACTGCAATTATTTTTTTCTTCAGTACAGATCCAAAAAAGGTACAGAAGAGAGACGACTAATGCGCCTCATTGGTTTAAGGGCGTTTCCAATTATCAAAAATTTTGTATAGCCACTGAGTTATTCAATAGCACCACCTGCTGTTTGTTCTTTTTCTTATTTCTTTGTCCAGCTCACTGAGATGGCCGCACATGTTCAGTTTCATCCTTCAACTGCCTCCTGAGCTGTATGGACACGCCCCCTGAGCAGCAGAAGAAAAAAAACAAACAAACAAAAAAAACACTCCCCTTGAGCTGCTAGCTTGATATAAATCTAGCAGAGCAATGAATAGCCATGATCCAGAGATCTCCCATGTTCTAGCTTTGTTAAAAAGAGATGGTCATGTACTATATGAAGTCTGATTTTCATTTTTTACATGAATCATGGGATCAACCCTTTAAATGGGACTGAGCTGCACAAAGGCCATGATGTCAAAGGCCAAGGAAGAGGCTGCAGCCCCTTCTAACAATTGGTTGGTGGGGTGCAGGGAGCAATCAATATTGTTTTGCCAGAAAACCTGTTTAAAGGGGTTATCTTGGAATTTATCTATCAATATCAGTTCGGCAGGGCTCCGTGAGCGCCCGCGGCCTCTTTCTAGGCCATGTGACTTTTCACAAGGTCACAATGCCTTGTTGCAGCTCAGCCCCATTCAAGTCAATGGTCTCCTGACCACCAATATTAATAGGAGATGTTTTTTTCACTATTTAACTGTGTTTTTACCTCTATTATTGCGATCTATGTTAATAAAATAAACTTTTCACACAGAGTACTTCAAGTGTGAATACTTAGCTCTTTATAAGTTATTGCACTGGTGTTCTATCCTCATGATAGGTTATCATTATCAATTTCTGGATAACCCCTTTAAAGGAAAAAGCTAATCGCATTACACCCATTAAAAAAAAACAAGCCATGTGCCGATTTAACTATTAATATATACATTTTTATTTTGCTTAGATTATAAAATCAAAATTCCCTAAAACATGATATACATATATTATTGTGCTGTTGGAAAGGCAGTAAAATACACTGCTGTCACACAGTAGATAAAAATAAGTATTCAATATCTAGACAGTACAAGGTTGATAATTTATTACATCAATAACTGCACAATATTAAATAAGTTTCTTTGTTGTAAATAAGTTAATTATGTATGAGAGTCCCATTTAAATACATATAAATAAAGAGGGGTTTGTGCAAAGTCTTGATGTGGTCCAATTTCAAGGTGTACAATATATATATATATATATATATATATATATAATTTATTTAGTGCTCCGATCCATAGGACCGATGATATCAGTGGAAAGTCCATGTATGTGTTACTGCACAGCTCGAAGCTTAGCTGCCCGTAATGAGATGGCCTGCTGTCCATACGTTCTGGCTGCTTGGTTTTCAAATGCTGTGACCATCTGCTTGGCTACCTCATCGAAAAAGACAGTGGCCAAATGAGAATGGAGAAGAGATTTGAATTCAAATGACACCTGAAAGGCAAATATAAAGACAAAATTGTAATCCTGGTGGAGAAATCAGTTTGCAGGCTATGGCTTGGCAGCTACTACTGTAAGGTGGCAAAAGCTTATAGATGTGTCATAGCAAACCCCTAAGGGCCTCATATCCTCTGATATCTGTCAACAGATGAGATTAACATCAGAAGCCACACTGAATTTATATCTGGCCTTTTTCACATCATATTCGGGAGGTCTGCTCTCCTGTAATATTTTTTTTTTTTTTAATTAAAGAAGAACTCCCGACAAAAATTTTATTCCATGTCTTGCTAGAAATGTACATTATGTAATCTGTAGTGAATGTCATTTTCTTACCAGTGTCTAAATTTTTGACTTATATCATCCTGAAGTTTCTTATCTGTGTCATGTGACCAGCAATTAGACCCACCAACTCACACAGACTTATGTGTGGACAGGAAGTCTAATTCTCTATGCATTCCTATGAGACTGAAAGTGAGGCTCCCATAGGAATGAATAGAGCCGTTACTGGCTTGCTGTCCTGGGTCAGTTGGAGGTCAGGGAGTTGGTCACATGACCCAGCTACAATAAGAAGAGAGGTTTTTACTCACAGAAACAGTCACTGACAAGAAAATGACATTCACTACAGATTATATCATGCACCTTTCTAACAGGTCAGAGAATAAAAATTTTTGCGGGAGTTCTTCTTTAAGAAGAGGTTCACCTCTCCCCAGGGTTGAGATCCAATTCCCTTTTGATTAAACAAGATGTAAAAGGGCCTAATATGTATTGACACCCTACCACCAAAGAAGACTAATCCTAAGAGCAGGACATTTGTATACCCAGGGCCAAACGTTTAGAAAAAAGGCTGTCTCTTATAGGATATTTTCAAGTGCACTAGTACCTTTCCTTAAGGTATTAAGATAGGATTACACACAAATTTGATTGTGTTTCACAGTGGGTGCAAAGAAGTCCCTTAATACATTTCAATGACAGATATTGTATGATAACTTACAAAGAAGTCAAGTGTGCAAGTGTCCGGTCGTCCAGGTAATCCTGGCCCAAATCTCCACACCGTCTCAAGGTGACTAAATAGCTTCCCATCATTGCAGACCGCCTGTGCCAAGAACAATGGAATATTAAATACAGCACAGAAAAACGTAGACAGCATTCACACATTTATGTAATCTAGGAACAGGGTGTGGGAGCTTTGTTTTATAGCCTTTCACTAAGATACTAAAGACGTATTAAAAAGATATTCACTGACTATTGAAGCTCTCGCCAACAGACAGGAATTATGAAGAACAAAGGTCGTACCACGTGGCAGACCAGGAACGGCTGGCTGTATAAAGTCCAATTACATAGAAAGAGACAGCCTGTTCCCCAGAATCTTACATCACATCATAATGCTATCAAGGGTGTGTGCGCCAGTGAAAAGGTACAAGCCAAGATAAGGGTGCCATGGAATAAAGAAAAACCCCCACTGACTAATTTTCTATTAACCCTGGGCAAAGTAGGTAACAAAGATATACATTAGAAGAAGAGAACTCACTCGAATTTGATGGTTGGGTTTAATGAATATCTCAGATATGTAACGTTCCACGAGGGGTGGGAAGCCCACCTCTAGCTCAGCACGGGTCACTCCATTGCGGCAGGACAAGACCTTCGAACTGTTGCACCAAGGTACAAACATCTTGTAGTTTTCCACATTTGCAACAATGTCAAACATTTGATCTATTGAATACCTGCAACAAAGCAAGACATTCCTTTTAGAGATAAGCCCCACATATTCTTGGGAAACACAACTACATATTCCGTTCAGCAGAGCTGTGGGTTCTAATGGAGCACATCTCTCAAGACACAGATGTACTTTTCTACAAAGCTCTGGCAGCAGAAGATCTTCCGTGAGAACTAAGGATAAGGCATGTTTAAAGAGCCATACTCTAATAAATTTTGTAGTCAGGCCTGAGTGCAAGTGAAGACAGCCTGACTTTATGACTATAGTACTTTTCAGGTAGTTTCCAGGTCTTCTTATAGGGCTTGACTCTTTCAGACGATGGGATGATTCAGAAGCAAATCAAATTTGGCATAACCCATGATGGGTGTGGAACTCTCTGGTATCGGTTTAACTACATTTATTGCCTCCACAGATCCACTGTATTTGATTATATCATGACTCTCAAACACTTACCCTAAGACTTTGGACTCTGTGTAGTCTATCCTTTTGCTCCCCAATATGGGTGTCACGAGGTTCAGGAAGGACCTGGTCTGCACATGGACTGGAGATGGTAGAGGTAGTCGTGTACATTGCGAAGCAAGAATTCCACAGGAGTTCAAGTGTCTGAAATAGAAGAAAGACAAAAGACGTCAGAGAAAAACCCTGTAGAGCTCACAGGTCAGTCTGAAGAATGTGCTTTGGTAAAAATACCTTAGATACCTCCATCATGGGGATAGAATTTCATTAGAATTAACAGCATGGCTCATCGCGTTTAACAGCCTGCGGCTCTATTCAACTGCAGCCGGACAGACTAGTTTCTACACAAAATTGGTGAAGTTCCACTACCTCCCCCATCAGAGCCCCTAGCTCAGAGAATGGCTCCTTCACACCCTATTTATGACATTTGTTACTCTCTGCCATTAAGCCAACATTGCTATTTTCAACACCGGAAGTCCGCATCCTGTGAAGCCACAACTCCTAGCTGCAGTCGGTTAGCACATGCTGGGAGTTGTGGTTTCACAACAGCTGGAGTGCTGCAGGATGTAGACCCCCGGTCAATACATCAAGTTCAATGCTGGCAGTTACAGAGTCTGGCGTTGTGGTCATTTATTCCGCGTAAAAGGCATTTCCCTGTACAGAAGGCATTGTTCTCTCTTTCTGTATGAGTCACCACGTCCGGACAGAGAAGAACGCACTTCCCTTCCAGGAAAAGGTGAGCACCTTATCATTCAATAGACCAGGCTCTGAATATGTCTTGTCCGCCCTAGATATCCAATAACAAAATGGCATAAAAATATAAGTTCTCATGCACATTTTTTGCGGATCAGATGCAGACCCATTTATCTCAAAATGGCTACGGCCATGTGCACGAGCCCTAGTGGAAAGATTTACACCTGTTCCGTGTTTTAGACTCACAATTACTGATGGGAATCACTGACCAAACACTTAGGCCTCGTTCACATTTCACATTTTTTGCGGACGGCACACATACCAATCGATTTAAACGTGTCTGTTCACATTTCAGATTTTTAAAAAATTTTTTTAAATCACAGAGGCATGCACTACTTTGATCCTTAATGTGAACCAAGCACGTCCATTGAAGTCTATGTGTCCGTGAAAATCACTGACACTACACGGAGGGCATCAATGTTGTGTCCGTTGTTGGAAATGAATTTTCAGCTGAGCAACGTCAGTGAATTACGGATGCCACACAGATGGTAAAAACCCGACACACAGACCAACCACGTACAAACACGTACTCTTTTTTTCACGGACATGACCCTGACACAGAAATGTGAATGAGGCCTGACTGTGTGAAAGCGGCCTTAGACAAAAAAAAAAAAAAAAAAAAAAAAAAAAAAAAAAAAAAAAAAGGGTTAATTTCAGTACAGTAGTTTAGCAAAACTGTTGGAGTTTTGTTACATTTTCCCACAAACAAAAAAAGGAAGAGTGAGAGCTGTAGTACAACGTCCCCGGCAGAGGCCTCATCACATGAGTATCACGAGTTTTAAAAAATGCAAGAAGCCTGCTGAGTTCCAAGAATCCTCCACAATAACCCTCCCCGCCCGGCATGAGCTCACAAAAGAAATGCCTCTTATCTGACGTGTCCTAATCCAATGAAAGTGAACGGGCAGCCCCCACCTCACACACGGGTATTGGGGGCATAACAATAGCACTCAGTGTTTTACCATTATCTGCTAATTACTGCTGACTTCCCAAGCCGGAACGGACAAGTCTATGGAGGATTACCCAGTGTAGAGGTGGCCATACACATTAGACAGAAGCTGGATGATCGAAGAAACTATCGGAAGAAAATATTAAACCCGGTCGACTTCTTTTCAGAGGATAATGAGAAGTTTCACCCTATAAACGTCCATTTTGGTTCAAATTGACCATTTTGATCAACTTTAGACTAATGTATATGGCCGCGACAAACCTATAGGACAGGGGTTGTCAACCTCCAGCATTCCAGGTGTTGTGAAAGTACAACTCCCAGCATGCACATTTGTTTAGCTGTTCTTGGGACTTGTAGTTTCACAACAGCTGGCGTGCCAGAGGTTGCTGATCCCTGCCATAGGACAACCGTGTTACATAGTGACAGATCAAACTGGTAATACAGGGGCCCATACACATTATATCTATTAGATCCCAAAATAATTTCCAGTGGCGGATCACAAGTGGCAGCACCTGTGCCATGCAATGCCCGGCAAAACTGTAACGCCAAAGTCACATGATGGGGAAATCACTGAATACCGGCTGACAGAAGCGCATCTTCAGCTTGACAGTCATACGGAGTCATATCCAGGGGGTGACGCATCACAGGTAAATTTTGGGATACACCTTACACCAAATAAATTCCTTTTGGCAGAAGTCAGATCACACAGAAGCAGTCTCAGGTCACTAGAGTAACCATGGCGGTTTTTAGGGGGAACAGTCAGGAGCCATCCCACACTACAAGTGACATGGCGGCATAATAGACTCTTTTCATAAATGCCAATGGAAATTGCGCAGAAGTGCAACAAACGGTTAACATTTTCACTGTCTTCTATGGAAAGGGGAGACATTAAAGTGGCGCTATCTGGATGAAAGTGACATTATATAATGGGATAAGATCACCCACTTATAACAATATAAGGAACCTGAAGTCTATTAAGACCCAGGAAGATTTATTAACACTTTCTTCCCCACACTGAACATTCATTGTATCGCTGCAAACACAAACTCACATTGACTCTTCATTACATATGACTGCAGCAGTTCAACAGTAAGTAGTGCAATAGTAATTGTAGTAATAGTACACTAGTGGGTACTGCGCTCTCACCTCAGTCCGTGCTGCTTGCTGGCTCTCCTCAGCGCTGCATGGCACGGCCGGCTCTCAGCCTCCAGCAGGGCTCGCAGTAGGGTAGAGGTGCTTCTCCCGCAGTGTCCGGCCATTGCTGCTAATACCGCTGTAAGAGCCGTGCTCACTTGTTCCCGGCTTCTGCGTTAATGAGCTGGTTCTTCCTCAGCAGCTCAGTTTCCTTGTATGGACAAAGAGCGGGCGCTGACGTCACGGTGGAGGGGCGGGGCTCCTGAGGTCTGACCTTTGTTGGGCGCACGCCAGTGCTCTGAGGTAGCCCGGGAAGTCTGCCCCTGTGCACAAGGTGCTGGAGTAGAAGCGCCTTTAGTGCTACGTAGGTTTTTTTTTTTTTACTCAACCTAATCCAGAATTATTTAATAAAACCCATAAACTGTGCACCAAGGAAATGCTTACATTTTTATTTAAATCTTTAGTGTACTGACGCAGGTGCGGTTTCTGCAAGATAGGTTTAGAAGCCAAACTCAGGAGTGGATCATAAAAGGAGTGAAAGTATTAAAAGGGTATTCCGGTTAGAGAAAGTTATTAAAGGGGTTGTCCAGCTGTTAATATTGTTGAATATTGTTGACGGCGCACCAAGCACTTCATCTCGGAAGTGAAGTATAATACAAGTACCTGCTCCTTTCAAGTGAATGGAGCAAGTACTTGTAGTTACACTATATCGAGATGTAGTGTAATGACGAAGAAGAGGCTAGACAACGCCTCTAAGATCAGGGACCCATACCCCGTGGAGCCCACATAAATTGAAAAAGTGGCTGGTTGGGAATGCATGCCACTCCATTCTTTTCTGAGGGAGCTCCACAGAAGAGCTAGCCGAAGACAGCGCTCGTAACATTGAAATAGTATTTACTACTAATGATAAATCTAAAGAATCTCCCATGCATGGAAAGTTATCTGCAAAGAAACGGAAAACTATTGGTAATCGTCTATTGCTTCCTGTACGCACCACTAGCCCAATACCAGTCGTATGACCTCTGCAGACCAGTGACAGCTGGTGGCTCAACTATTGTTCTCATCTTCCTATTTGTAAAACAAGGGACGATTGTGATTATCAGTAGTCGGGGGCTTTCAGGTCATTGTGATGCAGGTGGGCCTCTGGGTTAAAGAAGATGAGTGTTGTTGCCTCAGGCATCCAGTTTTATTTGGTGTCCACCTGCCATGGAAATTTCTAAAAAACAAAAAATGTCTCTGGAATTTATGGTAATGAAGTGCTCATAGAAGTGCTGATAAGGTGGCCATGCTTATTCAATAGCTGTTGGTCAAATAATCATTTGGCCAAACAGCTACCTCTCCTGACTCCCCCAAACAGACAGGCCTTGTTCACATGTCCGTTTCTGTTTCGGCACAGAGCAGCCTGCCGGATTCTCTACTTTACTGCTGGATCCCCATTGACTGCAATGAGGTCTGACACTGATCCGGCCGACTTCCAGCATAAATGCATGCAATGGTTTATATCCTGTCAAAACCTGGCATTTATGCTGGAAATCAGCCAGATTCCATTGCAGCTGCTATACTATGTGCGGCCCAGAGCTCTGGTGAAAACGGTGGCTCCCTGGAATAGCTGATCGGCACAGGTGCTAGGACTTGGATTCTCACCAATGTGATAATGATGACCTATCTTGAGGATAGGTCATCATTATCTTTCATCGATAACCCCTTTAATTTTGATGGACCTCATAGGGCTCATGCACATGATTGTAGGTATTTTGCGGTCCGAAAAAAATGGATCCACAAAAAATACGGATGGCATCTGTGCGCAAAAAAAATGGAAAGGACACGGAAAGAAAATACGTTTGTGTGCATGAGCCCTTAACAGCACAGTAAACCCATGTTTTCCCTGCAGAGGGTTTAATTTATTGAAGGACGTCTGCAATAATAATAGTCTCAATGGACATTTTTGACAATAGTTTGTCGCACAGACGCTCTTATAGCAAGTACGACAGATAGGAAGGATGGGGGCGGAAGGGGAACATGCCAGGGGCCATGCCGAGCTGGAAACAGGCAAAAAAAGTAGATAAAAGACTACACCAGACGGGGACTGCCTTGTATGCGCCTAATTTATGACAAGGTGCATGCCTCTTCATAAATTAGCCGTATACTATGGCAGCACAGGGGAGACAACTAAGACCAGCGTAAGTCATCTTAGGAAATGTGCCCCAAAGCATTACTATGGTACCATGGGAATCAAAGTATATCCACTATGGGACTAAATGGAGAGAGTTACAAGAGAAAAGTCTTGAATGAGGGACAGGCAGAGAGGGATGGGGCAGAGCTTAGCTCTAGAGCTGAGAGGGGTTGGGAGTCCAGAGCTAATACAAAACCTCATTTAAGACCATATTTTAGGGTAACTGTTGGTACTAATTGATTGCTACTTCTACCATTTTAATTAATCAGTAGAGCTCGGTAGGGAAGAAGACCCCAATCATCTGCACCGTCCTCTGCATATTGGACAATATTTATTTTTCTTGTGGTCCTTAGGTTTCTGCAGAAACCACAGACTTGAATGTTATCCTATTACAGATAAGAAGAAATGTCATACTTCTTGCAGGCATGTCCATGTCATCCGGCTTTGGCAAGTCCTAACCGAATATAGTAGGTGCAAAGGCTGTCAAACCACTTCTTGTCCTACGCAGGCTGTTTCAAGATTGCAAGTCATGCTTGTGAGAACCAATACCTACAGTACTGGGACTATAATGAGAACTGTATGCTGGGTTATTATAGGCCACCACATACACTTTTTTATCACCATTGGCACATTTTTTCTACAGGTGAAACATATTGGGGATCATTTACAAAGACCGACTTTATACACTGGTCTTTGTTTTCTCCCCTGCACTGTCATAGGATTTAGCTAATTTATGACCAGGGGTGTGCCTCATCATAAATTAGACGTACCCCTGGTCACTTCCTGTCATCTTAAATTAGGCGCACCTTTAGCAGTCCATGTGCCAGATGTAAAAGCTAACCCAGCCCCTGAGTAGTTTTTTTTTTTAAATGTTAGTACATTTTCTAGGGCCGGCCTCGTCCCCTCTCCACTCCCAAGTGTTTAACGTAGTGTAAAAATGCTGTGCGACAAAATATTGTAAAAAACGCATATGGTTTTAATGATGCATTTTTGTCACATTTTTTTACTATGACAGAAACAGATCATGCATGGTATTAGTCAATGGATTGAAAAATCCCTTTTGGGAAAATCTTATGGTCATGTTCATCGCATGCGCTGTTACTGTAATTACAAGTGCTCGCTCCATTCACTTGAATGGGGCGAGTACTTTTAATTACATAACGCTGGAAACCCATTTCAATAGCTCACCTATTCCAGTTTTTACTTTAGTTGCCCTCCTCTGAGCCTTCTTCAGCTCTGCTATGTCTTCAGTGTGTACAGGATTCCAAAATTTTATGCAATACTCAATGGGGTACATTTGCTAAGACCTGCTTTTTACGTTGGTCTTAGTTCTCCCCTTGCGCTGCCGTAAGGTACATCTAATTTATGCAGAGGAGTGCGCCTAATCATAAATGAGGCACATCTGTGGCAGTCCTTGCACTTGGTAAAAAAAACAACTCCAGACCCTGGCTAGCATAGGTTTTCTGTAACGTTTGTTTGCCCTGGCTTGGCCACTGACATGCCCACACTCCACCTCTGTCCCGCCAACCAGCAGACACGGCGTAAAACCGGCCTGTTATAAAAGGGGACTATTTTACACCTAAAATAGTCGCAAGTCTCTTTGTAAATGTGCCGCAATGTGTTGTCTGACTAGTGATTTGTAAACTGGCAGGACTATGTTCTCATCACGGGCATCTATGCCCCTTTTGATGCAACACATATTCTCATTGGCCTTTGCAGCAACCGGCTGACACTGGTTGCGACAGTTAAGTATGCTGTTAACTAAAATTAAGTTTCCAAAGTAATTTTCCATGCCAGTGTTACCCAGTGTTTCAACATTTAGTATGTACTGGTGACTTGCATTATTCCTTCCCATTTGCATAACCTTACATTTGTCAGTGTAAAGCCTCATCTGCCACTTCTCTGCCCAAGCCTCCAGTCTACCCAGATCCATCTGTAGCAGTGTACTGTCCTCTTCTGTGTTAATTACTTTACACAGTTTAGTGTCATCTGCAAAAATTGATATGTTACTGTGAAAGCCTTCTACAAGATCATTAACAAATATATTGAAGAGAATAGGGCTCAATACTGACCCCTGTGGTACCCCACTAGTGACGCAATCTGAGTGTGTTTCCACAGTATTAAGATTACTGGATATATAGTTTTTGTTGGGTATTCGTATTCAACATATCAGAGGCTAAAATTGTAGCAACTTATGCCATACAATGTTGCAATATGGATAGGATTTCATTGATAGAGTAGCTGCATGTGTTTGCGTGTTCTTACCACCCTGGGCAGCTGTACCAGTCTTTCAGTGTTGCCGGTTAGGTCTGCTCAGGGCTCTGCATGGTTGATATAAAGTGCTTGCTCCTTTATGATAGATGCAATGATGGGGGAGAATGATGTGTCCCTGGTAGCCACAACACCGGCAGCACTCTTTCAGCATGCAGGAAGCACGTGTTACTCTTCTATATCTTGCAGACCTCCCGATCCAGACCCACACCATTGGCTCACCCTGATGCTGGATCTGGAAAGGGGTATAAATGGCAATTCCACTGTATTACAAATCCAGTTATGTTGTTTCCCACGCCAGACGTGTTTCAGAGTAAGCCACTGAGGAAGGAGTACGTTACTCCGAAACGTGTACGACCGTATAATACTATTGGAAACAACATAACCAGATTTCTAATACAGCCCTCTAATGTGGAGGTCCACTATGCATGGGCACTGGCTGCGTGCACTCCGTTTGCAGATGTGGACCCATTGATTTGAATGGGTCTGTGATCTACAAGATACAGTCAAAGACAGAACATGCTCAGTCTTTTTGCATTGCGGAGGCACGGATCAGAAGCCCATGGAAGAGCTTCATAGTGCTTTCGTGGGTTTCCAATCCGTGCCTCTGCTCCACAAAAGATAGTTGAAGTCTTATCTTCTGTTGTATCTTGTGGAATGTGGAGTCATTCAAGTCAATGGGTCCGCATCCGCACCATGGAGTACACATGGCCAGTACCTGTATATTGTGGATCAGCTGTTTACAGTCTGCAATTCGGGCGATGAGCGCGTACACTCGTGTGCATGAGCCCTTAGGCCTGGTTTACATCACCATTTAGCTTTCTGTTCTTCTTATCCATCAGAAGAACAGAAAATTAAAAATGGATGAGTTATTTTGAGCATCAGTTAGGCTGGGTTCACATGTGCGCTTTTAATTCCATCAGTCTGTTCCGGCTGAGGAACAGACTGCTAGAATTCACTGTATGCAGTGTACATGCCGGCTTTCGGCTGGACAAAAAAAATACTACATGCAGCATTTTTTGTCTGTACGAAAGCTGGGATTTATGCCGGAAAGTTGCCAGATCCCTGCCGGATCTCATTAGATCTCAGTGAATGGGGATCCGGCAGTTCACTGTACTATCTGGCTATGCCGAATATGGCGAACTCCGGGAGTCTGTTCCTCCGGTGGAGCAGACTGCTGGAATTAAAAGCACAGATGTGAAACCAGCCTTAGCATCAGTTTGCACTAAAAATAACTGGTCTGTCTTTTTTGAGCATCAGTTATGAACTTATGATCAGTTTGCATAAGTTTGTGTCACTACTGTCAGAGATCAGTTATTACTGACAGAAGAAAAAGTACTGATCACAAACTGATCATAACTGAAGCTCAAAATAACGGATCCTTTTTTTCTCTGTTCTTCCATCGGAACGGAAAGCTAAACAATTCTTAGGCCTAATGCACATGACACGACGCCTAGTGCCGACCGTGGGGCTGCCGCATGCGGATCGTGGACCCATTCACTTGAATGGGGTCCGCGATCCGCATATGACTGTCCGCAGTCATGTTCCGCACTGCATCCCCTGGATTGCGGACCCATTCAAGTGAATGGGTCCACATCCGTGATGCGAGGTGCACACGAGTATCGCTGACCCTCCGTATGCGGGCCGCAATATGGCGCCAGCAGGGCAATGGCCATGTGCATGAGCTCTTAGTAGAATTGTTCCTGGGGAAAATATGGGAGAATTTATCAAGACTGGTATTTCTGTCATTTTGGTACATCTTGGCAGGTCCGTGCAGCAGAATCTGAAATCTACTCCAGCTATGAGCTGACGCTTTGAGAAGTAACTTGAGCCAAAAACTGTAAGTCATCTTAAATCTCTAAAGCTTTGGTTCCAGCTCCAACTTCCATTGAACAATTCAGAAAAGTTGATCGGGGTATGGAGTGTCTGACCCCTACTGATCGGATATTGATGGCCTGTCCTTAGGACCTGAGTGGACAACCCCTTCAAATGTTTTTTAGAATCAGATTATGTTTGGACAAATGTGTACATTCAAAATTATTATAACATATGCATGAAAAAAAATCTTTCAGACAATGAGCCACAAGTGTCCCTCTCTGACCATCCAAAAAGTTGGGAAGTACTGTATATCTTTATCTGTGACTACAGAGAGAGTGCTTTGTGTTATAGCAGGTATATGCTCTTTTACAGCTTTCATCATGTACTAGGCTCATGTAGCCTGATTCATATCAAAAGTGAACTTTGCCTCATCAGACATTGCACAAGTGTATATAAATGGCTAGAAAAGAGAGGTTGTGGCAGCAGCAGCCTATGAGAGCTGGAGCAGCAGTCACCACCTTGCCTTACCCACATTTACCGTAGGAACAATCCTCCCTGAAATATAATGTTGCAATGAGCTTGAATGACGTTGGTTCATTTTAGCAAACACCCTGAACTGCAGCACCTTCTTGCCAAGTAAAATACTGCTGTCGTAAGACTCTTTTGCAAATACGTTGCCATAAATATCTTACATAAGAACATGATATGTCTTAATATAAAGAAGTGACTAATATTTTTGGCCACTAGCTGACACTTGCATTACCTGCTTGGCATTGTTGCGTCTCTGCTTCCTTATACTTGCCTAATGCAGTTTTGCATAGTCATAACTATGGTCATTAATGATAACTGTCTGGTAAGAGGTGTCCAGCTGATCCCCATGCTTTCCTGGGCATAAGACCCGGACTAAGACCCATATGGGAAGCACTGGTTGTTATTAAATGACCCCCAATGTTTTATTTGGCTGAAAGGCACGTTTATGATTCCAGTGTGCCTTTCAGACAAAGTGCACCTATGATGGGCACACTCTGAACAACCCACTTCTCAGGGTTTTCCGCTAGCATGTCCCATTTTATATGGGAGCGCCGAAGGTAACGGATCGCTGATCTCCAGCACTCCCATAGAGAATGAATGAATGAATGGCGCACACCCGACCGGCCGCTCCATCGGATTGGGGGGAATGGTGACCCTGTTCTTGGTGGGGCAACTAAGAGATATTTCTGTACGGGGGCAACAAGAAAACATACGTATATGTTTTGAGCGTTCTAAATGGGCATTTATTGCCATATATATCGTTATTGCAATAAATTTCTTAATATTGTTATCGTGGGAATATTTTTGATATTGCCCAACTCTACGCTGGGCTCCCTGGATGTAAGCTTCCTGTTTGACACCACTGCAGACAATCACCGGCCGCAGTGGTGACCAGCTCCTCTTGCATCCTGTGGTTACGTGGGAGCAGGTCAATGCTGCAGCCAGCGATTGGCTGCAGTGGCATCATCAGGAAGTTTAAATCCAGGGAGCCCGATAGAACAGTTGAGATAATGGAGTGAAGGAACTGGGAGCCAGCAATGGGAAGCAGGTAAGTATTCTTCCCTTTGCAGGTCTGCTCAGGAGAGGAGGGGGGTTTCCAACTTTTTCGGCTGAACACCCATAGAAATGAATGGAGCAGTTGCACGCATGCCTGTCATCAGGCTGCTCTGTTCATTTCAGGCTGCAGGGGTTTTGGGGCCCCATTCTTGTGGTCGGTGGGGGTCCTAGCAGCCCCCCACTGATCTACTAGTTAACCCCTATCTATGTGGTGGTGGTGGGGGGGGGGGTCGGGGGAGTTTAAAGCTTAGTACAAAACGGAACCAAAATTCAGCTGTGTACATTAAAGGGGTTCTGCAGTTCTGTAAAACTGATGATCTATCCTCTGGATAGATTATCAGCCTCTGATCGGCGGCGGTCCGACACCCGGGACCCCCGCCGATCAGCTGTTTGAGAAGGCAGCGGCGCTGCAGGAGCGCCGCGGCCTTCTCTGTGTTTACCGCAGGCCAGTGACGTCACGACTAGTATCACTGGCCTGGGCGGGGCTAAGCTGCATTCAAGTGAACACAGCTTAGCCCCACCCAGGCCAGTGATACTAGTCGTGACGTCACTGGCCTGTGGTAAACACAGAGAAGGCCGCGGCGCTCCTGCAGTGTGTACATTCATTTCCATCTATCCGCTTTTAATGGCCATTTTGCATCCGTTTTTACTGGCTGTTAAAGACAACCATTGAAAACGGGTGAATTTCATAGGCTTTTTTTTTTTTTTATATCCCAACCCCTGCAGTATCCTCAGTATACATAGTGTCCCTGAACATCAAATGGCCCCCATAGTGCCTCCATTTTGAGTAATGACTCTATTAGCGCCCCCAAGCATATAAAAGGCCCCTCTTGGTGCCCCAGGTATATATAAAGTCCTCTTAGTGCTTCCAATTATATATGAGACCCAATTATATTTAATGCCCCTCTTAGGGACCACCAGTATAGTGGTGACAAAAGAAAATACCTCACTACAGGCATGTGATGCTGAAGGGCCTGCTCTCCCAAAATGATCATGTGACATCATCATGCTGGGAGTGTCAGGTCCTGCTGCCTCCAGTGAGGAGCTTGTGTCCCTGCGTGGATGAGGTAATTTTCTTTTTTTTATTTTAAACCCTGAAAGGCCCCTGTAGCTCTGTTAACAGCTGTTAGACAGGTGAACTCCCTTCTATATGCCTGTTAAATACAGGCCCATTGATTTCAATGGGGTTCGCTCGCCTGTGAAAATGGCCAAAAAAGGATATGTTCTATTTTTTGGTGACCGCTATTCACTGGCCGTTAAAAAAACGCCATGTGAGGGGGCGTGTCCGGACGCCGACTCTGATGGCTGCCTAAATGCACAGCTCCCGCCTGCACCTCTACATTTTGGCCAGCTACACCTGCCTAAGAGGCTTTATGGGGAAAAAAACAGCCCTCCTCGCTCCCCTCATCCTCCTCGCTCCCCCTCTCCATCGAGGACCTTGGAGGAGTGCTGGGAAAGGGCCCCAAGATTGGCGACAGCAGGGAAGCGCTCCATAGCGCCAGGAGCTTCCCGCCATTGCTCCCTTCCCCCATTGCGCCAGAGCGCCCGTGCGGGCACAAGGGGAGAAGCGGACATCTTACCTCCTTCAGCACCATCTCTTCCATACAACTCTCAGGGGCTTGAAAAATCTGACTCACCACTGTCCCCAGACGCCAGGGACTTCCATCCTGCAGTCTCCTCCTTGCTGGGATCCAAAATGGCGCCCATAGACCACGCTGCGAAGAGGTCTCCTCCTGCACAAGGTACTGTTTCCCCGCCTCCACCCTCATTCCCCGCGACCTCAAGCTCTCTTGGGAGCCCCACAAAGTCTCCCACTGCAAACCCCTGGTCCCAGAGCTCTGAAGCTGACCCCCCTGCTCCTGGACTAGGGACTAAAGACCCCAGGGCATCTCTAGCACCATGGGCAATTCCACCCAGCCCCCCTATGTCTGCTGCTAATTCTCCTGTTGCTTTCCCTAATCCTCCTCATGCGTGGGAGGCCTACTTCAATCAGTTTCCTACCAAGGAGGACTTTAAAGTGTTAATTTCTGAAGTTACAGGGGCTTGCAGAGCAGAAATAGCTACTGTTCGTGCTGACATTAAGCATATTGCTGACCGAGTGGACTCCTTAGAAAACGCGCACAATGACACCAGGCAATACATTTCCTCCTTGCATGTGTCTATAACGTCTCAAACTGCTGCACTCAGAGATATGGGTCGACATTTGGAGGACCTGGACAATATGGGCCGCAGAAATAGTATTAGGGTCCGCGGTCTACCAGAGGCAAGACCTATTCGCCACCTTGGAGGCTATTTTCAATATGATCCTGGGTGAACCACAGTCCCACAAGATCAAACTAGACCGGGCACACTTTTCCCAGATTTATCCTGGATTACACTACAAAAAATGAGGCACTTATAACCACTCCTCACCATCCTGCGAGACCGTCAAATAGCATACTGCTGGGGCTTTCCATTCTCCTTGTCGGCACGCCACCAAGGTAGAACAGCAATTTTACGTTCTTTCCCGGACCTTCAGCCTTTCTTTGAAGCCCTGGACCTCCCTATGCCTACTATGTCTGATTGGGAGATTGAACTGCCAGCTCCGCCGCCACTGCGTGTTTGGTCTCCGGTCACTCGAAAAAGGTGGGCGGGTCATCCTAGTGGATCATCTGGGAGACCTTCGTCCTCGCTGAATCCGCAATCACCAGGATGACCTCATCTTCTTCCTCTTCCACCCCAGGAGGGCTACTCTATCTTCTCACCTTGGACTTCCCAAGATGTGATCCTACTCTTCTAGAGATGTGGACGTTATACTTAACCTCCCTCATTATTATTATATAATTATTATTATTGCCTCAGATATTTGCTACTGAGCCACTAATATGTTCTGTTTTATACATTTATAGTTAGTTAATAGGTGCCGGCCACACTGTGCCTCGCCTTATTTTTGATGGCCTGGTTGGTCGTTACATGTTCTACTATTACCATCTGTCAGTCTCACTCTGACACTGCTCCACCTCAGGAGGCCTTTCTACTTGCCTCCAGCAGGGATCTGGATCCCTGGGAATCACCTTTAAGAGCTTACTTACGGTTTTTCACATGTCTCTTTGTGTTGTCTTGTCTCCCCTCACCTCTTGTTTCCCCCCTCCCATTTAGCTTTGATCTTGACCTGGACCGTCGCTCTTTCGGAATTGCTGTGTGTAAGAGAAGAGACCTTGTCTGGCATCCTCTCATTTGGGCATCAACTAGGATGTCTGCAACCTCCTGTCTGACCTGCCCAAGAACCCCAGAGATAGGGATCTTCTTTTAGAATCTTATTTGGCCTCCTGCAATCTCCCTACTCTATCCTCTGCAGATAATTCTGTCCTTAACGGGCCGATTACTACTGAAGAGATCAAACACTTGAGAGAGCCCAAGTCACCAGGACCTGATGGTTTTTCCTATAAATATTACAAGACCTTTCAAGATATACTGTGCCCTTATATGTTGTCTCTTTTTAAAGGGATTCTGTCAGCAGGATATTGGGTATAGAGATAATTACATCTCTATACCGGCCTTACTGCTGTGATTGTAAATATGTAAGTGTAATTGTTATTAGGGCAGTAGTTTACATAAAAAAGTGTTTTTATTAACATGTGAAATACCTGGATAAAGAGCCCACGGGGAGGTCCTGTGAGCCGTTGGAGCCCGGGCACGCTGCAGATTTCGGAGCCCAGCACTGCCCTCCAGCTAATTATGCACGCCCCTTCAGCGCTGTCTTCTCCTCCGGCTGCGGCACAGACTCTTGTATGCACGGCGCATGCGCTGAGTCTGAAAGGGCGTGCATAATTAACTGGAGGGCGGTGCTGGGCTCCGAAATCTGCGGCGTGCCCGGGCTCCAACGGCTCGCAGGACCTCCCCTTGGGCTCCTTATCCAGGTATTTCACATGTTAATAAAAACGCTTTTTTATGTAAACTACTTCCCTAATAACAATTACCCTTACATATTTACAATCACAGCAGTAAGGCCGGTATAGAGATGTAATTATCTCTATACCCAATATCCTGCTGACAGAATCCCTTTAATAAATTTACATCGGGAAATGTGGTTCCTAACACTATATCTCACTTTGTCCTAACTTTGATTCCAAAACCTGGCATGGATCCCCTTGATCGTCAAAATTATAGACCTATAGCCTTACTCAACTCTGACCTTAAAATATACACCAAAATTTTGGCTAATCACCTAAATAATTATCTTCCCTCCCTCATACATAAGGATCAGGTTCGGTTTGTTCCTTGGCGTCAAGGCAGTGATAATACTAGGCGAACGATTGACCTTTTAGAAGTGATTACTCGCTCTAGGGAGGAGTCCTTGCTCCTCAGCTTAGATGCTGAAAAGGCGTTTGATCGTCTGGGTTGTCCATTTTTATTTGCCACCCTTAAGACTTTCGGCTTTAATGGCTCCTTTTTACAGGCCATTAGGAGTCTTTACTCCTCCCCCACTGCGACAATTAAACTCCCTTATACTGAGTCCGGAATGATACATATAGCTAATGGTACTAGGCAGGAATGTCCCTTATCTCCTCTCCTATTTGCCCTTTGCATTGAGCCCCTGGCAGCGAAAATAAGGAATCATCCAGATATTTAAGGTATTAAGGTTAAGGATAAAGAGTTCAAACTATCCCTATATGCATATGACGTTCTCCTTACTCTTACCAGTCTACACGTTTACCTTCCCAGCCTTCACGTTGTTTTGCAAGAATATGGTCGCCTATCGGGCTACAAGGAACAAGACAGAAGCACTTCCGGTTAACATACCCCAGGCGACTATTAGTTCCCTACAGGCCAACTTCCCTTTCCAATGGAAAGAAGACTCAATACTATACTTAGGCGTTCACATCACCCCTCGTTATGCTGATCTATACAAACATAATTTTCCCTCCATTTATAGCGAAATTAAAACACTTTTATCTAAATGGCAGGCTTTACCTATTTCTTTTTTAGGGCGTATTGCGGCAATAACAATGACCATTTTACCCCAAATCCTTTATCTCCTTGAGACTTTGCCAATCCCAGTCCCCTTGGGTGATCTAAGATCAATTCAATCCCATATTCTCAGATGTATATGGGCTAATAAAAGACACAGGATTTCTAGATCGATTCTCATGTCTAGTAGGAGTCAGGGTGGTCCGGGAGTTCCTGACTTGATTAAATATTATTGGGCAGCTCAGCTACGATATCTCCCAGCCTAGGCCTCTTTACATCCTTATTCTATTTGGATGCAGATTGAAAGGCTCTGGTTAGCTCCCATCCACCCTAATTCCTTACTTTGGTCTAGCCCTTGAAACGTTTCTCCGAACAGAGATCTCCTTGGGCCCATGATCTCTACTAGATCAATATGGCGTATACAGTGACTTGCGAAAGTATTCGGCCCCCTGAAACTTTTCAACCTTTTGCCACATTTCAGGCTTCAAACAAAAAGATATAACATTTTAAATTTTTGGTGAAGAATCAACAAGTGGGTCACAAAAGTGGAACGAAATTTATTGGATCATTTAAACTTTTTTTGTAATAATAAAACTGAAAAGTTGGCCTTGCAAAAGTATTCGTCCCCCTTGCATTAATACTTTGTTGCGCCACCTTTTGCTGCGATTACAGCTGCAAGTCGCTTGGGGTATGTCTCTATCAGATTTGCACATCTAGAGACTGAAATTCTTGCCCATTCTTCCTTGCAAAACAGCTCGAGGTCTTTGAGGTTGGATGGAGAGCGTTTGTGAACAACAGTTTTCAGCTCTTTCCACATATTCTCAATTGGATTCAGGTCTGGACTTTGACTTGGCCATTCTAAGACCTGGATACGTTTATTTTTGAACCATTCCATTGTAGATTTTGCTTTATGTTTGGGATCATTGTCTTGTTGGAAGATAAATCTCTGTCCTAATCTCAGGTCTTTTGCAGACTCCAACAGGTTTTCATCCAGAATGGTCCTGTATTTGGCTCCATCCATCTTCCCATCAATTTTAACCATCTTCCCTGTCCCTGCTGATGAAAAGCAGGCCCAAACCATGATGCTGCCACCACCATGTTTGACAGTGGGGATGGTGTGTTCAGGGTGATGAGCTGTGTTGCTTTTATGCCAAACATATCGTTTTGCATTGTTTCCAAAAGGTTTGATTTTGGTTTCATCTGACCAGAGCACCTTCTTCCACATGTTTGGTGTGTCTCCCAGGTGGCTTGTGGCAAACTGTAAACCAGACTTTTTATGGATATCTTTGAGAAATGGCTTTCTTCTTGCCACTCTTCCATAAAGGCCAGATTTGTGAAGTGTTCGATTGATTGTTGTCCTATGGACAGAATCTCCCACCTCAGCTGTAGATCTCTGCAGTTCATCGAGAGTGATCATGGGCCTCTTGGCTGCATCTCCTTGTTTGAGCTGAAAGTTTAGAGGGACGGCCGGGTCTTGGTAGATTTGCAGTGGTCTGATACTCCTTCCATTTCAATATGATCGCTTGCACAGTGCTCCTTGGGATGTTTAAAGCTTGGGAAATCTTTTGGTATCCAAATCCGGCTTTAAACTTCTCCACAACAGTATCACGGACCTGCCTGATGTGTTCCTTGGTCTTCATGATGCTCTCTGTGCTTTAAACAAAACCCTGAGACTATCACAGAGCAGGTGCATTTATACGGAGACTTGATTACACACAGATGGATTCTATTTATCTTCATTAGTCATTTAGGACAACATCGGATCATTAAGAGATCCTCAATGAACTTCTGGAGTGAGTTTTCGGAACTGAAAGTAAATGGGTCGAATAATTTTGCATGCCCAACTTTTCAGTTTTATTATTACAAAAAAAGTTTAAATACATAGTAACATAGTTTATAAGGCCGAAAAAAGACATCTGTCCATCCAGTTCGGCCTGTTATCCTGCAAGTTGATCCAGAGGAAGGCAAAAAAAAAAACGGGGGCAGAGGCAGAAGCCAATTTTCCTCACTTTAGGGGAAAAATTCCTTCCCGACTCCAATCAGGCAATCAGAATTACTCCCTGGATCAACAACCCATCTCTAGAAACTATAACCTGTAATATTATTATACTCCAGAAATACATCCAGACCCCTCTTAAACTCTTTTAGTGAACTTACCATCACCACCTCCTCAGGCAGAGAGTTTCATAGTCTTACTGCTCTTACCTTAAAGAATCCTTTTCTATGTTTGTGAACAAACCTTCTTTCCTCCAGGTGCAGGGGATGTCCCCTCATCACGGTCACAGTCCTTGGGATAAAAAGATCATGGGAGAGATCTCTGTACTGACCCTTGATATATTTATACATTGTTATTAGATCTCCCCTCAGTCATCTTTTTTCTAAAGTGAATAACCCTAATTTTGATAATCTTTCTGGGTACTGTAGTCCACCCATTCCAGTTATTACTTTAGTTGCCCTCCTCTGAACCCTCTCCAGCTCTGTTATGTCTGCCTTGTTCACAGGAGCCCAGAACTGTACACAGTACTCCATGTGTGGTCTGACTAGTGATTTGTAGAGTGGCAGGACTATGTTCTCATCACGGGCATCTATGCCTCTTTTGATGCAACCCATTATCTTATTGGCCTTGGCAGCAGCTGTCTGACACTGGTTTCTACAGCTTAGTTTACTGTTCACTAAAATTCCTAGGTCCTTTTCCATGTCAGTGTTACCTAGTGTTTTACCATTTAATATGTACTGGTGACTTGCATTATTCCTTCCCATGTGCATAACCTTACATTTGTCAGTGTTAAACCTCATCTGCCACTTCTCTGCCCAAGCCTCCAATCTATCTAGGTCCATCTGTAGCAGTGTACTGTCCTCTTCTGTGTTAATTACTTTACACAGTTTAGTGTCATCTGCAAAAATTGATGATCCAATAAATTTCGTTCCACTTCACAATTGTGACCCACTTGTTGATTCTTCACCAAAAATTTAAAATGTTATATCTTTTTGTTTGAAGCCTGAAATGTGGCAAAAGGTTAAAAAGTTCCAGGGGGACGAATACTTTCGCAAGGCACTGTATGTAGTGCTAAGTTTCCCTTGACCTCCCGTAACTCTGCAATGACCTCCTTTTTGTACCACCCTCTACTCCCAGCTAGCCTCACTACCTTGGCCACGAGAGCATGGTTCGCTCGAGGTGTCTTTCGCTTTGGATCCATTTGGATCCATTTACTAGAGATTTACTATCCTTCCCTTCCCTCTGAGGCCACTTATTTTTACATGCAACTCAGACATTTTGCTCAAATTATTTTTTCTGGGCTCACTATGTCTGTCGCAATGACCTTTGAGCGTATTTGCAGGATCGGTGTGAATACTAAGGGATTAATATATGGGATCTACTCAATATTAGTCACTCCAAATCCTGAGAGAATTAGGCTAGTTTCACACTAGCGTTTATATATTCCGGTATTGAGCTCCGTCATAGGGGCTCAATACCGGAATAAAACGCTTCAGTTTTGTCCCCATTCATTGTCAATGGGGACAAAACTGAACTGAAGACAACGGAATGCTCCTGAAAGCATTCCGTTCAGTCTTCAGACCGGAGAGCAAACCGCAACATGCTGCGGTTTGCTCTCCGGTCTGGGCAACCGCACCAAGACGGATCCGGAATGACCCCCAATGCAAGTCAATGGGGACGGATCCATTTGGTGTGGACACACTTGTAAACGGATCCGTCCTCCATTGACTTTCAATAGAGGTTATTCCGGATCCGTTTAAAAGCTAATACAACCGGATCCGGAATTACGGATCCACAAGGTTGTATTATCAGTACGGATCCGGCGGGTCCCTTCACCCGCCGGATCCGTACTAACGATAGTGTGAAAGAGGCCTTACTTGTCACTCATATATGGTTAGATGGGAGGAATACTTAGGAAGGGCGCTTCCAGATGCTGTCTGGGGTCTCATATAGAGAAGAGCGGCGAAATCCTCTATGTCCGTTGTCTGCCAAGAGAATCAGTACAAGATACTGATGTATTGGTATCATACTCCTGACCTTCTTCATAGGTTACACCCGATGGTAGCGGACACATGCTGGAGGTGCAGGTTACATAAGGGGACACTGCCTCACATTTTCTGGGACTGTCCTATCATACGCCCTTTCTGGTCCGAGGATGGTACCCTCTTGAGCGACATTTTTGGATGTGACATTCCCCCTTTTATTTCTACTGAATGTTACTACGCGGATTATACGAAAACATTTACTTAATCTATTGATTCAAATATTAACGGCAGCTCGTTGCCTTATCGCCCGATTCTGGAAAAAGACTAGCCCCCCCAAAAATCACTGTCTTATATACGAGAGTAACAGAGGTTTGAACCATGGAATATACCACAGCGACATTCCAGGATAAGGTTGACCTGTTCTATGCAATTTGGGATGTCTGGGATGATTATTGGTCCTCTAGGCAACCTTGAGAGGATTCTCTATGGTCAGACACTCCCTCCTTGAACCTTTCCTTTCCCCCTATTGTCTCCTTGTCTGTGTCTTGTTTGTCCTGTCATTGTTATTCACACAGAAACCTCTCGGCATTTCGAGTGTATTGTTTGGCTTTCCTTTATTGGAGTCATATATTGACTTCTCTTTGCATGATTATTAAAAAGTGACTCTAGGTCGCTTTCCTTCTATTTTTTTCTTTTTGTTTCCTCTTCCTTTTTCATACCTTGGTTTATATTTATATATAATTTATCCTTTTTATGTTATAATCATTGTCACAAAAAACAGTATACAAAGAGATCAATGAATAGATCTCAGTCTTTATTCAGCTTCTATATGGTACATTGAAATACTGTGTTCCATTGTGATTACTCTCGAGTTACCATATGCAGCATAACTAGGCATTGCAGGATCCTCATTGACTATAATGGGATCTGGCATAAATGCTGGCTTTTAGCCTGACAACTACTGCTGTATGCCGCAATATATGCTGGAAAGCCGTCAGATCCCTGTCGGGTTCTGTTATAGTCATTGGGGATATGGCAGTGCATGGAGGTGTCAGCTATGCTGGATACTGTAACTCAGGAGCAGACTGCTGGATTACCTTAGCGCATAAGTGAACGTGGCCTGAGCAGATGACTGCTACTGAAATAAAACGTTGTGTAACAGCTAAAGTAAACTGCACTGGCCGGATCAAGGTCTTTGGCCCAGATCCTAAATAGTTGCAACAGCTGTAAAAACAGGCTAACAGGCTGATAAAAGCTTGATATATGAGATTACTCTGCTGCTAATTTTAAAATATCATTATTTCAGAAATAATTGAGAAAACTGCATGTCTTAGCTGTCTGAGATCCAGGTGAATTCTGGAAAAGTCTTATTACTGTGCTGTGTATAGCAAAATAAAAATATTTTAAATAAAGTTAAAAAAAAAGACCGTCATGAGCCACTAGTTTAGGCCTTATTCACATGTCAGTGTTTGGACACATTCACACAACCATGTCATGTTTTGCAGTCTGCAAATTGCGGATCCACAAAATATGGACGCTCCCCACGAGCGTTCCGCAATATGCAAAATGAGCGGCCCATTATAGACATGCCTATTATTGTCCACGGACAAGAATAGGACATGCTCTATATTTTTTGCGGGAACGGCACAATGCTGTCCACATCTTTTCCGGCCCCATTGAAATGAATGGGTCCGCACCCATTCCGCAAAATTGTGAATGAGCCCTTTTTGTCAGTGATTACAATCAGCGATTGTGAGCTAAAACCAGGAGTGCAGCCTACACAGAGATATATCTCTTTCACACAGTCACTATTTTTCCATCAGTATTTGTAAGCCAAAACCATGAGTGGGTCCAAAACACAGAAGTATTTCTATGATACCTTTTCTCTGTAGGTCCCACTTCTGGTTTCAGGCTCAAGCACGCAAACGTTGTTTGGGTCCAGATCCAAGCCGCATTTTTTTGCGGCTCAGATGCGGACCCAATCAGTTCAAAGGGGCACCAAGAGATGCGGACAGTACTCCGTGTGCTGTCTGCATCCGTTGCTCCATTCCGTGGCCCTGCAAAAAAAGAAAAAAAAAAATATAGAACATGAAATATTCTTGTCTGTTTTGCGGAAAAGAATAGCAATTTCTATCATGGGCTTCCCATTCCATAAATTGCAGAACGCACACGGAGGCATCCGCAAGACACGGTACGGTCATGTGCCTCAGTACTTTGGCTTACAAATACTGACCAAAAACTGATGCAAAATACTGACCAAATACTGATCATGTAAAACAGGCCATAAGATTTTTAGACCCTGAGGATAGGTCATCAACATGTAAATCCCTTTGAACCCCTTTAATATTGGAAATGTAATAAATGAGCTTTAGTGAAAAAGTTAAAGGATATCCTATAAATGCTCTAAATGAAAAAAAAAAAAAAACTTTAAGCCACTTCTTCATACACAATGCATCCTGAAATTTATTTTCTTCAGTTTGCTTCTGTCCCATATTCTTTCCTCATTCTTCTTACTGCAGCTCTGTATTCTCAGATTGGCTTCTGTGTATCAGCATAAGCCCACCACAAGGAGAAAGGAAGTCAGTACAAGATGAGATTTATTTCCTCATAGCATAGACAGAATAGTTATATGCTACATGGAACTAAACTACCTGTGGCAAAATGAGGAATATAATACTGCTACACCGAGCCGAAAGCCAGTAAGTCCATATATATAAGCGGAGCCTGTATGCAGTACAGCCATGTGTTTTACATACTGGTAACTTCACATTAACAGCACAGAAAATGCTAGTTTTCATGGAAACCAAAAAGACAGGAAAAATACATCCATCAGATGTTAGCTGAGCACTTGTCAATTTTTAACGCCTTGATAACGATGCACATTTGGTGCATTTTTTAAGCCAACTCTTGTCATGGTCTTAAAATGGCCTTATAGACGCTGCATAAAATCACATCAGCCTGTTAAAGGGAGTCTGTCACCATGTAATCCACTGCCTTGTAGATCCAGCTCAACTGAATGTAATAATACCTTTCACTTAGTGATCTGTTGCTTTATTCTGGAGAAAAAAAAATATGATACTTTTAATCCATATGAAAATGAGCAGAAAAGTGCACGTTGTGGGGGGGGGGGGGGTTCAAGTGCTAGCCCCTCCCTCTCCTTCTTGATTGACAGGCCAGTTTAGATGTCAATGTAAGAACTTGGCTATGCCATTCAATGAAAGGGAGGGGCTGGCAGAAGAAGCAGGAGAAAAGGTGCACAGAGTGGCCTGGGCCCTGCGCTCAGTGCACTTAGAGGCTATGTACACCTTGGAGTCAATTTTTTTAATGATTGCATTTAACTTATTTTTGGCTAAAAATCATATTTTCAATTGGCCTTTATTAAAAATATTGAGTACCAGTCACAAAGTATTAACTGTTTTTCTAAGCCTGTGACTGGTACTTTCACTTTGTGGCCTCATCTAATAAACCTTATTCCTAAACTACTAAGAGATTATAAACACTTATTTAAGCCACATTCTTATCAGTAAGATAAGGATTGAGCTTTAATAAGCGTTTATGAGGTCTTAGAGCACAGATAAGAAGTCCGTCTGCTGCTCAAATGACGGAATTGACAAAAATCCACAAGGCAGCTAGTACAGCTTCTCAGCTCTGTACACAAAAAAAGGATTCCATATTGTTAATAAAGACCAACTGAAAAAAATGATTTTTAGCGCAAAATAAATATAATGCCATAATAAAAAAAAATTGTCCCCAAAGGTGTACATAGCCTTTAACTGGTAATCTACATATGGATTAAAGGGGGTTTTCTAGGATTTTAATACTGATGACCTGTCCTCAAGATCTGATCGGTGGGGGTGCGACACCTGGAACCCCTGCCCATCAGCTGTTTGAGAAGCCACTGGCACTCCTGTGAGCGCTACGGCCTTCTCTTTGCTTACCAAGCACAGCGCCGTACCTGCTGTAGTAGTGGCCCAGTATTATCTTAGAACCTGAGCCCACTGGTGCATCATCTAACCCCGACTCCTTCCATCAGGCCTTATTCACACAGTCACTGATTTCCAATAGTGATTGTGAGCCAAAACCAGGTGCAGGCCTAAACACATAACAGGTGCAGATGTTTCCCCTTATACCTCATCTCTGTGTAGGCTCCACTCCTGGTTTTGGTTCACAATCACTGACTTGTGGATAAGGCCATAGGTAGGGGATATTGTGGAAAAGTTTTATATCTGCAAGGAAGGCATTTTTTAATAAATTTCAGTTATGGATTTTTTTTTTTAATTCTCATGCACTCAACTGTATCTGTATTGCAGGCTGCAAACTGTGGATCCGTAAAATACGTCTACCATCCGTCTGCATGACGCAATTTCATTATAGACATGCCCATTTTTGTCCGAAAAACGGAGAACAGGCCATGTTCTATAATTTGGAGATTGGCCACAGGAATGCGGGCAGCACATAGATGACATCTTTGGGCTGTCTGCATTTTGTGGACCTATAGAAATAAGTGGGTCTGTGTACAATCCACAAAAATTGCAGATCAGATGCAGACCCAAAATATGGATGTGTGCATGAGGCCTTAGGTAGGCGCCCATTGTTATTGGTCTTGATATATATAGAGTTTGGGGAATATTTTGTTTTGGTTAGCAGTGACTTGGAAATTACATGGTAGCAGTGACATATAGCGGGGGTTATTGACAGTTATACCTTATTTCCGCTGCCATATTTATACTTAGTGTCCATTTAGGCAAGGTAGAATCATTTCCACCAACAGATTGCTGCCAACTCTACATAGTTTCAGTGGCACCTCAGGGTGTACATGTTGGCCTGGAGCTGACTATTATGATGCACTTTATTTGAGGTTACCCTTTCTCGCACAAGATACCCGTTCATAGGAAATTTTGGCTGACCCTATATTATTGGTTGTTTTAACATGAATTAAAATGGTCATTTTATAGGAACATTATGGCTACGTATTTTTCTTAGTCAAAGCAGGAAGAGTAGAGATGTAGCAGAACGGGGTTGGAAAATTTTTATGTGAAAGCAATTGCCTTATAGGTAGCTCATTGCCATTATTTAGATGGCAGTAAGTTGAGCTTCACTTTCTTCTGTTTAGACCCCATTAAGCCAGTACACTCTGCTCTGCACTGATGAGGGGCAATCACCCTGAAACAGCCGTCTGCAGATGAGATGCTGGCTTATTTAATATCTGAGTCATGTCTCAAGGCCTATTTAAAGGGTAGAACATTGACTTATAGAATAGCTGCTTAACATCTGGTGGTATTAGAGGCAGAGCTTGTTAAGAACTCGGTTACATCCCTTTCTTTGATGCAGTCTGCCATATTGCATTTTTTTTTTAAAGTTACATTGCCACCTTGTGGTTGAGGAATGTTTTGCTTGGTTCCTTAGAAAGTGCTATAATGATACTGTATACTGAAAGATGTCCGGGAGTAACATAGTAACATAGTTTATAAGGCTGAAAAAAGACATCTGTCCATCCCGTTTGGCCTGTTAAGTAGAGGAGGAAGACATGTTCATCGCACATTAATCCTTCTGGATGCCATCAATTATGGGTTTTTCAATCAGTCCACTTTATTATGTATGTACATCTACAAATAATCAGATACGCCGTAAGCAAGAAAAAAAAAATCTTTTTAAAAATGATACTTATCACTTTATTCTGACATAAGCCAGGATTATTAGAATGAAATCAATAACTGAAGACTCATCCAGGAGAGTACAATTAAATTTCATTAATATTATTAGATGGCGATGTAATGTAGAATACATAAAAAGTGAATGGGCATTTGGAGTATTACAGCACAAACGAACATTGCTCTGTCCAGACACAACACATTACAAAGATGTCTACACCGATGGAATTTTGAAGAGATAGAAATTTGACATTCTATGATAAGGCATGCGATTTCTGCTGGGCCCCAACACACACGTCCTAAATTTCCCTGCAGCAAAATCTTGGAAGATAGTAAGGTTAAAATCTTGATTTTAGAAAGGGCTTGTTATTGGAAAAGTCTGGGTTGATCCGCTGTTGGAGAAGATCCCAGGCCTTCTGGATCTAGAGGGTAAAATAAACTCAAGTAAGATATTGTATACAGCATGGTAAAACTGCATAGATGCCCAGGGTAAAAGGGATTTTCAGGGAAAAAGATAATGATGACCTATCCATAGGATACAGTGCTTTCAGAAAGTATTCACACTCTTTCACTTTTTCACACCAGCCTTGTGCTAAAATAAAAAATATATTCACGTATAATAAAAAAGTTCATTTTTTTTAATTTATTGAAAAGGAAAAACTAAAATCTGACACATGTATTCAGACCCTTTACTCTGGACTTAGTTGAAGCCCCTTTGGCAGAGATCACAGCCTCTAGTCTTCTTGGGTATGATGCCACAAGGTTTGCTCGCCTGGATTTGGGGATTTTCTGCCATTCTTCTCTGCAGATCATCTCAAGCTCTATCAGGTTAAGGGCTCATTCAGACGGCTGTTTATACGGGTCCGCATCAGTTCCGCAAACGGACCTATTAATTTCAATAGGGCTGTAAAAGATTCGGACAGCACAACGTGTGCTATCCGCATCCGTAGTTCCGTGGCTCCGAATAAAATATAGAGCATGTCCTATTGGCATTTCTATATTGCGCTGGCCCTGTGTGTTCCACAGAATGCAGACGGCCAGTATCTGTATTTTGCAGATCTGCAATTTGCGGAATGCAAAACACTAAGAGACATCTGAATGAGCCCTAAATGGGGACCATCGGTGGACAGCTATTTTCAGATTTCTCCAGATCTTCAAATGGGTTAAATTCAGGGCTCTAGCTGGGCACCTCATGGACTTTAACAGAGTTGCCCCTAAGCCCTTGTGTTGTCTTGGCTGTGTTCTTAGGGTCATTGCCTTTGAAGGTAAACTTTCGGCCCACTCTGTGGTCTAGATCAGGTTTTCATTAGGAATATCTCTGTACTTTGCTCAATTCAGCTTTCCATTAACCCTGACCAGCCTCTCTGTCCCAGCTGCTTAAAAACACCTCCACAGCATAAAGGCTGATGTACACAGGGGTGGATTGGCCATAGACCTTACAGGGAAATTTCCCGGTGGGCTGATGCCCAGGGGGCCGCCTGAGCCCTCCTTATGGCCAGTCAGTGGAAGTTTTTGGGGATGTATTTTGTGCTGCTGGCAGTATTTTGTGAAGGACTGTGGTATTTGGCTCTGTTGGGGTGGTATAATGTGCCACAAAATGGTATTACTGGCCCTGCCTTCCATCAATTTGAACTACAAAATGGGGCCACTTTTGATATTTTTTTCAGGGCCACTTTAAGTTCCCAGTCCGTCCCTGGATGTACACAAACTTATTTTTCGGTCCACATGGAATCTGCGTTTTTTTTCAGTCCCATGCGGACTCATTCACTTCGATGGAGCTGCAAAAGATGCAGACAGCACACCCGTATACATCCGTATGTCCGTTCTGTGGCACAGCAAAAAAAAAAAAAAGTCCTACTCTTGTCCATTTTACAGACAAGGATAGGACAGTTCTATAGAGGGTAGGACGTTCAGCAAAATGTGTAACGCACACGGCCGGTATCCATGGTTTGCAGATCCACAATTTGCAAACCGCAAAGACGGCAACGGTCATGTGCATGAGCCCTAATGCTGCCACCACTATGCTTCACTGTAGGGATGGTATAGGGCAGGTCATGTGAAGTTTCTTTCAGGTGAGATCTTTCAAAATGATGGATGCACTGGTACAACCATGTGGATATTTACTTAGGCCTCTTTCACACGAATGTTGTTTTTGCGGGCTCCGATCCGTGACCCATTCATTTCTATGGGTCTGCAAAAAATACTGAGAGCATACTGTGTACTGTCCGCATCCGTATGCCCGTTACGTAGCCCCGCAAAAAAAAATAGAACATGTCCTATTCTTGTCCGCAAAACGGACAAGGATAGGCATTGTTACAATGGATCCGCAAAAAAAACAAACAAACAAAAAAAAAAAAACACGGATGCCATACGGACGACATGCGTTTTTTTTTGCGGATCCGCAATTTGCGGACCGCAAAACACAACGTTCGTGTGAAAGAGGCCTCATAGTGTAGAGCTGCATTGACAATCATGCTTATTGCCTTTGGAAATAGTCGATAAGCCTGACGACAAACATGACCACAACTGAGCTCATGCACCGTAGAGGGACATACTAATAAATTACACCACATTTTGCATATAGTTTGCCTTTCAATAGATCGCCCTAACGCACCACACATATTACCTGTTTCTGAGTTATCTCTGGCTCCCAAAGTGTGGACAGAACAACATTTGATGCCTCCAATCGCTCACTGTTGGACATCTGGCTGGCCAGTCTGTTCTTAGCAGCTTCCTCACTGACACCATCTCTATTCATTATACGGGAAATAGCCTACAGTAACCAACACAGAGGAGATAGGATGTTCAGCTAGTAAAAGGGACACACGTTTTTATTAACAATTTTTTAGACTCGAAAAGCAAGGCGGCATTAAGACATTTATACATGGGTTAACCCGAAAAGAGGGAGTGGCAAGGGGTCTAGGAAAAGAAAGGCCAGTCCTGCTTCTGTGCACCCAAGCAAAATTGCCAAGTTAGGTGATGATGCGAGGGTGTCAGTCTCAGAAATGGCAACCCTAGTGGATACTGGTCTCCCTAACAGCCGGGGGTACAGTCCATCTAGTACTGGGGGGGGGGGATAGTAAAGCAGGCAGGCCGAGACAGCTAGTAGTGGTAGGGGATTCCATAATCAGGAAGACGGATAGAATAATTTGTTGCCAAGACCGCCTCAACCGAATGGTTTGCGGTCTCCCTGGTGCCAGGGTTCGGCATGTGGTGGAACGGGTGGACAAATTACTGGGAGGGGCTGGGGATGACCCAGCTGTCGTGGTCCATGTGGGAACCAACGACAGAATAAATGGTAGGTGGAGGTCTATTAAGAATAATATAGAGAACTAGGAGCCAAGCTGAAGGGATGTATTCTCAGGAATACTGCCTGTGCCATGCGCATCGCAGGACAGACTGCGGGAGCTGAGGGAGTTGAATGCATGGCTCAAGTCTTGGTGTAAGGGAGAAGGATTCGGGTTCTTAGAGCACTGGGCTGATTTTTCATTGGGGTACAAATTGTATTCTGCGGATAAATTGCACCTGAATGGAAGAGGGGCTGCTGTGCTGGGGGAGAGAATCCTAGAGGGGGTGGCTGAGTTTTTAAACTAGGGATGTGGGGGGGAGGACAAGCAGAAAATAAAGCAAAGCATGCAGTGGTAGATAGGTTAGAGAGTGGTCAGAACAGAGTGGTGGGTGGAGAAGTGGACCACGGGGGGGTGGATAACAGCAGTGGATAAGGAGATCCATGTGTTACAAATCAGCAGAAAAAACATGTCTAGTCAGAAAACATCAATAAATTACATTTCTAAACCTAAATGTAAAAAAAACACATGGTAATTTAAAGTGTATGTTCACAAATGCCAGAAGTCTAGCAGGCAAAATGGCTGAGCTTGAGGTCATGGTACTAGAGGAGGAAATTGATATAGTTGGAGTTGCTGAGACATGGCTGGACTCTTCGCATGACTGGGCTGTCAATCTCCAGGGTTATACTCTGTTTCGGAGGGATAGGGAGAATAGGAAAGGAGGAGGAGTATGTCTATATGTCAGAAGTAGTATAAAAGCGAGTATGAAGGAGACAATAGTGGGTGACAATTGTGTGAATGCAGAATCCGTGTGGGTGGAATTACAAGGGTAGACTAACAATGAAATAATTATTTTTGGTGTAATTTATAGACCCCCAAACATCACTGAGGAGATAGAGGATCAGCTGCATAGACAAATAGAGCGGGCTGCCCAGGCGGGTACAGTAGTGATAATGGGAGATTTTAACTTCCCTGGTATTGACTGGGGTCATGGATCAGCTTCAACTGCAAATTTTCTTAACTTATTGCAGGATAATTTTCTGGGCCAATTTGTAGAAGAACCAACAAGAAGTGATGCACTGTTGGATCTGGTTATATCTAACAATGCAGAGATAGTTGAGGAGGTAATTGTTCGGGAAAACCTTGGTAATAGTGACCACAATATAGTTACTTTTATCCTAAAGTGTAGAAAGCATAAACATGCAGGGAGATCAAAAACATTTAATTTTAAAAAGGCCAATTTCCCAGGGTTACGGGCTGCACTCCAGGACATAGACTGGGAGCAGCTGTTGTCAAGTAGTGACACAGATGATAAATGGGAGACCTTCAAATCTACACTGGGTAACTATACTGCAGAATTTATTCCTAGGGGGAACAAATTCAAACGCTTAAAATTAAACCCTGCGTGGCTTAATGCGGATGTTAAAAGGGCAATACATGAAAAACAAAGGGCATTTAAAATATTCAAATCAGAGGGGTCTGCGATAGCCTTTAATAACTACAAAAGGGTTAATAAAGATTGTAAAAGGACTATAAAAGCAGCAAAAGTTCAAAATGAAAGGCTGGTGGCCAGGGATAGCAAAACCAATCCCAAAAAAATCTTCAAATATATAAATGCAAAAAAAACCTAGGTCAGAGCATGTAGGACCCCTGAATAATAGTGATGGGGAATTAATTACTGGGGATCAGGAAAAGGCGGAGCTACTGAATGAGTTCTTTAGTTCTGTATATACACATGAAGAGGTGGGAGCTGCTGTCT
Organism: Rhinella marina; assembly: GCA_900303285.1. NCBI lineage: Eukaryota > Metazoa > Chordata > Amphibia > Anura > Bufonidae > Rhinella > Rhinella marina. The sequence continues at coordinate 108,462 of ONZH01025368.1, read as the reverse complement.
GTAGAGTAAGTGCTGGTGATACTTCATGTAATATACTCAACTGGTTCAATATAGATATGGTCAAAGCTACGTTAAACAAAGTAAAGGTGAATAAGGCTCCAGGACCGGATGGGTTACACCCAAGAGTTCTTAAGGAACTTAGTTCAGTAATTTCTTTGCCCTTGTATATAATATTCAAAGATTCTCTGGTGACTGGCATAGTGCCGAGGGACTGGCGTAAAGCAAATGTGGTGCCCATCTTCAAGAAGGGCTCTAGGTCATCCCCGGGGAATTACAGACCGGTGAGCTTAACGTCCATTGTGGGGAAACTTTTTGAGGGTCTAATAAGGGACTATATACAGGAATATGTTTTGGAGAATAGTATTATAAGTGATAACCAGCATGGTTTTACTAAGGACAGAGGCTGTCAGACTAACCCGATTGGTTTTTATGAAGAAGTGAGTAGAAGTCTGGATAGAGGGGCGGCTGTCAATATTGTGTATTTGGACTTTGCAAAAGCGTTTGACACGGTCCCTCATAGACGTCTGACGGGTAAATTAAGGTCGGTTGGATTAGAAAATCTACTCTGTAACTGGATTGAGAACTGGCTGAAGGAGCGTACTCAGCGAGTGGTGGTGAATGATTCCTACTCTGAATGGTCCCCAGTTATAAGTGTTGTACCCCAAGGTTCAGTGCTGGGTCCACTTTTATTTAATTTATTTATTAATGATATAGAGGGAGGAATTAACAGCACTGTTTCAATTTTTGCAGATGACACTAAGCTTTGTAGTAGAGTCCAGTCTATGGAAGATGTGCAGAAGTTACAAGCTGACTTGGACACTGAGTGTTTGGGCATCCTCTTGGCAGATGAGGTTCAATGTGGATAAATGTAAAGTTATGCATCTGGGTACTAACAACTTGCGTGCCTCCTGTGTCCTAGGGGGAGGAACACTAGGAGAGTCACTTGTAGAGAAGGATCTGGGTGTCCTTGTAGACCATAGACTGCAGAATAGCATGCAATGTCAATCGGCTGCTTCTAAGGCCAGCAGGATATTCTCATGTATTAAAAGAGGCATGGACTCGCGGGACAGGGATGTCATATTACCACTGTATAAAGCATTAATACGGCCTCATCTGGAATATGCTGTTCAATTCTGGGCTCCGGTTTATAGGAAGGATGTCCTGGAGCTGGAAAGGGTGCAGAGACAGGCAACTAAACTGATAAGGGGCATAGAGCATCTTAGCTATGAAGAAAGATTGAAGGAGTTAAACTTGTTTAGTCTTGAGAAGAGACGTATAAGGGGGACATGATCAACCTGTATAAGTATGTAAATGGCCCATACAAAAAATATGGTGAAAAACTGTTCCAGGTAAAATCCCCTCAAAAGACAAGGGGGCGCTGCCTCCGCCTGGAGAAGCAAAGGTTCAGACTCCAGGGGCAACAAGCCTTCTTTACTATAAGAACTGTGAATCTGTGGAACAGTCTACCGCAGGAGCTGGTCACAGCAAAGACAGCTGAGGGCTTCAAAACAGGCTTAGATAAATTCTTAGAGAAAAAGAAGGTCACCACATATTAAGAAATGTAGAGTCATGTCTAAGGCCCCTTTCACACGAGCGGGAGACTCGCATGTCTCCCGCAACGGATCTACAGGGCTGGACTCCGCACTGACAGGGATCGCATAGCATTATATGCGATCCCTGTCCGTGCCGAGTCCAGCCCTGTAGATGCGTTGCGGGAGACATGCGAGTCTCCCGCTCGTGTGAAAGGGGCCTTAAGGTTACCCGTCCCCCTCCCCTTCATCACTCCTACCCCCTCCCTTGGTTAAACTTGATGGACATGTGTCTTTTTTCAACCGTATTAACTATGTAACTATGTAACATGTTGTTAATGGATACCAAATCTGACTAGGTGGGTTGGTCTTCAACTGGCACACTGCTGGAAGGCAAGCTGGCATGGTTACACATTGTGGAGAATGGTGCCACAGTTACATATTGAGAACTAATTATATATTAACTTGTATTTTACATACAGACTGAAAACTTTCCACCAATGCAGTGGCACACAAACACAAATCATTACTCTTTTGGAGTATTAAAGGGGCTTTCCAAGACTTTAATACTGATGACCTAACCATCAGTATGTGATCGGTGGGGGTTCAACACCTGGGACCCCCGCCGTTCAGCTGTTCAAGAAGTCAGCGGAGCTTGCAGTAGCGCTGTGGTCTTCTCACAGTTTTTCCTCGGCCAGCAGTGATGACACGTTCATCGGTCACGTGGCATAGGCGCAGCTCTGCCCCCAGTGAATGGGGCAGAGTGTGATACCAAGCACAGCCACTATACAGTGTATCGCACTGTTCTTCATATGCAGGGAGAAGGCTGCGGTGCTCACAGCTGATCTGTGGGGGTCCTGGGTGTCGAACCCCCACCAATCAGATACTGATGACCTATCCTCAGGATAGGTCATCAGTATTAAAGTCTTGGAAAACCCTTTTAAGCTACCACTCAGGGGCGATGTGTGTGCACATGGAGTTACCATCCCCCATATTAAGTAAACAGAACCTGTCGTATTACTAACTTTATTATTTTACCTCTTTTTCCGGTATGATTACTGTCCACACCTCATGAACCATCCCATTCCACCCAGCCTCCAGGAGAACAGCAGCATCCATCACACAAACCGATATACCTTAAATAAAAATAGCAGCTTTAGTGTCATTGTGATGACCACCATGTATTTATACCTCCTGAGTGGTTATGATAACCCAATCAAATCAGGCTGTGTTCAAATCACATTTGAGGCTCTGCATATATTAGGAGTATTTCTCCACAAATACCTCTAATGTATGGGAATGACATTGCCTACAGGATCCGAATAAAAACAAAACAAAACATTTTTTCCCAGGATGCCATAGTATTAAGTAGCATAATTGAACACTGTTTTGGGATACATCAGGACATTGGTATCTAATAGATATGGTTCGGTGTATGTGCCAGCTGCTTAATGTGAACATGTGCCATAGCCGCTTGTAGCGACACGATACCTTAGAGGAAATATGTCACCAAAAATGTTATCTGCCAGTTTAAACTAGATAGTAACACATTTTCTAATCAGTTTTTATTTTCTGACTGTAGATTTTTTAAAATTTCCTGAACATTATTATGGGGGGCAGCCACCTTGCCTGATCTGTTCTTAACAGTATTTACAAAACATTTTTAAAAAATTGTTTTACGGCAGCCCCATGGTCCATAGACACATTGGTCAGGAGGGGACCTCATTGACTTCTATGGGAGAGTTTTCTAGGCATGATCTGTGACCTGTGCACAGGTCATTGTACAAGGAAAGAATAGATAAGCTCTGACAATCACCCAATGTGAATGGTGGATCCTGTCTTATCTATACACAGAGATTATATTATTGCAGGCAGAATTAGAATGAGTTAACTGCAGTAAAGTGACTTGTACAGACCAAGAAGTCGGGACAATTATTAGACATAGTGGCCAGTGTGAAAGCTGCAGGATTTTTTATTTTAGTTTAAATATAAAAAAAAAAAAATATGGAAAATTAAAAATAACAGCAACAATTATTTAAAATATATTAAACATAAAAAAGTGATAAAAAGCAGGTCATTTTCTGATGACACATTCCCTTTAAGTAGGGACTGGATGAAATAGGCCACAGTCTAGATAAGCTGCCGTTTGAAGTCAAATCATAGTCATCTCTTATCAAACTGAATAAATCGGAGTTTACATCGAGATTGTCGTTATGATGTGACAAAAAAATGTCAATTATCAGTATATGGTAAAAAAGGTTAAAGCAGGGGTCCCCAAACTTTTTACACAGGTGGCCAGTTCACTGTCCCTCAGGCCATTGGAGGGCCGAACTATAAAAAAAAAAAAAATAACTATGAACAAATCCCTATGCACACTGCACATATCTTATAGTGACTATAAGATATGTGCAGTGTGCATAGGGATTTGTTCATAGTTTTTTTTTTATAGTCCGGCCCTCCAACGGCCTGAGGGACAGTGAACTGCCCCCACGTCACCGGAAGTAGTACTGTACGTGAGTGACGCCGCGCTTTGCGGACCCACCACATAAGCAATTCAGGAGCACAGGATGCGGATGCTCCTCTTATTGACCCCCAATGAAAGAGGTGCCCCTTCCGGAAGTGCGGCGGGGGCCGGATAAACGGCCTCAGGGGGCCGCATGCGGCCCGCAGTTTGGGGACCCCTGCGTTGAAGGCTAAGGTCAGCCATACACATAAGATAGCTGTCAGCTGAACGCTTGTTCATCCATCCAACAGCTATCACTTCTGATCCTCTCATATACATGCCTGCTCAGCATGCATATATTGTCAGTGGGAAGGGGAGGATGGAGCTGCTGCCAGACTCCTCTGTCAACAGCTTGTCTCCCCAAGAACAAAAGGATTGGGCAGCAGAAAACCAACATGCCGATCCTTATCTTCCCCCACCTGCTGTTGGGATAGGGTCGGGAGACCACCATACACATTAGCCTGTCCCACCAAAATTGGCAGGTTCAACTGGCAAGCATCTCATGTGTATGGCCAGCTTAAAGCTATAGGGCAACTTTGGTCACACGACATGAAGGTCGCAATGTAGCCCTATGCTAAATCTATCAGTATTGAAAGTTATCTCACTTGCTACATTAGTATGGATTAGAAATCAGAACAGACAGACTTCTCTTGTAAAAAACTTCTGAAATTTTGATGGAAAGAAACCCATTTAATATTAAAGGGGTTGTGTCATGATGGACAATGGGGGCATATCGTTAGTATATGTCCCCATTGTGTTATAGGTGCGGGTTCCACCACTGGGACCCGCAAATATATCCAGAATGGAGCCCTGAAAGTGTAGGAGGGCGCACTGCGCATACGCAGCCACCCTCCATTTATTTTCTATGGGGCTGGCGAAACTAGCCGAGCACTGGTTCAGCTATTTCTGTCGGCTCCATAGAAATGAATGGGAGCGGAGGCCACACATGCGCGGTATGCTCCCATTCATTTCTATGGGGAGCCGGCTTGGTGGTGGCCGGACCGGAGTCCTCCAGCCACCACCTTGCGGGGCTCCGTTCTGGATATAGCACTGGGACCCGCACCTATAAGACAATGGGGGCATATCCTAGCGATATGCCCCCATTGTCCATCATGAGACAACCCCTTTAAGAGACAGTATAAGGCTGCTCTCAAATTAGTGTTATTGCTGGATCCGGCAGGGTTCAGCAATAACGCTTCCGTTACAGATAATACAACCATGTGCATCCGTTATGAACGGATCCGGTTGTATTATCTTAACATTGTCAGTGGCTGCTTCGGGGCCCGGGCTGACAAGGGGCCCGGCAGCTTGTCAGTGAAGCTTTTCAGGCCAGGCTGTGACAGTGCTGTGACATAGGGGGCCCGCGCCTGGCCTGCTACATCAGCCATCCATCCAGCACCGATCCCCAACCCAACTCTCCGGTCTGGAGACGCAAGTGAACTGAACGGAATGCTTCTAGGAGCTTTCCGTTCTCTTCAGTTCAGTTTTGTCCCCATTGACAATGAATGGGGACAAAACTGAAGCGTTTTTTCTGGTATTGAGCCCCTATGACGGAACTCAATACCGGGAAAAAAAAACGCTTATGTGAAAGTAGCCTTTTCTATGCAAGCAGAAGCCTCTGAGCTTCCAGTAGGTAGAACTGCTAAGTAGTCGGGGGTGGCGGGGTCATACTTCAGATATCAGACTGAGTGACATTACTGGCTAGGCACCTGAAGACTGCAAAACTATATAGGCTTAAATGAATACAGAAGTTACCGTTAGCAGCAGCTTCTTCCACAGCTTCTTTGGCGAGAGCCGCTATTGCTGGCCACACAATGTCTGTCAGACGCTTTAATTGGTCCTACAAGCGATAAAAGCCTAGTATTAAAATATGAAACTTCATTATGATACTTCTGGTATCAAAATTACCAGAAGTCTAACAATGAAATATCTACAGTACAAAGCTGGTGATCATAAAAGATAACAACATGCAGATGTGATTCACCTTGTTGCCAAACACCTTGCCGGCAAGAGCTCTCCTGTCTATGGTGCCATCTTCACAGACGATATCTGAAAACAAATTATATATGTTAAAGGGGTCCTATTATACTGATGGCCTATCCAAATCCCACTCCTTCCACTGCGTTTAGTAGTCAGAGTGAATGGGAGCCGCGGTGCAGTAACCAGCTCTGTCCATTACACACAAGAACAAAAAAACCCTTTAGTAGCTGACTAGTACCGTCACATCAAGGACTATTTTGGTGTCCAGTGGTGACAGCAACTACAACCAAGGAAACCAAAATGTGGAAAGCTTCTAAAATGACTCAAGAGTTTCTATGGACAGACTTATATAATATTATTCAACATACCTGAGCCAAACTCATCTATAACTTGCTGGTAGGCTGGTCCTCCAGGCTTGTAACTCTGGTGTCCCAACTTATCACAGTCTATTAAAGCAGCTCCCAGCTTCTCCAGTCTCTTTGCAATAGAAGACTTCCCACTGCCGCTGCCTCCTGTTAGGCCGATGACATAAGGCCATGAAGGGATGCTGGGATTCATCTGCAGAAAAATATTCCATTTTATATCACCTCAGGAATCTATAAAATGTCATACTATAGGGTACTCTCATGATTTTTAGGCCCTCCATGACCTCCCTCGCTCTAAGGCACCAGCATTCAGGAAACAAATTGATAAAGTTATGTGCTTATGCAATTATAGCGTACATGCACTGTACAACTTGAAGGTTTTTGCAGTAGCTGGGACCATAAGGCCATCAGATTGCTAAGTGTAGTGCAGCAGATTACAATATTACTGCACAAACCTCTGTTCACATCTGCATTGTGGTTTTAGTTATAATGCAATTGATCGACAGAGCCCATTAACTTATAACGGAGTCCGTCATTTTGAAGGAAAAGATAGCACAGCATGCAAAATCTATGGAACCTCTGGTGCAGGCTGCAACATAGATCTGATCATGGATTTAGCCCATAGACTATGCTCACATCTGCACTGATAGCACACCAGGAGCCTCCACCACAGATTATCGTATTTGACAGAAAAGACAGTGCAGCTTGTAGCACTATAATTCCCAACATCACAACAGACATAGCAATGTACCTCGCTGCAGGGTCGGACTGGCACCACTGGTGTCTGTCGTGTGACCGTAACAGAAACCATGACACAGACATGACCAGAGCCTTAGGCCCCATTCACACAACCGTATGTATTCCGTGTCCGTATAAAAACGGAACGGAAGACATACGGAATGTCTTCCGTAGTGTTACGCATTTTTGGGGACCCATTGACTTTTAATGGGGCTACAGACGTGTTTTGCGGCCAAGTATAGGACACGTTTCCTTTTTTTGCGGGAGAACTTCCGTAATATACGGATGCAGAATGCACACGGTGTGCATTCCGCATTTTTTTTCTTCTATGGAAAAATGAATGGGTCCATATGGTTCCGCATCTTATCCGCAAAAATGCGGATAAGATACGGAAATGAACATACGTGTGAATGGGGCCTTATTCTTAAGTTTTGGGAGAGCAATCCAATCAGATAAGGCAGTGAAAAGCTGCCTTCTCTCTACATGGATCTACTGTACACTCCATAGAGAAACGCCATTCAAAGGACATTTGAAACAATCACCTAGAATCATTTCTTGAAATAACAAAGCTGAAAGGAGGATTCTTACAGCTGGAGCCTTCAGAAGAGTTCCCAGCAGCCTGTTCCTGAAGCTAGAAGAGCTTATTTTTTCCTCTTCATTTTCAGAATGTTGTGGGTCTGTTACCAGTTGGATCTGATGGATGGTCAGCTCATCGAGCCCCTGAATCACACAACAAAGGAATATATGTTACAATATATTGTAAACCTTTTGAAGTTTTTATTTTTTTATTTTTTGCAAACCCTTTCATCCTGGGCAGATTTACAAACTTACCTGTTCCCCCCCCCCCTCTAGGTCCTGGCTCCTTCGCTCCCCAGCCTCAGCTGCGTCTCTCTGGTCCCCCTCTGTAAATGTCTGCTTTGACACCATTGCAGCCAATCGCTGGACGCAGCGATGACCTGTTCCCCTTGTGTCATGTACCGATGATTGACATGACGTATGTCATGGCCAGCGATTGGCTGCAGCAGCATCAAATTAGATTTTGCCAGTAGGAACCTGAGCGAGCCAGCCGAAACTGTGGAGCGTGGGAGCCAGGAACCAGTAGCGAGAGTAGGTCTGCCAGGAGATGGGGGGTGGTTTGTTTGCCAAAAAAATACCCCAAATGGTGGAGAACCTCTTAACACAGTTATCAGAGGACTTTTCTCCTGATTGATTGTCTAACAAACTCACATGACAGGCTGTATGTGCCTTCTTTGTGCTGTCCACTGCATATGGCATGGGCTTTTACTTTGTTTTTCAGTCAGGTCTTCTGAGAGTCATTACTGCACACTGCTGCTCTAAAATGCTCTAATCTTTATGTGACCATCAAATGGTGCTTGAAGGATTGTGACCAATACATGTTCTAACTTTAAAGAGGACCTTTCACGGATTTTAATAACTGGAGATAAATACCTTGTGTCCTGGGGTACCCCCCGCTGATGCTGCCACCCTGCCTAGTTTTCTAAAATAGCTCTCCGCTGTGCCCCCCTGTAGTTTTCGCGCTCAGTATGTAAATACTGAGCATCGGTACAGGGAGGAGGAGACGCCGGCATTTCTCAATGGGCGTCTCCTTCTCCCTGGCTGTGCCGCGATCCAATCACAGCGGAGAGCGTCACAGCCAGGGAGAAAGCTGTGACGCAGGGGGGCACAGCGGAGCGCAGGAGTGCTATTTTAGAAAACTAGGCAGGGTGGCAGCATCAGCGGGGGGTACCCCAGGACACAAGGTATTTATCTCCAGTTATTAAAATCCGTGAAAGGTCCTCTTTAACACAATTTAGTTAAAATTTTTGTCTATGGGACCCTACTGTGGAGCATATACACTCTTCCACTGGTATCAATGTACACCGCTTTTATATAGGGTGGCCCACGAAAAAGTAGCCCCCCTCCAATATCTCCAAATCAAACTGCCTAATAGTAAATCTATCTTAGTTGCCCTTAGCAACCAATCAGAGCTCAGCGTTCATTTTTTCAGAGCCCTGTAGGAACTGGTTGTTATGGGCAGCTAAGACAGACTTACTATTAGGCAGTTTGATTTGGAGATATTGGAGGCAAGCTACTTTTTCGTGGGCCACCCTGTAGTTTAACTTGATATCTTGGATACGCCCATATTTGAGAAATAAAATAGAGAAATAAATAGAAAAGGGGCCTCATCCAAAAGATGCTTACTGGGAAATAATGGACTTTATAATTTGTGGATCTAAGTAGAGAGGCCCCATGAATATGTATTAAAGTTTTTTTTCCCCAGGGTAAACACTTGTACCCTATCCACAGAATAGGGGATAAGTGTCTGATCTGCAAGGTTACAAACCACTTGAGCTTCCACTGAATACAACACTGGGGAAGAAGGGGTTCCATATTTAAAGGGTTATTCCCATCTCATAAATGTAGTTTGTATAGTTAGATATAGCCATACCAGTATTATTGCTAATAGAATGTATTAATATAAAATGTACCATTTAGATTTTCCTATTTGTATATACATTGTCACACACACACCAGTCAGGCCGTTGCCCCTAGTTACGGCCACTGCAGCCATGTAGTAGTGGTGGTGGCCGGCTTGCTCTTGTTCAAACCCGCTCTGAGGTAATTGCTGTATTGTGAATGCACATTGCATGAGTATGCGCACACACATCTTAGGGTTGTAGCATTTTTGTCTGCGCTTCCAAAATGCAGAGAAACGGATCCTGTTCCAAGATCAATTCATCTCTATGGAGCAGGATCCGTTTATAAGGCCTGTGTTTTGGATGGATCCTGACCATTGCGTTTTGGACTGGTAGCGTCCAAAACGCAGATGAGAAAGGACCCTAAGATGTGTCTCCGCATGCTCATGCAATATGCGTTCACAATACAGCAGTTACCTCAGAGCGGGTTTGAACAGGAGCAAGCCGGCCACCACTACTACATGGCCACAGTGGCCGTAACTAGGGGCAACGGCCTGACTGATGTGTGTGGGACAATGAATACACAAATTGGCAAATCTTCTAAACGGTACATTTTATATAAATTCTATAAATTTATATATATTCTTAGTAATAATACTGGTATGGCTATATCTAACTATACAAACTACATTTGTGAGATGGGAATACCCCTTTAAGTGAAACAGTAATCATGCATGTTCACTGCCGTTTGAGCCAACTGTATGGGACTGCTGGAGAAAGATGAGCAAAGTGACAGTAGGCAAGCATAACTGCCACTTCATTCAAAAAGGGGAACATGGGACCGCCATTCTTGTGATCATCAAGAATCACAGCTTTAGGACCACTACCAGTCAGACACTAACTCTCATTCATGTGGAGAGGCAGTAAGGGGGACAATTATCAAATCTGCTATTCCAGTTTTGTGGCATAAAAATGTCACAAGCGATGTCTTGTGCGACATTTTGTGTGACATTTAGTCAAATTTTGCAACATTTGGTGAGCCTTGCCATTTTCAGAAGCGGAGGGAAAAGTTGGTGAAGATTAGAGATCAGAACAGTGTTTTGTCTCAATTGTGATGAGCAACTTTAAGAAAAAGTCGCATCTTCGCACCAGGCAACCTCCTGGCATACTTTCACTGACAGTGGCATCACACTGTCAGTGAAATCACTGATCACACTTGTGATAATAAAGCAGAGCACCACATAAATTTGGCACACCAACTAAAGACAGACTAAGGCTACTTTCACACTAGCGTTTTAAAATTCCGGTATTGAGTTCCGTCATAGGGGCTCAATACCGGAATAAAACGCTTCAGTTTTGTCCCCATTCATTGTCAATGGGGACAAAACGGAACTGAAGACAACGGAATGATCCTGAAAGAATTCAGTTCCGTCTTCAGACCGGAGAGAAAACCACAGCATGCTGCGGTTTGCTCTCCGGTCCAGGCATCTGCACCAAGACGGATCCGGAATGACCCCCAATGCAAGTCAATGGGGGCAGATCCGTCTGGTGTGACCACAATGGTAACCGGATCCGCCCTCCATTGACTTTCAATGGAGTTCATGACGGATCCGTCACCACATACACACATACAGACATAAACATACACAGACATATATACATACAAACACACATACAAACTTACATGCTCCCCGGCAGGTCTTCTGAGCGCCGGAGTGACAGGTCGGCGCGCACAGATGACGATTCCACCAGGCGCCCAGCAGAGGGCGCTGTGGGGAATCGTCACCTGTGCGAGCCGTCCTGCTCCTCCGGCGCTCCGAAGACCTGCCGGGAGCATTTTCAGTATGTATGTGTATTTGTCTATATGTGTGCGTGTCTGTGTGTATGTATGTACTGTGTGACATGTGTGGGGCCGGAGCGCGGTTCCGGCTCCACACATGTCGCTGCGGCAGTCCTGATCCGGCAGTACCCTTCACCTGCCGGATCAGGCCTGCCGCTAATGTGAAAGTAGCCTAAGGCTCCATTCACACGTCCTGTTTTTCTTTCCTGATTCGATCCTGATCCATTCATTCCAATGGGTCCTGAAAAAAAAATCAGGATCGAATCAGGAAATAAAAACAGGAAGTGTGAATGGAGCCTAACTAAGGCCTCTTTCACACTAGCGTTAGCACGGATCCGGCACCTAAAGGGTGCCAACGGATCCGTGGTAACGTTGATACATGTGTGGAGCCGGAGCAGCGCTCCGGCCCCACACATGTTGACAGACATTGGGACAGCAATACATACAGACATACACATACATACTTACATACTCGAGCCCGGGACGCCAGCAGCACGTCTTCACGCGCCTCCTGCGCACAGTGATGACGATTCCCCACAGCGCCCTCTGCTGGGCGCAGTGGGGAAACGTCATAGCTGCGCGCAGGAGGCGCGTGAAGACATGCTGCCGGCGTCCCTGCCTGGAGTATGTGAGTATGTATGTGTATGTATGTCTGTGTCTGTATTTCTGTGTAGCCGGATCCGGAATGACCCCACATTTCAAGTCAATGGAGGACAGATCCGGATTACTGGTGTGTCACACCAAACGGAGCCGTCCCCATAGACTTTCATTGGGGGGTCATTCCGGATCCGGCTTGGTGCGGATGCCTGGACCGGAGAGAAAACCGCAGCATGCTGCGGTTTGTTCTCCGGTCTGAAGACGGAACTGAATGCTTTCAGGAGCATTCCGTTGTCTTCAGTTCAGTTTTGTCCCCATTGACAATGAATGGGGACAAAACTGAAGCGTTTTTTTCCGGTATTGAGCCCCTATGACGGAACTCAATACCGGAATTTAAAAACGCTAGTGTGAAAGTAGCCTAAAACTAAAAACTGACACCAAAAACACCACACATGATAACATGATAAGTGTTTTTTTTTTCCCCTAGGAAAACCCCTTAATAAAGAAGGTAAGTCAGTATAATTGAACTGCAGAATACCGCAATTATGTGTTCTTTTAGTTAATATAATCTTGAACACTTTATGGATTACATTTTCCAGGCGTCTCTTGTTCACCGACAGTCCTCCTCTTTGGGTCTCTTCGCTGACAACTATACATTTCAAATCTGGATCAGTGATTGAAGGGCCATAGGGATCCGAAATAGGCACTATGTCATATCCAAGAGAAGGCTTCACATCAACCAGGAACTCGGACAATTTTTCTACTCTCTTCTCATAGGGCTCTATCAGCTCCTTCAGGACCTTATCTGAAGAATTAAAAAAATAAAAGTTAGACTAACAGCGTAATTGAGAGCACTAGGATGGTGGATACATGAGGTGTAAGGTGTCTGACTCACACTGAGCAAGGTTATTCAAGACAGGAATAAAGCTCACTTTCTCCTGCCATGTTCTCTATAACCTAGAGCAGCCTTGTCCTTTTTATCTACTGCAACTTAAGAAGTCGCGTTTGCTTTGCTATAGCCTGATACATGAGCTTGCACATTGAGCCAAAGATTGTGCAAAAATTTTAAGCAAATTTAAAAATGTCCATAAGCCTTTAACACCTGTCCCTGCTCCATCAGGCTCATGTAACACACACTACAAACAGGACACATCCATGAACTCTTCACTGTCAGGCTATGTACACACAGCAATCTGAAATATATGGAGCAGACTTCAAGAGAAATTAGCCTTTGATATCCAGGCACTTCTTTGGTGCATTCAGTTTTTCAGCAGCATTTTTAGTTGCATACAGGCCTGCAAAATACTTGCCCAACAGCAACTGGAGAGCACTTCAGAAACATTGGCGTCTAAAATGCTTAAAAGTGATTTTATTTTAAAACACCAGCGTAAAAATCTAAAACCATGTCAACTATACCCTGCACTGGAAACAAACTGTTTTCAGGCATTTTTTTGCAGTCTTATTTTGTCATGTGAACATAGCCTTAAAGGGGTTGTCTCTACCTGATAATTGCTGTTTGCTGAAGTGAAACTACCCCTTTTTGATGCCCATAGACCTTCAATAGCCAGTGGCTAACAGCTTTTTTTTCCCAGTTCCTTCATACACATGCAAGCCCAGCTTAGCATACATGTGTTAATTATGTGAGGGAGTGTGTAAGCTGCTGCCAGGCACCATCAGTGTGAACAATGGATGGATCACATTTAAGTCCAATATATCTACTCTCAGGGAAGAGTCGGGACACCCCTACACATGAGATAGTTGATGGGTTCGGCCAACTGTCCCCACAATAGGACCTTGTAACACATGAAATAGAGATGTCAGAAGAACATATTGGTGGGTTGCTCGCAGCTCTAACTATGTCTTGAATGACTGTCTCCTTTACCTGGTTTTCAGTAGAGAATTAAGACCCTACAACTGATAAGAGTCCACATTCATGAGGGTCCTGGCACCACGAATGGCAATAAACCATCTGTTCATCTACATAATGATTCTGCTGGACCCTTTTCTATGCAGTAGCGATAACATGACAGTGCTGTCCATACGGATATTGTGTAGGGTGGGCTGTAGAACCTAAGCTGCAGGACCACAACTTTAGGGTTTCTGTCCAATATTTGTTTGCAATTGCTGCATCTAACTAGGCTTCCATACAGAGAATGTCATAAATAATGAAGAGGCTACTCACTGTCCAACAGTTCTTTGTCCGCGACACCAATGAGAAGACGTCTTTCTGACAGCAAACAACAAACACTCAATAAGATTTTATGGGCATTATGTAGCCTATCGAAGGTGCCTCCAACTACAACATCACTGTGACTCTGTAGAGGGTTTCCTTCACAATTTGTTTCCTTCAAATTAATATCATCTTCTATTCCATACTCTGGGTACAATAACACTGATACTAGGTGAGGATTACAACTGTAACAGTTAGTTGCATATCTCTCCAGCTGCTGCTTTGCTGGGTTATACTGCCCACCATCACTAGTCTGGAAGTCTGTGAGAACCACTTCTGGGGGGTGAGAGAGGTTCTGAACAGAGGAAAGAGAGTGCTGGCTGTTGCTTTGGTTTTTAATATTAGTTAAGAGCACACGAACATCCAGATTGCTATGGAGATCTGCATCGGAATACAGCTTGGATATGAGGCTGCAGATTTCCTGGGTTGCTGGGATGTAGGTGGAAGCGGGCTGAGAAGAATCAGTCAGTAGAAGCCCAGGTTGTAGATGGACGTACAAGGTATCTTGGACAATTTTTGCTGCAGAGGCTAGAATGGGCGCCAATCTCATAGACAAGGCAGAGAGAGGAGATGTTAAGACCAGCACACCCGAACGAAAGACAGACATTGCCGAAAATCACCTTGAAACAGAAAAAGATTTATATCAACCTCTATATCAAAGCGTGACTTTGCAGACAATTTATAAGGTACAAAAAGTGGCCTTCATATCACAGTGGCATCAAGTAGCATGCATTGACTGACTCCAATTCATTTCTATGGCTGCAACGTGACAACTTTCGATGCAACAGGTCAAGTCACATGGGTCTTTTTTTTTTCCTTTCATAAAAAGAGCCACATCTATCCATGGGCCATGTTAAGGAGGTTCCAGGAACATGCACTCCTCTTGTGAAGACCTACCTGAAATCATGTTTTTAAAGCCCTGTTCAGATGTTTTGCATACTAAATGATATACTGGTTTTACCTGGGCTGTTTGGCCACTTTCACACAGTCAGTGGGTGGCACTTACAAAGACCAGTTTTTTACTCCTGCTCCGTTTCCTCCAGCGCTGCCAGAGGATTACCCTAATACAGGTATGCCCAACCTGCGGCCCTCCAGCCGTTACAAAACTACAACTCCCAACATGCCTGGACAGCCTACAGCTATTAGAGCATGCTGGGAGTTGTAGTTTTCCAACAGCTGGAGGGCCGCAGGTTGAGCATCCCTGCCCTAATATATGACGAGGTGCTCGCCTCGTGATAAATTAGGTGCACCTCTGGAAGTCCAAGAGCCTACAGTAAAAACTACTCCAGCCACTGACTGTTTTAGTTTTGACTCCTCCTTTATGACCGTTTTCAGGAGTAGTAAATTTGTCATCCCCAAAGTCCCAGCCCCTGGCATTCACAAGTGTCAAGGTCGCGTAAAAACACCCGTGTGACAAAATACTGTCGAATGAGAGTTTAAAAAGTCACAGATTGTCTTGCAACTTTTTTTACATGCCAAAAAGTGCCTTACAAATATTCATAAGTGACCTCCAGTGTTTGATCTATGATTTTCAGCAGTGATTGTGAGCCCAAACCAGGTGCGGGTCAAAAATACAGAACAGGTGCAGATCTTTCCATTATATGTACAGGCTTCACTTCTGGTTCTGTCTCACAATCACTGATCAAACTCTTTGTGAAAGCAGCCTTGTATAGCAACAGTCCATGCATGCAGGGGATGACTACAGCAGATCTCTATCACCTGGTGGGATCTGCCATCCACAACGTCCTATCGGCTGAAGATGATGTGTGGCTATTACCATACAGTCATCTATACTTTGCAAACAAGTTCCAGAGCTACAGCCAGGTGCCATGTAATTATGCTAGCCTGCTGCTTCCTGCCATGAAAGCATCACATCTGCAAGGAATATGGCAGCAGGGAGCTGGCTTGCAATAAATCACATTGTTTGTGTGTGTATGATTGTCTTTCTATTATTACATTGCTGTCTAAACTGTGTCCATTCACAATATTCATCTTAAAGGAGCCTGTCCACTGATGCAATAAACTACTGTTCCATGTATGGCCAGGTTAGGGCCATGACCACAGGCAATTCATGACCTCTGTTCTGCAGACTTCTTGAACATACACACAGTGAGCTTATTACATGGCATCCTGCAGAGCTGACCCTATGATCCCATGACACACAACAGGACGATGCATGCAAATGAAGTATACACAGCAAAGACCCCGGCATGTGCGCGCAGCATACACTCGTCATACATACACAGAGGTGACTGCTCCAGCACGTGGCCCCCCAGATTTCCCGGGTCCCCCTCCTTCGCCTCCTGGCTCTTCTGCACTTCTCTCTTTGACAGGTTTGACTGCCTTATTTATTTTTTTTCTTCAACAACTTTATTTAAAATGACAAAAGTGGGCTGAGCTACGCCAGCAGCGTGGTCATGTGACTACAGACAGTTACGAGAGGAACAATAGCCTTGCTGGTTTTGTCCGTGAAGCATCAGGAAGGCGGCCATTTTGTCGGCGTCCAAAAGTAGAACACTTACTAGAAGCAGGGTACGGACACAGTCACACTGTCACAAATAGTTTTTTAGATGAGTTTTTGCGGCTGATCTACCTGCAGGATTTTCAGCCTGGATTTTTTGCAATTCTGTGGTTATAGTCGTGCACAAGTGTGAGCTTTGCTGCGACTTCATTCATTTTTTATGAAAGCTCTGCTACACGGAGGTTATGGCCAAAATAACCCTGTATGTTTTGCTATGCTACTTTGGTGCTGATGGATGGAAATTGGATGGCTAGTGTGATTGATATTTACTTGAATATTAGTGCAGTCATGCTGACCAGTAATAACTAGATTCCAGGTAGTATGGACTAGGGCTTAGGTGGACGACCTGTGGCTCTTTGCCTCTTCAAGTGTGGCTCTTTTGGTGGAGCCGGGAAGCAGTCAGGCCGGCTCACTCTCCACCCCATGCTCAGGTCTCTTTTCCTGATTGAGCATGTTGCTACTCTGCAGCTCCAGGAGTTTCAGATCTGAGTATGAGGGGTCTGGTCTGAGCATGGGGGGATCTGATCTGAGCATGGGAGGAGATCTGAGCACTGAGGGTCTGACACTGGGAGTCTGATTTGTGTTGAGGATCATATTTTAGGTCAGATATATTTTTCATCAGACCTCAGATCAGATGAAAATAAAATTCTCTTATTTTTCCTCCACTAAAACCTAGGTGCATCTTATAGGGTGAAAAATATGGTGACTTGTGTGCAAATGTATAGCTTGTGGCTCCTGGTAGTCATACTTTTTTTTCCCTGGCCCTTTGTGTCTATAAGGTTGGCCATCCCTGGACTAGGGTGTAACAAGTATTCACAAAGTAAAATCTGGAAGCCGTGTCTGTCTGTCTCTCTCTATATATACACTAACAGAAAGTTAGGGATATTTGGCTTTTGGGTGAAATTTATGGAAAATGTAAAAAGTTCACGCTAAAGTGATATTATATCATGAAAGTAGGGTATCTAAGTTGAAGCATGCAATAGTGATTTCCTACTCTAAAACTATTTATACAAACAAAAGCCAACACCAGTGATGTCTATACCCCCACAAAAATGTCAGTGTCTGGGAAATTTGTCATGTGGCCTTCAGCATCAATTACAGCTTAAGGCCTCATGCACATGAACGTATTTTGTTTCTATGTCCGTTACGTTTTTTTTGCTGATAGGATACGGACCCATTCATTTCAATGGGTCAGCAAAAGCAGAGAGCACACCGTGTGCCATCCACATCAGTATGTCCGTTCCGTAGCCCCGCAAAAAAAACAGAACATGTCCTATTCTTGTCCATTTTGCGGACAAGGATAGGCATTGTTACAATGGATCCGCAAAAAAGACGGAAACATGGATGCCATATGGAATGTCATCCGTTTTTTTCGCGGATCCGCAATTTGCGGACCACAAAACACATATGGTCATGTGCATGTAGCCTAACAACGACGTACTGTTCACCTGGCATCCCACTCTTCTTGAAGGGTGGCCCTCAGGTCATTGAGGTTCTGGGTTACAGAGTTATGAGTCTGTACACGGCGACTCAGCTGATCCCAATGGAATTCAGGTAGGGTTGAGCGATATACCGGTGTCTACGGTATACCGCGGTATTAAGAAATGGCGATATAGCGATATCACCATTTCCTAATAACCGCGGTGTTTAATGACGTAATAGGAGCGGTCGCATGTGTGCCGACCGCTTCTAAAATATCCACATCCTGTCCACTGCTTAGTGCTTACATGTCAAGAAGTGCCCGTGATAGACGCCGCACAGCACCGCACAGGATTGAGGGGCGGAGAGTATGGCATCATTGCCAGTGTTCCCTGTAAGCTGCGCTGGCGCGCGGCCGCGCAGCTTACTTCATGCCTCCGCTGACGGCCTGTCCTGGCTCGCTCACTGCCGCAGCCTGGATTTTATTGTGTATGCCTGTTCCGATAGGGAAGCCCTGCTGTGGTGGGCTCGGAACAGGCATACACCATACTTCCCTCAACGTCCTGACGTTAGCTCGTCAGGACGTTCCTGTGCGGCGCTCCCAGCAGGCCCCGCCTTCTCCCTAATGCCGCGATTCTGGACATGGAGAACCAGTGCAGCGCGGCAACAGGAAAAAGAAGAGAGAACAAGGCCGCAGCCCCCTCCAAAGTGTGAAAGTGGCGTCTGAGATCCCCAAGGGCCAAGTAACTGTAAGTATTCATGTGTGTTTGTGTGTGAGTATACTCTATGCAACACAATACATATACAGTATACCTCTACACTGTGTATATACTGTATATTGTACAGCATGGCACAGGGGATATATTGTCCAGCATGGTGTAACCGCCATGCATTTGCTGTACAGTATACATTATAATCCCTGTACCATGCTATACAATGTACAGTATAATCCGTACACCATGCTGTATAATATACAGTATAATCCGTACACCATGCTGTATAATATACAATATAATCCGTACACCATGCTGTATAATATACAGTATATTCCCTACACCATGCTGTATAATATACAGTATATTCCGTACACCATGCTGTATAATATACAGTATAATCCGTACACCATGCTGTATAATATACAGTATAATCCATACACCATGCTGTATAATATACAGTATAATCCGTACACTGTGCTGTATAATATACAGTATAATCCGTACACCGTACTGTATAATACACAGTATAATCCGTACACCATGCTGTATAATATACAGTATAATCCGTACACCATGCTGTATAATATACAGTATAATCCGTACACCATGCTGTATAATATACAGTATAATCCGTACACCATGCTGTATAATATACAGTATAATCCGTACACCATGCTGTATAATATACAGTATAATCCGTACACCATGCTGTATAATATACAGTATAATCCGTACACCATGCTGTATAATACACAGTATAATCCGTACACCATGCTGTATAATATACAGTATAATCCGTACACCATGCTGTATAATATACAGTATAATCCGTACACCATGCTGTATAATATACAGTATAATCCGTACACCATGCTGTATAATACACAGTATAATCCGTACACCATGCTGTATAATACACAGTATAATCCGTACACCATGCTGTATAATATACAGTATAATCCGTACACCATGCTGTATAATATACAGTATATTCCGTACACCATGCTGTATAATATACAGTATATTCCGTACACCATACTGTATAATACACAGTATAATCCGTACACCATGCTGTATAATATACAGTATAATCCATACACCATGCTGTATAATATACAGTATAATCCGTACACCATGCTGTATAATATACAGTATAACCCGTACACCATGCTGTATAGTATACAGTATATTCCCTACACCATGCTGTATAATATACAGTATAATCCGTACACCATACTGTATAATATACAGTATAATCCGTACACCATACTGTATAATACACAGTATAATCCGTACACCATGCTGTATAATATACAGTGTAATCCCTACACCATGCTGTATAATATACAGTGTAATCCCTACACCATGCTGTATAATATACAGTGTAATCCCTACACCATGCTGTATAATATACAGTGTAATCCCTACACCATGCTGTATAATATACAGTGTAATCCCTACACCATGCTGTATAATATACAGTGTAATCCCTACACCGGGGCTGAGGTGGCATTTTGTCCTCCAAGGAAAAATGATGTATGGGCCCTTATCAGCCTGTAATGTCTCCCCCTGTGTAGTGCTCCAGCCTGTAACATCTCCCCCTGTGTAGTGCCCCCGCCTGTAACGTCTCCCCCTGTGTAGTGCTCCAGCCTGTAACGTCTTCCCCTGTGTAGTGCTCCCGCCTGTAACGTCTCCCCCTGTGTAGTGCTCCCGCCTGTAACGTCTCCCCCTGTGTAGTGCTCCCGCCTGTAATGTCTCCCCCCTGCGTAGTGCTCCCGCCTGTAATGTCTCCCCCTGTAGTGCTCCAGCCTGTAACATCTCCCCATGTGTAGTATAACGTCCCCTTGTAGCTGCCCCCATACAGTATAATGTCTCCTTGTGGCCCCAACAGTTTTTTTTTTTAAATGGGCATTTATCGCGATATATATCGTTATCGCGATAAATTTCTTAATATCGTTATCGTGGGAATATTTTTGATATCGCCCAACCCTAGATTCAGGTTTAGATTAAGTGCAGGCCACTCCATTGGAGGTACCCCAGTCTCCAGCAGCCGTTCCATAATGATGTGACTTCGATGAGCTGGTGCATTGTGGTCCAAGATGAAATTAGTCCTGTGTTGTTCATGCAGAGGTACAATGACTGGATTAATGATGTCATTCAAGTAGTTTGACTTGTCACTGTGCCATTCACAAAGTGTAGGGAAGTTCTATATTGCCTAAACATACCTGACCACACTGTAACATCACCACCTAAGGCTTGTTTGGTGATTAGAGTGGCTGATGCATAGCGCTCTCCTTGACGTCTCCAACATTGTTGGCGGCCATCATTTCTGCTTAGCGTGAATCGAATTTCATCAGTGAACAGCACTGAGGCCCACTGGTCCCTGATCCAGCGTAGATGCTCCCTGGGCCATTCATGACGATGACGCCTGTGCCTGGTGATGTGGTGAGGAACCCTTGCAGGTTGCCTAGCTCACAGACCACGCTGATGTAAACGTTTTCGAATGGTCAGATATGACACTTGGGTGCCTCTCACCTCCCTTAAATGTGCCTGGAGTTGTGTGGCATTCATGATCCGGTTTCGCAGACCATTGTTCACAATTAAAGAGGACCTTTCACCACTCCTGACATGCCTGTTTAATAGCTCCATGCATTCCCCATGTACTAACAATTCTGGAACATCTATTCTTATGGATCCATGTTGTGCCATTCCTTTATTATTTGCACTAGAAGTTATGAATGAACTGCTATTTGTCTTCAGTAAAGGAACAGAGGGGAGGTGACCAGTTGGGGGTGTGTACCTGCACACACTGACTTTAGCCAATCAGTGTTGCCATGTTCAGACTGTGCAGGTACACAACCCCAACTTGTTACCTCCCCTCTGTTCCCTTACTGAAGACAAATAGCAATTCATTCATAACTTCTAGTGCAAATAAGAAAGGATTGGCACAACATAGAGACATAAGAATAGATGTTCCAGAATTGTTAATACATGGGGAATGCATGAAGCAATTAAAAAAGGCATGTCAGGAGTGGTGAAAGGTCCTCTTTAAGTGGTCGTCAGTGTGGGATGTGGCCAAAGGATGTCCACTTCTCTGCCCTTCTGTGACTCTTCCAGTCTCTCTGTATCTCTGATACAACCTGCTGATGACACTCTAAGCTCAGTGGCCACTTCTGTCTGAGAACATCCTGCTTGAAGCCTCACAATGGCGAGGTACTGTTGATCAATTGTTATGTTTTGTCTTGGTCTTGTGATGTCAAAATGTGAACAGCATGATGAGGAGGACTGTTTAAATACAATTGATCAATTACCTGTTGTGAATTTTGCTGTGAGTCCTGTATATATGTTTGTGTATGTAGATCTGTGTCTTCTATCAAGTCACACCTCAGCAACCCAAGATGACTCAGGGCTGGCATCATAAAACTCTAAAAATCTAGCTATACTTATTATCCTTCAGTACAGAGGGGTGATAACCAGTTGGGGTGTGTACCTGCACAGTCTGAAAATACCAGCACTGATTGGATAGAGTGAGTCTGTGCCAGTACACCCCCCGAACTGGTTACCTCCCCTCTGTACCCTTACTGAAGACTGCTAGTAATTTATTCATAACTTCTAGTAGAAATAATAGAGGAATGGCACAACATAGAGACATAAGAATAGATGTTCCAGAGTTCTCATTACGTGGGGAATGCGTGGCACTATTAAGACAGGCATGTCAGGTTTGGTGAAAGGTCCTCTTTAAACCCTCCATGCCCCTTAACAGTTTAGCGGTCTTCTTTGTACTTTTTCCAGCTCCAGGGCATCCTTTCTATTCCAGAAGATGCCACACCAACACAGAAAATATAATGCACTATTAGATTATTACTACCTAGATGCATAACTTTACATTTATCCACATTAAACCTCATTTGCCAAGTTGATTCCCAAACACTAAGAGCGTCTGAGTCAGCTTGTAGTTTATGCACATCTTCCATAGAGTGCACAGTACTACATAGCTTGATGTTATCTGCAAAAATAGAAATGGTGCTATTGATAAAGTTAAGTAATAGGAGATCCAGCACTGAACCTTGGGTACCACAATTATAACCGGGGACCATTCAGAATAACAATCATTGACCACAACTCTCTGAACATGGTCCTTTAGCCAGTTTTCAATCCAGTTACGAAATATACTTTCCAGGACTGTATACCTTATTTTACCTTTTAAACATCTATGAGGGACAGTATCAAGTGCCTTTTCAAAATCCAAAAACACACGATCCACAGCCACTCCTAGGTCTAGGCTTCCACTCACCTCCTCAGTTTAGTCTGAAAACTTCTGTCCTTGCTGGCTGTCACCTATGATATTATCAACAGTCAAACACTTCTTTGTATACTCCCTTTAAAGTCCTTCAAACATTTTTCCCAGGCGTTACTCTTACTGGTCTATAATGTACACACATTGTTAAACACATACATATGCATAGGCCCAAACAGGCTATCATGTATGCACAGAAACATATGCATGTACAAACATACATAAATGTACACAAAGGCGTGGTTAAATATATATACACACAAATTTGATATCAGATACACCAAGACACATACATGAGCACAAACCCCATGTTTGTCTGCAAATCTTCCCAAAAAAAAGGGGGAGGCCGCAAGATCTCCTTTTAGAGTAGGCAAGACTTCAGCAGAATCAGGAGTCTATTCAACTGGAGCAGTCTATTTTATGGAGTGCCATATAGCAGCCACAACAGAGTTCATGTAGGGGCTATCCTATAACAAACATTTATCACCTGTCCACAGCATAGATGATAAATGCATGAGGCTGATGACTGGGGCCTTGAGCTCACCATTGTGGAGGCATTTTAAAGGTGTGCTAGTCACACTGTGCATTCTGCCGCCCCTTTAAATGTCTCTGGCACTGATAGAGATAGCCAGGTACTTGAGAGGTCAAGACTTTGGACAGCTCAATTTGTTAAGGTGCATTTAGATGCTGTGAGGAGCAACCAATTGTCAAGAGGGAAGTGTGGAGTGATCACCTCCACAGTATAAGGATGAGCGATGGCTACCATTATGGCTCGTCCTCATACCAAATCATTGTCCCTGAGTACTGTTTAGAAAGTATGATCTTGATCTATAAAGCCCAATATAAAAAACAAAAAAATAAACAGTTGGAAGAAAAAATGTCCAAATTAAAGATACTAGAAAAAAACCATAAAAACACTAGCGATACTAAAATAAAAGAAGAATTAATCAACACAAGAAATAACATCAGAATATTATTGCTGGATCAATATGAAAAGAATATGTCCAAACTCAAACAAAAATATTACTCGCAGAATAATAAAGCTTCTGCATTTATGGCAAATAGAGTCAAACAACTTCAAAATAAATCTAGAATAGCATTTATAAAAGAAAAACACAACAACTCAAGAAAGTATGATCTGCTGCCTGGGAGCAATGGATTGAGGTGTCCACAATTCATTGGGTGATCTGCGACACATTTAGACAGGCAGATAGATTATAAGGAAAAAGTGTTAGTAGAAACGTTTGTTACCGATAATCGGCCCCAACATCAGGCTGTGTAAATCCAGCTTTAGAAGGATCTTTTAACAATAAGCTGATCACAAAGTGTGCCCTCTGCTGGGACCCCAGCAATATAATATGGTGAAATCTGGCAGTAAGTGTTCAGTTTCATTCGGCACCACCACAGGACAGGTTCTGAAGAATGCTCTTTGTAACCACATGCCACTTTGGCCAAGGATGAGGATGCTCAGTAGGAGACCCACCTCTAGAAACTCTGAATTACCGAATAAGCTTTATGAAAATGGGTTTCCTACTGTACACCCCCTTTAATTACTTTGTCTTCATCAGCATTGCTTCTTTATATCTGAGACAGAGCTGATTATAGAGGTCACTGTTTACAGCAGCCGGTATGCTATGAATGGAGTGATCAAAGATTTTTATGATTTTTACAGTTTTTCTGAAGTTTTTGGAGAATAATATCCGCACTGGCTGGGATTTGTAATCCACTAGCAACGCTTGCAAGTAAGTGTCTCTGAACGCCCCCTGTTTTATAGACATCAGTCCTATTTATAAATTGGGAAATGCTGACAAGAACATTGTATTACAGAATTGATGATATGTACTGTCCTATTATATAGTGGAGTGCATTACAATTCCTACAAATGTTTACACAGTAATAACACCACCAGTAGGGGTATATCTATAGGAGGTGCAGAGCTTGCAATTCAAGCTGTCAGCTGTGATATCACCGTGTGCATTATTCTTATAATATATTTAATAACCTTTCCTATTTCTACACAGTGTTCATATTCATGCATTGTGTCATGATTGTGTTTTCCTAAGTATAGGAAGTGCAGAGGTTGCATTCTGCCTTGAAAAATGGTTCTCCTGTGAAGCTAAGTGATCTTTTGTCCGTAAAATGGAGGTCCCTTCTACAGTTTGTGCATTATAGACCACTCAGGAAATCCAGGTTATGCCTCTCACCACCGTGTGCTTTCCACATTCGCAAAAATTAGAACATGTCCTATACTTGTCCGCAAAATGTGAACCATGGACCTATTGAACTCAAAGGGTCCACAAAAAAATGTGGAAGGCACACTACCCGCTTCTGTAAATTGCAAATCCAAGGTTTGCAGACCTCAGAACACTTATGGCCATGTTCATGAGACCTAAAGAGAAAATGAAAATCTCTCTTACTATCACAAAATCATAAAATGTAGTTTCACACTAGTTGGATAGCTACAGGTTGGAGACCTGTTGAAGGCCCTTCAAATTGGCTCTTCCCTTTCCCCAGTGGGAAGGCTTCTTGTGCCAGTTGTGATATTTAAGTTGTACACTGTTACAGGGGGAAGAGTTTCCCCATAGATATTTGCCCCTATATATATATATGTATTTAATCCCAGTAGTGAGAAGGCCAAGATACATAGTATTCACTTCACTCTATTCAAAGCCCCCCTCCTGCAGGAATGCCATATGCCTGCTGGGGTATGGGGGAAGACAATAGGGCCATATGTTGACAGTATCATAGGTATGTTAAACTATGGTTCAATAGACCTTTTGTCTCAATAGGTGTGATGCACTTCCCTCTATCTTAAACTGATAGCAGGAACTTTCAGGCGGGTGTTACAATGGCCAGACACATGGAGGCTGATGAGATTGATAGATCAAAAGAAAGTAGATCCGTGGCCTAAGAGCAGAAGGTTCCCTGTAGGGGGTGTTAGGCTAGTATCACTACACCTCACTGCTTTCACCTGAAGGGGGAGGGGGCTTAGATATACAATATAGCCAACTGTGGGGGCCACAGAAGGCAGTCTCCTGAATGAGTCACCTGAAGGAAGATGGGGGAAAGGTCACCATGACAGAGTTCCAGCAAGGATTGGTCTAAGTATCCCAAGAGCCCCTAACCTCTCTCTCTCTCTCTCTCTCTCTCTCCTACCAATCCTGTACCCCTAATTCCCTTCTGCCTCTATACTTACCCTGCATCCTGACCCCTGCACTACATCCCCAATCTTCCATTCCATGATTAGGGAAAGTTAGCGATAGTTGGGAGGGTAAAAGTATATTGGTGTGTGTATGTGAGTGTGGGTGGGAAAAATAAGTAGGTGTTGGTGTTTATTATATTATTGTTTTATTGTGTGATTTGTGTAACTTTAGCATAGTGTATAATAAATAACTTGTTTTATTAGCACTGTTTCATTTCTGTTATACAAGCACAGTAATAATATAATTGTAATAGTACGTTGTAAAGGAACAGGGAAACGTTACAGTTAAGGTACAGATTAATACAATACAGTCTAGCGTGAGTGTGTTGAGACTGTGTTGTATTATAATATTGATGGTTGAAGTCTGATCTGACGCTGTTATCAATATTGTACCTTAACGGAACATTATAGAAGGAAATCATATTAATAATACCATACTGATAGCCACGTGAGTGAATATTGGTACGGGTGTTATTAATAGAAAATATTAATATTCACGTTAGAATATTAATATTAGTTATGAATATTAATTCTTAATATTTAATAGAAATATTGATATATTAATGTTCGTATCTTCTTCTTCATACACTGAGGGTTCCCATTTGTTTTTTGCATTGGGACCACCCTCCTCAGTGTAGACTGTAGTAATTGTAGTACTTGTTTATACTTTGTACTCATAAAGCAGCTGAACAATATGTAACCCTTTGAAATAAAAAATGAACTCAAAGTACAGTGGTTTAGGGAGGTATAATGGGGAGAAAAATAACTAGTGTCGAGCAAACCAAAGCATTCGAAGCGGAATTTAGTCCAAAATTTAGGAAAACTTTGTTACCTTTGTGGTAACAAATCAGGTTTTCCTAAAATGGCGGCTGCACATGTTACATAGTGAAACCAAGTGTGGAGGCGACAAGCCCAGGAACACAAGATCACACATAATGCTGTGCAGCCAACCAGTCTGCAGATCCATCCCGTGTGATGTCACATCCCTATAAAACCCTCATTCCGCACAGTCTCCCCCATTGTCCTGTGAGCTGAGCAGATGTGGCAAACGCTCATGCTCTAGTGAAAGTGTTGCTGAAAATTATTAATAGAAGAATATTGGAGAGGGAAAGTGTGGGGAGACTTATTCTGCGTCAGTTTTATTTATTTTTTCCTACCTTTACTTATTCCTTCATCAGCTGTAAACTAAGATATGTAATTATATACCAATAAGATGGATGCCTCTATTATTCCACTTCCAGCGTGTCAACCAATACCATCCAGTTTTCATCCCTTAGGGGCACCAGGTCTTAATGATGACTATCCTCATCTTTTGCTAGCTTTACTTTACAAATTACGATTTACAAATCATCCTTCAAAGTCTCCACGTCCTAGAAAAGTCAGCAAAATGCAGAGAAGAGGAGCTGCATGTTCCTGATGACATATTTTCATTGATATTAGCAGAGTGGCCTGGGTATACCTGATTTATAGCGATTCATGGCGAATTAATCCGAAACAAATATAATTTATTGGCAAACTTGTCAAAGTTGCCGAATCGAATTTTTCAAAACTTCGCTCATCTCTAAAAATAACCATGACGTAAATTATGGGAAAGCCATAATAGCATCGAGGGTAATTTATTTGGATGTTTGATTTAATTTAATTCTGCAAGTTATATTTATTTTACATCCAAAACACATATATAAAACAGTTTGAATACAGTACCAGTTACTAGTGAAACTTTATTACTTATTCTATACTATATACTGTAGGACATCCATTCCATTTGTAATTCATTCATTTGAAATAGAAATAAATAATTGAATGAAAAAATTGACATGGTCCATGGCGATATTCTTTGATGTTGATTAGTAGAAATTTTCCTGGGGCTGAAATAAAAAATAGAGAGCCTGTTAATCTCAGTACATGGTCACATGGTATTGGAACATTTGCAAATTTCAGAGAAACTAGTGGGCTGTTTGGGTTTTTGGTATGCACTGAGGCTATTGCTATAGCCTCAGTGAGAAAGGCTAGGTCATCAATATCAGATTTGCTGGGATCCAATTCCCAGACCCTGACAATAAGCTGTTTGAAGAGGCCATGGCTCAGCCTCTTGCTAGGCCAGTGCCGTCACATATATCGGTTACATGGCCCAGGTGCAGCTTAGCCCCATTCAAGTGAATAGGGCTTAGCTGCAATACCAAGCACAGCCGGTATACAGAGTAAAAGGACCTTCTTGGTAAACTGTGAAGAGACCGCAGTCTCTTCAAACAGCTTATTGGCGGCGGTGCAAGGATTTGGACCCCTACTGATCTCATATTGATGACCTGTACTGAGGACAGATCATCAATATCTGGGCTTTATCTAGTGGACCTATGTCCATGGATCCTGTATGGCAGCACAAGGAGCCTCTGTGGCTCTCTGGTATGGATGTTATGTGTAAAACATAAGGCTAGGGGTGTCTCTTTCAATGCCTCCCAATAATACAAAATGCATCTAGTCTGCTAAACAAGAATGCCCTTTGCTGCACTGCATTATGGGATTTGATTTTGTACATAATATTCTGATAAGACTACATTTCTCAATATGCAGAATTTGGAATCCAGTTCTGGATGAGATTAGAACATAATACTTGCTGTAATTCAGTGGTATAACATAAGAACTTTAATACAAGGGAATGTGTCATCAGAAAATTACCCACTGTTTGAATCAAGTTTTTAGGTGAAATATATATTTACAAAATTTTTGGTTGGTATATTTAATTTTCCATGTCACTCTCTATATTAAAAAAATCTTACAATCCTGCAGTTTATGCACTGATGTAAGCCTAATAATAAGTGTTACTTCTTGGTCTGTCCAAATCATTTTTCAGTAGTGTCATTATCATCACTTCTGTATATAGACAACACGTGATCCACCATTTACAGTAGGTAATATCACAGCTTATCTACTCCCTCCTGCCTCTGCACAGGTCACAGATGATGCCTAGAAAATTTTCCCATGGGTCAATGAGGTCCCCTGCCGTCCATTGAGTCTATGGCCCTTGTTGGCTGCCATAAAGCATATCTCTAAATGCTACTAAGAAGAGCTCAGGAAAAATGGCAGCCCCCATTAACATGTTCAGGAAACAGAATCTACAATCAGAAAATAAAAAGAGATTTGAAAAACGTATGTGTCACTATCTGGTTTTAACTGGCAGACAATTTTATAGGTGACACAGTCCCTTTAAGAATAGGTTCGCGTTGCCTCCTACTTAACTATTCCTAATCTCATTAAATGCTTCTTTTTAACCCAACTTACCCACTGAGTATCCTTCTTGGAAACACCAGCACTTACTTGCGTATCTAAATGTCTATCTTCATCGAGAAATGAATCTCTGTTACTTCGAGGCTTTGAGGACAAGATGATGTATGAGGGGGCTGTTCTGTCCACATGGATACCTCTTCTGCTGAAATATGCTTGCAATGCACTTAAAAACTGCAATGGAAAGCAATAGTTGTCTTTACAATTATGTTCTTGATCATATCCTGGTTTGTCCTTTCCTTGTCACGCTTTATGCCACTCCTCTTCTTTTGATGACTGCTAGGCCCACAGCCCTGGGTCATATCAGTGCTTTCTCCTTACCCTTCGGACACCAGAACAGTCACAGGTCTTTCTGATAGTGTCCCTAAAGCAGGAATTCCCGTAGTCTCATGACTTATGGGAAATCTAGCACTGACTAAATCTACAAGGCCATATGCATGTCTCACATATATGTAAGCACATCCCTTCTCAAACAACTCTATATACAGAATTTTCCCATTTGCTTTAGGGGTTGTCCGCCTTTTTCTTATTGATGATCTATCCTTTGTATAGGTGATCAGCATATATGGTATATGGCCATGCTATCTGTGCTACTGCCATCAATTATGTTACTTAAAAACTGTACAAGACGCAAATGTCACTTGAATATAAGCAACAACTAGAGTGCATCACAAGCCTCTTCTTAGCAATACATGAAGACCCGCTGCTGACGCAATGAGTTATTGCAGATCAATACGCAGCTTGTTGAGGCTTTTTATGATGAAAAATGGAAGGTTTCATGAATCACTTGCTTTTAAAGAAAGCCGTCTGTGTATCTCTAATTTCACTTTGACATAACATTACTTCAACGCATGCTATGTGTCATCCAGCACAAAGAATCTTGCCATCTGCCCAGAACCTCTCTAATGGATCAGTAAGATAAAGGATTTGGAGACCTAATCCTTCCATCTTATTGGTAACTACAAGGCTAACCCCATACAATCCATTAAGTGGTCAAGTATAATAAGCTGTTGATGTCTACTCATTAAATGTATCTTAGTCTTCATTAAAGAAACATCAATGAACTTTGAAAGTAAGGATCTTCCACCACTTTTGAAGACACCTTGGTGTCATAAAAAGAAATGCGTTTGTCTTGAGGTGGAATATCTTTCTGTAAAGAAAGCAATTTTCCTTTTGTTGGTTAGAGTGTATGGTGTATGGAGATTTATTTTCAGGCTCTACTCCATGGGAAAAAAAGTACGTGAATTATCTCATGTAGGCCAAACCAGAGCTTCCTCTTTAAGAAAGAGCAACGGTGTACTGGTTGACTGGATAAGATGTCGGTGTCCCAGCTCTTCCTTTTGGAGGATTCTCTGGTTTTGCTGAAATCAGCTAAGATTATTTCCCTATGAAGCATTGCCTGAAAATAAGTCTCCATGCACCTTTTGGGTCTTTTAAATGAGAATTAAATACACCCCTCCCGTGCTGCATCTAAAGCATCTCATTCAACCAACCAATACACTGTTCTGTATGGACAAGGGGTAAAAACCCAGAAACAGCTGTCTACAGATTAGTTGCTCTGCCTTTTGGAGCAGCCTCTGGTTTGCCTAACCTGAGCTCATTTGCATGCTCGTAGGTTAGCAAAAGGCAGATGAAAGAGACTAATACTTGACCTCAGGAACAGATCACATAAAGGATTTGGCCTTGTTTCTACTCTCTGTATTTCTGTCCAGGAATTGGGTATGCAAAACTATTTTAGTTTAGTTTAAGGCTGTTGCGTCAGTTTTAGATGCATTAGAACACTAAAAAGAAGTTAGTTTTGTAACAAGAACATACCCTTTGATCTCAATCAGGTTTTGAATGGAAGCACTATTTTTTATTATTACAGACCAGAAGAGAACATATAAATATATGTTTCAAGGTCCAGGAGAACCAACATCAAACAGAGATGATGCAAAATTGCATGGTTAAAATATACTCAATGCACCCTCCAATTTAAGCTCACAAGATTACATCATACCGTAGTCTGAATTTATGTTATACTTTGGCCTTAATACCTGAGAGCTCAAAGTAACATCATACTTCCAAAGGTTAATATGTAAAAAGCAAGCTCTGTCACATGCCAGAAAATCTAAGAAACTTTTTTCAGGAAGTTTTGTGTTACATTTGTGTTGGAGGTCACATTGTAGCATTGCTGCAGAGCCCTAGCCTCTCATTCTGGATGATCTCTTCAGTGTATGACCTGGGCTGTTTACCTTTCTCAGATCGTTAATCCTGTTGCTGACCAATGCTTTTGTGGCCTATTTATTGCAGCCTCCAGCATACTACACCTGTCTGCATCACCATAGGTACTACCTTATGGTCCACTGCATCTCCTATAGTCTTACAACTGACAACTGTAGGGACTACATCTATTACCAGACTTTTTCTATATGTAGGCATCTCCCTCCCAGTAATACATGCTGTGTGTAAAGTTTGTGTCCAGGATGCTGCTGTCTTCACTAGCTCTCATGTATTAGCACAGCTAAATACATCCCTGTATTTATATCATCTTTAAAGCTTATAAGGGATTTCTTTTCCCTTATGCTAAGAAGCACTGATGCTGAGGAGTAGTGTTGAGTGAATCAAAGCATCTGAAGCAGAATTAGATCGGAAGTTTAGGAAAAATTAAATTTGAAATAAAGCTGAATTTCCTCGCACTTCGTGGTAACTAATAACTTTTCCTAAAATGGCCTGCGCTGAGCGTGATTAAGTCACTGAGCGTTCCCAGTGTGATAACTGCCCCTGCGCAAGCAAGTGGATGAGATGAGTTTTTTTTAACCCAAAAGGTCATATTGCACTAGCGCAGGGATGCCCAACCTGCGTCCCTCCAACTGTTGTAAAACTACAACTCCCAGCATTCCTAGACAGCCTACTGCTATCAGCCTGCAGCAGGGCATGGTGGGAGTTGTAGTTTTACAACAGCTGGAGGGCCACAGATTGAGCATCCCTGCACTAGCGTATTATGGAACTTCAGTCTGCAGATCCATCCCGTGTGATGTCACATCCCTATAAAACCCTCATTCCGCACAGTCTCCCCCATTGTCCTGTGAGCTGAGCAGATGTGGCAAACGCTCATGCTCTAGTGAAAGTGTTGCTGAAAATTATTAATAGAAGAATATTGGAGAGGGAAAGTGTGGGGAGACTTATTCTGCGTCAGTTTTATTTATTTTTTCCTACCTTTACTTATTCCTTCATCAGCTGTAAACTAAGATATGTAATTATATACCAATAAGATGGATGCCTTTATTATTCCACTTCCAGCGTGTCAACCAATACCATCCAGTTTTCATCCCTTAGGGGCACCTTCTTATGCTAAGAAGCACTGATGCTGAGGAGTAGTGTTGAGTGAATCAAAGCATCTGAAGCAGAATTAGATTGGAAGTTTAGGAAAAATTAAATTTGAAATAAAGCTGAATTTCCTCGCACTTCGTGGTAACTAATAACTTTTCCTAAAATGGCCTGCGCTGAGCGTGATTAAGTCACTGAGCGTTCCCAGTGTGATAACTGCCTCTGCGCAAGCAAGTGGATGAGATGAGTTTTTTTTTAACCCAAAAGGTCATATTGCACTAGCGCAGGGATGCCCAACCTGCGTCCCTCCAACTGTTGTAAAACTACAACTCCCAGCATTCCTAGACAGCCTACTGCTATCAGCCTGCAGCAGGGCATGGTGGGAGTTGTAGTTTTACAACAGCTGGAGGGCCACAGATTGAGCATCCCTGCACTAGCGTATTACGGAACTTCATGTTGTCTGAAGTTGGGTAATTCAATGCTCTCTTTTTTTGGTATCTCTATCAATCCTTGTAACAGGAAGGCAAATATAGAGGGTGCAGAATTTGCCTTTACAGCTGGAACCTGTAGTCTGAGAGTGCCATAAAAGTGAAGAGACTAGAACTATGAATGACCTGGGGAACCCTGCTACAGATATTGTATTGTGGCCTAAGAGCTTAAATTATGCTTCTGCCTAGTAAAAGGCGCCTTTCTCACAATGTTTCCATAGTCTCAGCCACTGATTTTTCCTATGGGAATCACCCATGCTGTCAGCAGTAAAATGCAAACAATGCTAAATACACTGGTGACTCATATTGGTTACACCTAACCTGTTCTTCCATGAGATTCACAGGTGGGGGTATAGCTCAGTGGTAGAGCATTCGACTGCAGATCGAGAGGTCCCTGGTTCAAATCCGGGTGCCCCCTTAATTTTTTTTCTTAATTAGTCTTTTATTACATTCGTTGACAAATAACTTTTTTTTATCTAGACAACACTAAGAATTCGAAAAAAGACAGCAACAATATTGATTTTTTTACAGTGTACATAATTTCTTCCTTTAACTTCTGATATGTTTAGGTATCCCTTTAAAGTAGTAGATTGCCTGATATATGCACATAATCATAGGGATTACAATACAGTACAGTTCATGCACACATGATTCCATTTTGTGGTTGGCTAGATTAACTAGATACAGATAATATGTCATAAATCATGCCCTTACATAATATACTGCAATATAAAAATAATGTTCTAAGTAGTATCCACGTGACACATGTCCACAAATCAAATAAGAGGGTTGATGATGACTGTTTTATTTTAATTCAGCCATGGACATGCAATGCATTGGAAATCAATTGGCCATTCAAATTAGATGTATGTCCGTTGAACCTGCTGATTTTGGCATGATTGGACAACCATCTAATGCCTTCCGATGGCAGATGTCAGGGGAAAGAAGCATCAGACATGTTGGATTTAATCATGTCCAATCTTTTTGCTCCTGGGAGATAATCCACCCACCAGTGATACTCTATAGTATGGGGGAACTAGGAGGTATACTGTAGTTCATGGATGTACAAGCGTTCAGCTGACAGTTATCTCATGTATATGGTCTGCTTTACCTTAGAACTCATGACGTTACCTTCTTTTCCGTCCTGAATAATGGAAACTAGACAGAGCCATTATGCTTGCTCATACACCTCTATTATGACGGATCAAAACGGAATGCCTCTAGAAATTTCTGTTTTGAATTCCGTCCTACAAATTCCGTTATTTTCCAATATAAGCATGTTATAACGGAAAACAATAACGGAATTCATAACGCTGATGTAAACCAGCCCTTACTTATAATTGTACCTGACTTTGCGCAATGGGGAAAAGGAGTTGAGGGGGGCATCCTCCAGCAGTCCGTGTGCGGAAAATGAAATCTATGCCAACTCGTTGCTGGTGTAGATTCCAGACATCATTTATGCCAGAATACTGGTGTAAATGCTGATAAATTGGTTAGGGCCAATGGCCTTGCTCACACCATGCTTGCCTCATGCCCCTTTTTTCAGAAAGTTGCAGTTGAAAGTCTGCAATAAGGGATTGATAAATCTGAACTATTTTTATTTTATTTAGAAAAGCGATAAACTGATTTCTGTTGTCCTTATTTACTAGGTGAACACACTATGTAGCAATTCTAGTGCTTTCTTTTTACATATTAGACATCACTGGCATATCTACAAGATATCAGGAGAACAAGGCCTGATGAACTTTGTTTTCCATGCGGCTGATTTAGTGATGAAGGTCCCAGAGCTGAGAGCCACTCTGATCAGGCATTATAGCATTTTTCTTTTAGGCTGAACATCTGCGTTTCTCTTTCCGGTTTTGAGATCCAACTGCATCAGTTCAGAATGGATCCGGTTGTATTATATTAAAAATTAACATGCCTTCCAGCATCAAATACCATTGTAAGTCAAGGGGCGCCGGATTGTTCTTTTTCATGTGTGAAAAAAATGAATCTGGCACCATTGACTTACATGTTCAGTTTCCCATGACGCACACAAAAACACTGCTTGCAGCGGTTTTGTGTCCAACATGGGGACAAAATGCATTATGGTGCACCCCGTTCCGCTTTAAGTTATGTCCCTATTGACAATGAATGGGGACAAAACTGAAGCGTTTTCCTATGGTTTTGAGATCCTCTGCCAGATCTCAAAACCGGAAAGGAAAACGCAGAAGTGAAAGTATCCTTACTTGTCACCGGAACTTCTAAAACTTGGAATTTGGTAACGTCATATGTTCCTTAAATACTAAGATTGTGAAACAGAATTCATGTGGCATCTCTAAAGTAGATAACATATCTAAAGAAATAATTAGCTTTACTAGACCTTATAAAACATAGAATATTATAGTAATTTACTAATATACTTTCCAAATACACTCACCAGGTCTCTGTTTTCTGACAAATCCAATGCATTTAGTCGCTCATTATATAGAGATCGACTGTGGACACATAACATCAGACAAAATACTCCTAATATGGAGGGATTCATTTTGCAGCTTCTCACCTGTGAGCAATAGCATAGCAATTGACATTTGTAACCAAGACTGACATGTAATGTGACATTATTAAAAAAAAAAGCAGAAAATAAAGATAGAAGAAATTTGCCCTAGTGTGTCTGCATAGCAATTCCACTACTTTGTGTTCGTTAAAGGTTTATTCGACTTCCAGCAGTCTCCTGACATATCATAGGACACCACATAAAATAACCTTGATAGGTATTCTGTTGTAGGACCAGCCATATTTCCCAGAGAAATGTAATGCGTCACCTGGTAAAGTGCCAAAGCCCATTTGTTTTTTCAGAGATTTCCATAACTCACTTCTTTGGAATGTCATTGGTCTCAAGGTTGGCTTCTTGCATTTGCTTTATATAGCAAAGGATGCACAGAAGGCCCTTCAAAATATTACTGCACATACAGGGAAAACCACTTGGCTTCCTGTATGGGTGAAGGAATACATGCCGCTACATATACAGATGACTAATATGGTCACGGCAGGTCTTTCTGCTATAGAACAGTCTGCCACTGCATGCCACACATATTTGTCTAGGTCCTTCCCACTTAGGTGAGGGGCAGTTTACATGACTGTTATTTTTCCATTTCCTTGATCCATCAGAAGCACAGAAAAATGAAGAAAAAAAAGTATCCTATGCATCAGTTATGAACATTTGACATCCGTTTGAGCCATTTTCATCTGAGATCCGTTTTTTAGACAGAAAAAAAAGTCCTGCATGCATTACTTTTTTCTGTCTAAAAAAAGGATCTCAGGGGGAAAATGGCTCAAATTGATGCCAAATGTTCATAACGGATGCATAGGATACATTTTTTATCTTTACTTTTGTGTTCTGATGGGTCAGAAGAACGGAAATAAAAGCGCTCATGCACACGAACGTATTTTCTTTCCGTGTCCATTCCATTTTGGTTTTTTTTTTGTGGACCATATGCGGAACTATTCATTTCAATGGGTCTACAAAAAAAGGAAGTTACTCCATGTTCATTCCGTTTCCCTATGTTCGTTTTTCCGTTCTGCAAAAAAATAGAACATGTCCTATTATTGTCCACATTACGGACAAGCATAGTACTGTTCTATTAGGGGGGCAGCTGTTCCGTTCCGCAAAGTACGGAATGCACACGGACGTCATCCATATTTTTTATGGATTCGTTTTTTGTGGACCGCAAAATAAATACGGTTGTGTGCATGAGCCCTAAAGTGATGAGAACTCCCCTTAACTAGGAAACATGAAAAAACTGCACAAGAAGCGATTCAGCTTGTGGATAAAACAAACATCTCAAGTCTAGGAAGCAAAAAAATTATGTGCTCAAGACAAAGCCTTTTAGGGAGAAAGTGAGGCATAGTTGTCATGCAATTGTCCCATATTTATTAAAAGGTTTACACATGAGTGGAAATCCATGGTTGCTTTTCTTCCAGGAACAGTGCCACACTATGGGCAGTGTCCCGTATTGCAGGTCAGCTCTGCAGCAGTGAATGAGGTTGCAATACCATACAAAAACCGTGGACAGGTGTCCTATTGACTGATGAGGTTGAAGTTCTGGTATTTTAATGGCTATTAAAGTGCTGCATACTGTGCTATTGTCCTGTCAAAAATAACTTAAAGTAGTTGCCCGGGTTCAGAGCTGAACCTGGACATACCCACATTTTCACCCAGGCAATTTGTAATTTTCATCCAGCTGTCTCACGGCATGTTTGCCGTGCTGCAGCCGAAACTCTGGCCCGCCCCCATTATAGTGAATGGGGACGGAGCGTAGTTCTGGCCCCACACGTGCACCAACGGCAGCAGGGATACCCGTGCCGCCAGTGTGAAAGTATTCTAATATGAACATTGGAGCATTTGATGCTCCGATGCACTCCTTTGCCCTGCGCTAAATCGCGCAGGTCAAAGGTTTTTTTAGGAGATCCAAGTGACGTACCACTAAAGCCAGT
This sequence comes from Rhinella marina, assembly GCA_900303285.1. NCBI lineage: Eukaryota > Metazoa > Chordata > Amphibia > Anura > Bufonidae > Rhinella > Rhinella marina. The sequence goes on along the minus strand of ONZH01025368.1, from coordinate 70,553 downwards.
GACGACCACTAAAGCCCACCAATCAGAGCTAGTGACGTCACCGAACGCACTACTGGGCGGAAGCCTCCGCCTAGCAGTGTAGAAACATAAACAAGCAAGCCTGATGCTCCGATGCTAATATCAGGGGGCCTGTGTAGGTGAAAATGGGGGTATGTCCGGGTTGCACTCCAGCGTCTGTGGTCATTCTTGTACACTATAAGGAAAAATAGTGTGCAAGCACAGCCATTGCAACTGGATTGCAGGATAGTCATAACCCCTGGATACGAGCAGTGTATAATGTGATGGAAAAATGAATCAACCCAGCAAAGGAGGTAATATGGACAATCACAGTAAGTGCCTTGTATTAACTTTCTCTACATGATAAATGCTATTTACTGAAGCGAGACAAACCCTTTAAGGGGGTATTTCCATCTCAGATACTGATGGCATATTGCTGAGATATGCTATCAATGTCCGAACAGGCCCCTTGAAGTGAAGGAGAGCAAACCCCTTTAAACCTTGATTTAAAAAATATAAAATCACAACAAACACAATTATGAACCAATCCTAACCACAATTACTTTTAATATAAAATCACATACCAAATCAGAAATAATTAACTGTCCATATTGGTAGTAAACGAAAGTTCCCATACACATTACATGTAAGTTATCCAAACCCGCTGATTTCAAACGGACCTGACAACTATCTAGGGGTCCTCACACTTTCCCCTGGTGGCAGATGTCTAGGTAAAGAAGGCTTGTGCTTGTTGGATCTCATCATGGATGATCATTTGTTCCCCCCACTGAAATAAACATGTAGGCTTATAGTCAAGCTTGCATGTATATGAGCAGTTGGAAGCTATCTGAAGTGTATGAACTGCTTTATACTCTGGAAAAAGAAAGTGCAATTGCTTACATTGCAGCTTACTTTTTCTATATCTTAAGATTTGACTAATATGTCTATAAGTCTAAAGAATTACCATAGTAACTGAGGTTAAATAGCAATTTGTGAATTTAAAATAATGTGGTGGATCCTAAGTTAAAATCCCTTAATTACAGTAATATTTAATATTCTGTTATTTTCATTAGATAATAAACAGTAATAATAATGCTAGTAAAAATATAAGTGTAATAATATCAATGTATTTCTGTATTTCTATAAAGGCACACATAATATTACTGACATAATACAGCTGTGTCTCTTCTATTTCCATCTATCTGATAAATAGATCTGATCATGGATGTGTAGCAAACCACAGATAGAGGTACTCACCTGCAGTTCTCTGTTATTTCAGAGGGAACTTGTGAGATCCTGGATGGTTTGCAGTCCATCCCTTTATATATTCCTCAGTCAGTAAGTTGGAGGATGGAATAAGGCAAGAGGTGGGAGGGAGTGGAATGGAAGTGTGTGTGTGTGTGGGGGGGTACACCTGTTTTTTTTCATTCCATCCAGTCTTGTCTTATTGTATGTGTCTTCTACATTATGATTATGGGATCAGATTTGGGTCCACAGATGTCTACATAAAACAGGAAAGTTGAGTTTCTTACAGAAAAATAGGATTTTATTCATAGTCACTTGATAGCAGCAGATTTGACTGTATTTCTAGTTGATCATGTGTGCTTGTGACATTGCAGTATATGAACATTTTACTAAAAGTCATAAACACAAATTCCTGAAAGGGATTGTCCAAAGTTAATAAAGTGAAGCAGGAGGTACTATGCTCACCTTTTTAAAATTCCTGCAAGGCTCACGCTGTTTGTTCTCAGATATCTGCAGTCTCTTGTTTACCTCCATGCCACAATAACATGCTGAGAGCCATTCTGATCCCTCATTAGTAGGTTTAAAAAAAATTAATAAATCAAAATAAATCAGCTCCTTTTTCAGCCGCCAATGGGGAGAAGCCGTTTTCTGAAAGTTTCCGCGCTATGGCCATCCACTTTCGGGATCACTTTGGCACTTTGTAGGACAATCCAATTGAAGTAAATCAGTCCAATTGAAGGAAGGATGTCAGCTATTCAGACCCTATATCAGACCTAAAGTGACTATCCAACCAACAGTCACTTAAAAGGGGTTGTCCAGGATTTTGAGATTGAGTTCCTGTCCTAAGCACAGGCCATCAATATCAGATCAGCAGGGGTCTGACACCCCGTCCGATCAGCTGTTACCTTATAGCTCCCGCACCTCAACTAAGCGCTACTACACATCTCCTTCCATTGTGTTGTGGTGGAGCTGGAAACTGCAACACTGCTCCCATGAAAGTCAATGGGAGCAGTGTGTTGCAGTAACCAGCTCCATCCACTATACCAGAAGTTGATGTATGGCATCAACATCTGGCACTGGAAATACAAGGTAACCACTGATCAGCGGGGGTGCGGGATATCGGACCCCTGACAATCTGATTTTGATAGCCTCTGCTTAGTATAGGCCATGAATATCAAAATCCTGGCCTACCCCTTTAAGGAGCTCAACTATGTGACTGTTTTCAGTGACGACCAGTAGAACTGTAACTCAGTATCTGTAACATAATAGGTTACGACATGTATTTACAAACTTACTTAGCTGCCAGAGGCTTGACAATTGCATAATTGCGTGTAAAGGTCTTGTCTGGTATAGAAAACACATTTTCAAATAACCTATTTGGTAATTTTAAGTTAATAGAAGGAAGCCTTAATTTAGGATCCTCATCTAGGAATCAGAGCTGGTTGCAACTACAAACAGTGTCTTGTGATTTAGTGTAATATATATATCTGTGCATTAAACAGCTCACTGACTTCAATAGGAACTGTGTAATACATAATTTCCCCTGCAGGGGAGACAAACACTTACTGCTGGGCGCCAACACAGATTATAGCTGATTCCTAACGGTCCCAACTCCCAACAGAGACCCTCTGTGATCTGCCTATTTGTTAGATATTGTTAGACAATTATAATATGTCCACAGCCAACTTCAGTACAGATTAATCTATAAATGCCACATAATGGGGCAGATTTACTACTGCAAATGTTCAAGAATTCTAGCTAAAACATGCATACTTTACACCACATTTACTAAGTGTTTTAGACACTTTCCCACAGCTCCAACAGGGGGAGTGGCTTAGTAGAAAAGTGTGTGGCTTATGTTGCACCATTGTGTGCAAAAAGCCCAACAGAATTTTGGCATTCAACATGGGTGGACAAGCCATTGGCCCTCCTCTTGGCCACCAGTTAGGTACGTAAAGATCTTATGCTCTCAGCATTATTTAATGTAGGAGCATCAGGCACTTATGTACCTGGCCGCAGCTGCCCTCCTGAATTTAACTGTATTGCCATCCTCAGGACGATGATACAATTTCATACTGTGGCCTGGGCAGCAGTATTTTGTGCTGCACTGTGGTATTTGGTTTTTCAGAGGCAGTATTTTGTTCTACACTGTGGTATCTGGTTCTGCTGGGCCAGTACTTTGTTCTGCAGTGTAGTATCTGGTTCTGCTTGGGCAGTATTTTGTCCTGCACTGTGGTATCTGGTTATGCTCAGGCAGCATTTTGTGCTGTACTGTGGTATCTGGTTCTGCTCAAGTAGTATTTTGTGCTGCACTGTGGTATATGGTTCTGCTTGGGCAGTATTTCATGCTGTACTGTGGTATATGGTTCTGCTAGGGAGGTATTTTGTTCTGCTCTATTGTATTTCCGGCCCTGCCTACTTCTGTTGTCCTGCCTTCTTTCAATTCGGGCCTGCCTATAAAGACTCATTCAGACGTTCATGTCCCTGCTCAAATCTGTGAGCAGGTGGTCAGGGATGCATCCGTGAAGCTGTCCGGGAAGCATCCGTGTTGGGTCCGTGTCTCCGTTTTTTGTGTCTGTGTTGCATCCGTGTTTCACTGACACTGAACAGCTGAAAAATAATTTTCAAAGCATCTCTTCTTAATGATCCGTGAAACACGGATGCAACACGGATCACATCTGTGAGAGATCCGTGGTTTTCACGGACTCATTGACTATAATAGACGTGAGGGATCCGGGAACACGGATCAAGATATGACTTGCATCCGTGCTAAAAAAACTGAACCACGGACCGTGATGAAACACTGATGTCTGAACACTAACATTCAAATGAATGGGGTCATGTGCGGTCCGTGGAGAACACGTACAGCACACGTCCGTGAAAAAGTGATGTGTGAATGAGGCTTAACATGGGGCCATTGTTAGTTTTTTTTCCAGGGCCACTTTTAAGTTCCCAGTCCGTTCTTACAAATATGGTATTAAGTGAACCAACTAATATAGTAGATGGTATAAACTTAGACTAGAAATTCTCCAGATTTATTACCCAGCATCAGCCAATGTGATAAATCGAGGGCATTTTTAGAGTGTCTAGTATAAGTGGGTAATGTGCTATGCTAATCAAATGCTCTATGCTAGAAAAGTAGAGTGATTTTGCCTGTTTTTGTTCGGTGGATTAGGCATCTGCACCAAATTTATAATGTATTTGTACCATTTTATGATGGTTTGAGCCATGCCCGGCAGTTTGAATTCACTAAGAGCTACATTTTTAGTCTGATTTTTCATTGTGACTTTTTTAAGTCGCAAGTTTACTCCAATCTCCTGCTGGCATACAAACTGACAAAAATTAACAAATAGTTTGTGAAATTTTGTAAATCAATCACAGAAAAACTGTCTTCAAACAAAGCAGACAATACAAAATGGGCCAAAAAGTTACATATTGATACTTTACCCCATAAGTTTAAAGATCAGATACTAAATTTGCCCCTGTATGTTTTAAGAGTATAGCGTCAATTCGTTAATCTATTTTGTGTTTCTGTTATAAGGCTGTCTTCTTCAAAGCATGCATTCACCACAATAGTGTGAACAGGTCTAAGGGACTTTTTGTAGCTGAAGGCGGATAAAAAGCTTTTAATTAGCGGCCTTTTCTAGATGACAAGACTTTTCAAGTATGTGTTACAGCAGCTGTACTCAATGATTTCTGTCATTTACAGTATATCTTATAAAGGAGTTAATTGAAAGCCTTATTCCATATATAGATCAAAATTAGTCATTTTCATTATAAAGTAGTTGGGAGGCAGAGCCCTTCCCATTAACCAAATAACTACAAAGAATTCTGGGTACTAACAAGCAACAGCTAATTGTGGAAACTGAGAAAAGTGGCCTTCTTCCTGATGTCTCCTATTATTGCATATTTGTCACAATGGTGCCTGCTCTTTAAAGGGAATTTGTTGTCAGGTTTAGGCTGCCCTATCTGAGTACAGCATAAACTGGAGACAGAGACTCTGATTCCAGTAGGAATCTTCTACTTCTTTTGTGCGGTCATTGTCACTAGCAAGCAGTTCCAGCAGGACCGCAGCGCTGGAGTCCTAGTATTAAGGAGATGCCCCCCCCTTCCTTCCTAAGGATGATTGACAGCTTTCTTCTTATACTGTGTTTTATACTATTATTGTTCTATTGCTAGGGCTTGACCTTGTTGTGGAGACAATACAAACCATGTTGAACTGTTGGACTGTGAAGTGACCATTTACACCTATTCTGTAATATACTACCTCATAAGTATATGTTACGCACTTACATCTAATACGTGTTATACATTATGTATTGTGCCCTTAATCTGTGATAAATCAGCAAGGTATTGATTACTGTATGCATCATTGTTGGTTGAACGCCCGGTATATTGATGCTATGTGTAAAATGTATACTGTGTATTGGGGACATCACAGGTAACATAGTAACATAGTTTATAAGGCCGAAAAAAGACATCTGTCCATCCAGTTCGGCCTGTTTTCCTACAAGTTGATCCAGAGGAAGGCAAAAAAAACCCTGTGAGGTAGAAGCCAGTTTTCCCCACTTTAGGGAAAAAAATTCCTTCCCGACTCCAATCAGGCAATCAGAATTACTCCCTGGATCAACGACCCCTCTCTAGTAACTATAACCTGTAATATTATTACCCTCCAAAAATACATCCAGGCCCCTCTTGAACTCTTTTAGTGAACTTACCATCACCACCTCCTCAGGCAGAGAGTTCCATAGTCTCACTGCTCTTACCGTAAAGAATCCTCTTCTATGTTTGTGTACAAACCTTCTTTCCTCCAGACGCAGAGGATGTCTCCTCGTCACAGTCACAGTCCTGGGGATAAATAGATCGTGGGAGAGATCTCTGTACTGACCTCTGATATATTTATACATAGTTATTAGATCTCCCCTCAGTCGTCTTTTTTCTAAAGTGAATAAGCCTAATTTTGATAATCATTCTGGGTACTGTAGTCCACCCATTCCAGTTATTACTTTAGTTGCCCTCCTCTGAACCCTCTCCAGCTCTGCTATGTCTGCCTTGTTCACAGGAGCCCAGAACTGTACACAGTACTCCATGTGTGGTCTGACTAGTGATTTGTAAAGTGGCAGGACTATGTTCTCATCATGGGCATCTATGCCTCTTTTGATGCAGCCCATTATCTTATTGGCCTTGGCAGCAGCTGTCTGACACTGGTTTCTGCAGCTTAGATTTCTGTTCACTAAAATTCCTAGGTCCTTTTCTATGTCAGAGTTACCCAATATTTTACCATTTAGTATGTACTGGTGACTTGCATTATTCCTTCCCATATGCATAACTTTACAGGTGGCCTGTGAAATACAGCGACGCCTGTGTAAGGCATATAATAATCTTTACTTATATAGCGCCAATATATTCTGCAGTGCTTTACAATTCAGGGGTCCATGTACAAACAGTCATAAATAGCATAGCAACAGAAAAATCAATAATTAGAACAAGAGGAATGAGGGCCCTGCCTGCCAGAGCTTACAATCTATGAGAGGATAGGGGTGACATAAAAGGTAAAAGTGCTTGTTTTGTACAATGGTCCGGCCATCTTGGGAAAATAGAGGAGTATATATAAAGCTGTATGAGCCAGTCACCAGCCGATATCTGTAGTGCTTTTGAGTGCATGGGTGCGGGGGAGAGTTTGGTTGAGGATCAGGTTCAAGAACTGATGATAAATGGGCTATGGAGAGGAGTTAGATCAGGGAATGTGATAGGCCACTCTAAAAAGATGTGTTTTTAGGGAGCGCCTAAACTTTGTATATTGTGAATTAACCTAATTTCTAGGGGTAGGGAACTCTAGAGAACTGGTGCAGCTGGGGAGACTTCTTGGAGCTGGGATTGTATGTTTTGGATTATGGTGGATGACAGTCGTAAGTCATTTGCAGAGTTTAGAGCACGGTTAGAGATGTAGGGGGGTGCAGCACTGTGGAGAACTTTCTAGGAGAAGAAAAGCAGTTTAAATTAGATTCTATACTGTATGGGTAATACTCCCTCAGATGGGATGGGATGTCCATGGTCAGCAAAGGGGTCACAAACATCAAAGGTGCCCATGAGGACTTTGTCATAGACTTTGTCATAGTGGCAGAGTTTTCTGGCAGCCACTGGAATAGAAAAAAACTGTGATACACTGCATGGTAGTTAGCTAACAAGTAGAAGTGAGTGCCACTAGTCAATTAGTGCACTCAGGTTCTAGTTAGGGGCAGAAAAGCAGTAGATGGGAAGCACTGAGCAGGGTTATCTGACTTACACTTCCTAGCCCTCATGCTGGCAAAGATTCAGTGGACCTAAAGTTAACAAGGTCAGGAGGAACAGAGAAAAACCTAGTCAGAAAGCATTGAATGGTTCTAGAAGAGACAGCCTGGAGTGCAGATATCTGTGAGCATAAAGTGTGTCACCAGGCAGTGGCATAACTAGAACTTCCTAGGCCCCACACGGGCACCGTAGCAGCCACTTCCCCTGCTTCCATGGTAGCTACGCCTCCATCACCAGGAGCGGTAACACGTCTTGTAGAGATGGCTGTGTAGAGTGTACATTACCATGGCCATCTTTATTACTGAGAGGCTACAAGAAAGTGTTGTCATCCCCTAGGAAGTTGGGTACACTGCCATAAGCTCATCTCCAAGGGAGAAAAATAGCCTAGCAAACAGAGAAACCCTTTTTCCACAAATAAAGACTGTGATGATCATTTACTATGACCCTCTACACCAGAAACTGGTGTTAAAAAAATCACAAACTGTGTTTGCGACCCTTTAAATTCCATTGCATTTAAATTTAGGTGCAAATTATCTTTCTATGCGTCTCTTGCCGCTTTCCAAAAAGGGAGAACGGTGGTGGCGGTGTGTGGTTGGAGACATTGTCCTGGATACGTATGTGTGTGGTGGCTCTTGAAGCACTGACTCCAGCAGCAGTCCACTCCTTGTGAATCTCCCCCAAATTTAGGAAAGGCCTTTTCTTAACAATCCTATCAAGGCTGCAGTTCTCCCTGTTGCTTCTTCACCTTTTTCTAACACCCTTTTTCCTTCCACTCAACTTTCCATTAATATGCTTTGATACAGCCTGGTGAACAGCCAGCTTCTTTAGCTATGAACTTTTGTGGATTACCCTCCTTGTGGAGTGTGTCAATGACAGCCTTCTGGACATCTGTCAAGTCAGCAGTCTTCCCCATGATTGTGTCGCCTACTGAACCAAACTAAGGGACCTTTTTAAAGGCTTAGGAAGCCTTTGCAGGTGTTTGGGTTAATTATTCTAATTTTCTGAGATAATGACTTTTGGGTTTTCCTTGGCTATAAGCCATAATCATCAACATTAACATAAATAAACACTTGAAAAAGTTCACTCTGTTTGTAATGACTCTATATAATATATGCGTTTCACTTTTTGAATTGAATTACTGAAAAAAAACAACTTTTTGATGATATTCTAATTTATTGAGATGCATATACATACAGTACAGACCAAAAGTTTGGACACACCTTCTCATTCAAAGAGTTTTCTGTATTTTCATGACTATGAAAATTGTAGATTCACACTGAAGGCATCAAAACTATGAATTAACACATGTGGAATTATATACTTAACAAAAAAGTGTGAAACAACTGTAAATATGTCCTATATTCTAGGTTCTTCAAAGTAGCCACCTTTCGCTGTGGTGGCCGTAACCATTGACTACAGATGGTAAACAAAGAGAAGATAGAAGGTCAGAAATAAAGAAAAGGAGGCATAATCGTTAATCACATGTATTTGGTAATTTGCTTGTGGTAACATGGACAACTAAATAATTGAGACTTCAGAACATGGTATAACCCCTTTAAGTTCTCAATCTGCCTCTGCATGCAGGTATACGGCCTCTATATCAAAGCTTTCTTCAAGAAAGCAATTTTGCAACCTTTGTGCCCCATTCTATCCGAACTCCCGGAGATCAAGACCAAAATACAGCAGATAGGAGCCAGAGTGGAGGGCCTGGAGACCACATGCACCACCATCTTTGCTCACTTAGTGGCTCTGGTATCTCAAACCATAGATCCTCAGCACATATCAACAAGTCCATGATCCTCACAGAGGACCAGGAAAATAGGAGCAGAAGGAAGAACATCTGAATAAGGGCTGGTTCACACGGCCGTTGTATTGCGGGCCCGCAATACTACGGGTGACGCCCGGCGTGTGTTCCGCAATTTGAGGAACACATGGCCAGGCGCCCCGTTCCAAATGCCTATTCTTGTCCGCTGTTGCGGACAAGAATAGGACATGTTCTATAATTTTTTGAGATGTAATTTGTGGACTTTTATCTTTTGTCGATGCCTCCAGGTTCTTAACAACTGCTAAAGAGAAGCCTCAGGTGTGCAACGACAGCTAAGAACACATCATGTATTAAGACATCAGACCATTTTTACTGGCCAAAAGAATAAAGAATTATTCTGTCTCTCTTGGAACAGCTGTGTCAGAAGAATATATCTTACTCCTCTTCTTCGACTGTCTATCCTGCGTAATGGCTGCAGACTGCGTTAGACATCCCGGCACTTGAAATGCCGTCATGGCTGCCAGCAAAGTACACTACCATCATTCTGCCTATATCTCACAAAGTACCATGGAACCTCCTTCCCAAAGGAAAGTGGCTGATGGCTGACAAGCTGCCATCCAAGACCATATACGACCCAGCCTGAAATGGGTCCCGTTGGTGCTTTTTGACAACTGGTTGAGATTGCTTTACCATTTGCAGCCTGATCACTGAAGATCCATAAGAGCCCTCTTACTGATACCAAACTGTTCATGTTTCCTGGTATGTACTTTATTTTTTGCCTGGGACTTGTTCACTGTACTACTGATGCAGAACCTGATTCAGCCAGCTATTCTGTACATTGTGGACCTCAATTTGCGGTCCCCAAAGCACAGGCATCATCCATGCAGATGGGGCAGATGGATTCAGACCCATTCAACTTGAATGGGTCTGAGATCTATCCGCACCGCAAAAAAATAGAACACCTCCAGCATTGGCAAATGTGTGGTGATCACCTTGGCTCTCTCTCACATTTGATGGTCATGCCCTTTGGCAGCAAATTGAAAAGGTTTTACAGAAGATATACACTCCTTCACTCCACCTCACCATCGAGATCATAGTGTTAGCTAAACTGAGTTCCACATACAGGCCTTCTAAAGGATACCTACTTACCCATCTTCTAGCTGCTGTGAAAGCTTTAATCTCCTTACACTGGTTGAGCCAGCCACTCTCCTCTTTTCAGGAATCTATTACAAAGGTCAACCAAATTTTGCCAGAGTGAGGAGCTCTCCAGTTTGCAGAATAGGGTGAGGGGTACATATATTAAATGGTTGTCCCCATGGACCCAATATTAATTGGGCCTCAATCCGACCCTTCCTTTAAGCCTTGAGGTGGGAGGACAGACCCTCCATCCTGACCCACATTGATCTATGCTAATATATGTTGATCTCCTGTTATTATATACCTTGTGATTATTGGTAGATTCTGTGGTTCAGAAACACATGACTCTTACCTGAACTATTTAAGAAGACATTCCCCCCCACCTTTCTTCTTTCTATCATTCTAGCGGTTTATTTTGTAACTATTCACATTGCCTTTAAGCCTTTTATGTGGACGGTTTATGTAATTCTCTTGTCTATATATTTGAGAGAGGTTGTTCTTTGGTTTCTGCAATTTTATTGAATAAATAAAGACTATATAAAAAAGAAAGAATCTCACACACTGGCTGAACATTTTCTTGGTAAAAGAACATCTGGCATTCCTTGGCCATTCTGAGAGGTCTTACCACTGCTACTGTCAGCGGGCTCCGTGCACTCTGTTTGCCATATGTGTAGCACATTCTACTGAGCAATATTTCTCTGTGCTGTCCTACACTTGACCACTGGAGGCTGCTAGTGGGTAATGAGTAACCTAGAGGAAATAGAAGCTGGGAGTCAGAGTCTTAAAGAGGCTCTGTCACCCTGTTCTAACCTATGTATATTAATACATAGGTTAATAGGGGCAGTTTTCCTATGAAGGCACATACCTGAATAGCAGAGTATAAAGCAGCGGTTGAGGAGAAATCCTTACTTTAAAAATTATGCTAATGAGCCTTCGGAGCACCGGGGGGGGGGCGGGCTCTTTCCTTCCGAGCACTGGTTCTTCACCGCCCTCCCGGCTCCGAGGCTCGCCCCCCTGCCTAAGTGCACGCCCCTTCGTTGAGTGATTGACAGCGCTAGACCGTTCGATCTAGCGCTGAAATCCCGCGCCTGCGCATTGTAATCGTGCCCGGCGCATGCGCAATAGTGCTTGCAGTGCCGAACACTGCAAGCGCCTCCATTCATTTGCGCACGCGCCGTCACTTCCCTGAACCCGGAAGTGACGGCGCTATTAACCTATGTATTAATATACATAGGTTAGAACAGGGTGACAGAGCCTCTTTAAGGTCTTTTTACACTGACCCAATCACTGTCAGATCATCAACGGAGATAAGTTCTGCCTTTTTTTTTTTTTTTTTTTCTGACTATGCATGCAGCAGTCACCTCTGCTGTTTGGGGACAAGCGAAAGATACAACAATCTCTTGTCCCCATAGAAAATCATTGTTCTGGCACAGCAGATCATTGTTTATATCACTGTCAGAAAATCTGTGGAGGTGACTGCTACATTTACAGATTGCCTGGCAACTTAGACTCCTTTCATCAGGTTGGCCGCTCCTTATGTCATATAAAGGTTTGCTTTGACATACCATAGGGAACATATTGGTGTGTTTCTCACAAGTCTAGTGACCTTTGCAGCCTTCTCAGTGTTCTTCCCTGGATGTCCTCCTAGCCAGGGACAGTTGGCCAAAATACCAAATATCCAAATAACACAGTGTAGCTCAATATACTGCCCCAAAAGCTGGCCCTCTGTGGTGACCATTAATAGCTACCATTTTCTGTCCTCCTTCTCCAGTTGTCTTTGATTAAGATATGGAGCAGGGGCTTAGGAGGTGAGGTGTGGACTACTGCAGTTGAATTAAGGAGGGCATATGTGGTACCTGATTCTCACAGTGTTAATGTCACGCTCGGGTGTGGGGGGAAAAGCCACACCGAGCGTATGAGGGATGGGAACAGACAAAACCAGGGAACTGGTCACCTCCTGCAGGGGACCCTAAGACTAGGCCCTAGCTGGCTACCAGTATGAACTAACCCGGGTGGTAGGAAAGCTCATACACAGGAACCTAATCTGAATAAACCCTAGAACACCCTGCAGTCTAATGACACAAGAGAGTAACCTGTTCCTCCAAGCGTAAGGAGGAACAGGAGACTCAAACAGGAATAACCAAAGGAAGGGAAAACACTTAACTTCAAGTAGAACTCAGCAACAGGATCTCAGCCGAGATCCACACCACTCTCAACCAGGTATGTAGCAGATGCAAACCGCAAGGGATACTGGGAGAGGAAGAGGTAAGTAGGAGACAGCTAATTGCCCAGCGGCAACAGCTGAGGGAAAGGGGTGTGGTGAACAGCACCCAAACCACAGGGAATAGCCTGTCAAACCTGTCACTTAGAAAGCCGCGCAGAACGTCTGATTCCAGACGCAAGACCACTCGTGACATTACCCCCCCTTTTACGGGTGACCTCCGGGCACCCAGGACCAACTTTATCAGGGTGACACCTGTGAAAGGCTTTTACCAAACGACTGGCATTCACGTCAGATGCCGGTACCCATGACCTCTCCTCAGGACCATAACCCTTCCAATGAACCAGATATTGAAGGGTCCCACGAAGAACTCGAGAATCAATGATCTTGACAATCTGAAATTCCAAATTACCATCCACCAAGACAGGCGCGGGTGGCAAGGGAGATGGCTCCAGAGGTTCAACATACCTCTTCAACAAACATCTGTGAAACACATTATGGATTTTCAGGGCCTGCGGAAGTTCAAGACGAAATGCTACAGGATTAATAATGGCCGTGATTTTATATGGGCCAATAAATCTTGGACCCAACTTCCATGAAGGAACTTTCAACTTAATGTTCCTAGTAGACAGCCACACAGAATCACCCACATTTAGGTCCGGACCATTCATGCGTCTCCTGTCAGCCACATGTTTGTACTTGTTACCCATATTTATCAAGTTACTTTGAATTTTTCGCCATATGGAAGACAATGATGACGAAAAACGCTCTTCCTCAGGAATACCAGAAGTATCAGAACCACAAAATGTGCCAAACTGCGGGTGAAAGCCATATGCACCAAAAAATGGTGACTTACCAGTGGAGTCCTGTCTGCGATTATTTATGGCAAACTCAGCCAGAGACAAAAACGAGGACCACTCCTCCTGGTTCTCAGAGACAAAGCATCTCAAATAAGTCTCCAGATTCTGATTGGTACGCTCAGTCTGTCCATTCGTCTGGGGATGAAAGGCAGAGGAGAAAGACAGTTGTACCCCGAGCCGAGTACAGAACGCCCTCCAGAATCTGGACACAAACTGAGTCCCACGATCAGAGACAACGTCAGTGGGAATGCCATGAAGTTTCACAATATTGTCAACAAACACTTGTGCAAGAGTTTTAGCATTGGGGAGTCCAGGTAATGCAATAAAGTGCGCCATTTTACTAAAACGATCTACAACCACCAGAATAACTGTCTTACCAGACGACTCAGGCAGATCAGTGATGAAGTCCATGGATAGGTGAGTCCATGGTCTGGACGGGATGGGTAATGGAAGTAGGGGTCCAGAGGGACGAGTATGTGTCACCTTAGAGCGTGCGCAGACACTACAGGCTGACACATATTCCTCAACACACTTACGCAGACCTGGCCACCAGAATCTACGAGAGATGAGGTCGACAGTGGATTTACTCCCAGGGTGTCCCGCAAGCACCGAAGAATGATGCTCCTCAAAAACCTTATAACGCAAATCAGAAGGAACAAACAACTTCCCGGGAGGGCAAGACTCCGGCGCATCTCCCTGGGCCTCAAGCACTTTAGCCTCAAGATCAGGGTAAAGAGCGGATATCACCACTCCTTCAGACAGTATAGGGCTAGGATCTTCAAAATCACCACCCCTGGGAAAACTACGTGACAAGGCATCCGCCTTCACATTCTTAACCCCAGGACGGTATGTGACAATGAAATTGAATCTGGTGAAGAACAAAGACCATCTGGCCTGCCTCGGATTAAGTCGTCTAGCCGACTCCAGGTAAGCCAGATTTTTGTGATCAGTGAATACCGTGATTGGATGATTCGCCCCTTCCAACCAATGACGCCATTCCTCAAAAGCCAACTTAATGGCCAGTAACTCTCGGTTACCCACATCATAATTTCTCTCCGCCACAGAGAGTTTCTTCGAAAAAAAAGCACATGGGCGCCATTTACCAGGTGACGGGCCCTGTGATAACACAGCTCCTACCCCCACATCGGATGCGTCAACCTCCACAATGAAAGGTTGTGACACATCTGGCTGCACCAATATAGGGGCAGAAGAAAAGCACTCCTTTACAGCAGAGAAGGCTTGCAATGCTGCATCAGACCACACAGAGACATCCGTCCCTTTCTTAGTCATGTCAGTTAAGGGTTTAACCATAGTCGAATAGTTCTTAATAAATTTTCGGTAATAGTTGGTGAACCCCAAAAATCGCATAAGAGCCTTCAGATTTTCAGGTCGGTCCCAGTTCAGAACAGCACAGACCTTCTCTGGATCCATACGAAAACCTGAAGATGAAAGCAGGTATCCTAAGAATTGCACCTCATGTACAGCAAAAGCACATTTCTCTAATTTTGCATACAACTTGTTATCTCTTAAGATTTGCAACACCTGCCTCACGTGATCCTGATGTGTCACAATATCTGGAGAATAGATTAGTATGTCATCCAAATACACGACTACAAACCTCCCCACAAGATGATGAAAAATGTCATTAACAAAATGCTGGAAGACAGCAGGAGCATTGGTCAACCCAAAAGGCATGACCAGGTTCTCAAAGTGGCCCTCAGGAGTGTTAAAGGCCGTCTTCCATTCATCCCCTTCCTTGATCCTGACCAAATTATATGCCCCCCTTAAGTCCAACTTGGAGAACACCTTGGCATCCACAATCTGGTTAAACAAGTCAGGAATCAAAGGAAGGGGGTACGGATCACGGACAGTAATCCTATTGAGCAGGGGCGGATTGGCCGATGCACAGTGGGCCGCCTTACCCGACATTCCACTCCTTATTGTCTTTACTGTGTTTTAAATACATATTTTGAAGGCTGCCTTCCGTGTACATCAGAACTTTCCATCCGGTCTGATGTACAAGGACCTGGCAGGGAGCCGAAGCGCACAGCATTAAAAACATTTTCAGGCCAAGGACCTGAAGCTCCCAGCGTCAGGAACGTCACATGACACACAAGTGCTGTGACTTACTCCAGCCTAGCCCCGCACTGGCAGTTGTAGGGACAGTGAAGCTCCGCCTTCCTCCTGTGACCTGCTCCCGTGGTAATTCTCCTGCTGAGACCGGCAGCAGAGTGAGGAGTCACCCTGTCTGGCTGCCTCAGAAGATGCTCCTAGCTTGTCAGCTGCAGCACACAGCCCCCTTCTGTCCATGCAAGACCCCAGCTTCTCTGGTAATTGGTGTGGTGCACTGCTGACAAAATAATATATTGTGCATGATGTGTGTGTGTGTGTTTATGTACATATATACACAGCATATCATGTTATCTATGTGTGTGTGTGTGTGTGTGTGTTTATGTATATATACACAGCATATCATGTAACATGTTATCTATATGTAATGTAGTAGTGTACACAGTGTATTATAATGAATTACTAGTACATTACATATAGATAGCATGTTATACATAGCATGACATACTGTATATATACAATATACAAGCTAGTAAGATAATGCATCACAATACACTGTGTATACTACTACATTACTAGTACTTTGCATGTTACATGACATTGTAAAAAATAACATATGTACAGACACAGTACATATACAGTATGTTATGTAACAAGTCATATATATGTAATGTAAAAGATAAGTAAGTAATGTAGGAGTATACAGAGTGTATTATAGTGCATTTCATTACTAGTACATTACATAGAAATAACATGACATACTATGTATGTCTATTAATATATGTGTGTGTAAATATACACATATAGGCCTCTTTCACATGACAGTATTTTTTGCGGGCTCCGATCTGCATTTTTCACATATAAAATGTGGACCCATTCATTTCTATGGGTCCGCAAAAAATACTGAGAGCATACTGTGTGCTGTCCGCATCCGTATGCCCATTCCGTAGCCCCGCAAAAAAAAAAATAGAACATGTCTTATTCTTGTCCGTTTTGCAGACAAGGATAGGCATTGTTACAATGGATCCGCAAAAAAAAATGGATGCCATACGGACGACATCCGTTTTTTTTGCGGATCCGCAATTGCAGTCCACAAAACACAACGTTCGTGTGAAAGAGGCCATACTGTGTAAAAAAAAATAAAATATATATATATTTAACACGTCATGTTAAAAGTGTGACAATAACAATGTTCATGCTGCCTAAACTATCCAGTAAAAACACACATATGTTATCCATCAGAGACAACTACTTGTCATACATATATGCTCAAAATGGGTCAAGATTGTGATGTGAATGCATGACTGAAATACTGCAGATTTTTTTTGCAGCGGAAAATCTGCAGTATTTCTACTGGAAATCCACTGCAGAGAAGAACACCATATGTTGTGCTTTTTGTTCTGGCCTTTGTTGCAGAGGATTTTACACAGATTTCACTGCACTGCAATAGGTGGAATCTGCTATGAAAATAAAATCTGCAGATTTTCCACACAAAAAAATCTGCAATGGCAGATCAGCAGTATATGAGTCACCTCCTCACTCCCTTCTCCATATCTTAGAGACAACTGGAGGAGAAGAATGAGGACATACTATGGCAGCTGGCACTGTCCACCACATTTTGGGGGTCATTTATTAAGACTAGATTGAGTAGAGAAAAGTTGCAGATTGCGGCACAAAGAACCTTTTTGCCACAATCTGCGACAAAAATACACCTAACATAGACGTATTTCTCTTAGTAAATAACCCCCTTTGTGTTGCTGGGGTATTTGGTTCTTCTGAGGTTGTGCTGCACTACAGTATTGCTAGCACCACCTACTTATGTTGATCCTGCCTACTTGTGTTGGCCCCACCTTCTTTCCATTTGGACCCGCCCACAATATGGGGCCACTTTTATTTTTTTCCAGGGCCACTTTAAGTTCCCAATCCGCCCTTGCTATTGAGTTCACGGAAATCCAGACAAGGCCTAAGGGATCCGTCCTTTTTTTTAACAAAAAAGAACCCTGCTGCCACAGGAGATTTGGAAGGCCTAATATGTCCTTTGGCCAAACTCTCAGCAATATATTCCTTCATGGCCGTTCTCTCAGGTCCAGAAAGGTTATACAGCCTAGATTTAGGCAATCTTGTTCCAGGGATAAGATTGATAGGACAAATCGTATTCCCGGTGAGGGGGTAAATCCTGACATCCACCTTCAGAAAATACATCAGAGAAATCCGATATAAAAGAAGGAAGAGTCTTAGTGGTTAAAGCAGAAAAAGATGTATTAAGGCAATTGTCAACACAATAATCGCCCCAATCCACAATTTGTCTAGTATGCCAGTCAATGGACGGATTATGTTTGCTTAACCACGGTAAACCCAGAACCACAGGAGCAGGAAGACCTTCCAACACAAAACATGAAATAAGCTCCTGATGAAATTCACCCACTCTTAATTTGATATCATGCACCATCTGAGACAAACACTTCTGAGATAGAGGTGCAGAATCAATGGCAAACACAGAAATCCTCTTATCCAAAGAACTTGGTGACAATCCATGCATACGGACAAACTGAGCATCAATCAAGTTCACCCCTGCCCCGCTGTCAATAAACACCTCAATTTTCACAACCTTTGATTCTAGCGCCACCTCGGCAGTCAGGAGAAAACGGGTACTGCAGGATGAAGACAAATGCACATTTTCAGTCTCCCTACCCACTCCACCAAGAGTGAGATGAGAATTCAACGCCCCCTTTTCTTTTCTCTCCTTTAGAGATAGGAAGCATGGACATACATTGATAAAGTGTCCTTTCTGACCACAGAAAAAACACACACCCTTTTTATTACCAAGATGATTGCGGGTGGCTACAGGAGTGGCTCCCCCTAATTGCATAGGTTCATCCCCAGACATCAACCTAGGGGAATATTCACCCAAAGTATCATAGGAAGCTGGTACACTATGTGATAGTACGTCCTGAGAGCGGGGGCCCCTAGATCGCTCTCTCAGGCGCCTATCCATGCGTACAGCAAGAGACATAGCGGCTTCCAAAGACACAGGGGTTTCCTGAAAGGCCAAAGCGTCCTTCAGCCTTTCAGACAAACCTTGACAGAATTGGCTACGTAAAGCCGGATCGTTCCATTCAGTATTGGTCGCCCACCTCCGAAACTCAGAGCAATAAGTCTCAACCGGCCGCTCACCCTGACAAAGGTTACGTATCTGGGTCTCCGCCAGGGAGATACGATCCGGGTCATCATAGATAATCCCTAGGGTCTTGAAAAATTCATCTACCGACCGGAGAGACAGCGATCCGGCCGGTAGAGAAAAGGCCCATGACTGTGCATCCCCTTTAAGCAGCGAGATGACCACACCAACCTTCTGTTCCTCATTACCAGAAGAATGTGGACGCAGTCTGAAATACAATTTGCACGCCTCCCTAAATAGAACAAAATTATCACATTCCCCAGAAAATCTATCCGGGAGGGGGACCTTAGGCTCCAAACAGGCCTGACACTTAGCACCCCCAGAACCACCAGCCTGTGGTCTCTGAATCTGGTTGCGGATGTCAGCCACCTCCAAGCTGAGTCCCTGCAGCCGTTCAGCCAGTGTAGCAATAGCATCCATGTCAGCACAAAAATGACATAAATTTTTGTTAGTGGCGGTTTATAATGTCACGCTCGGGTGTGGGGGGAAAAGCCACACCGAGCGTATGAGGGATGGGAACAGACAAAACCAGGGAACTGGTCACCTCCTGCAGGGGACCCTAAGACTAGGCCCTAGCTGGCTACCAGTATGAACTAACCCGGGTGGTAGGAAAGCTCATACACAGGAACCTAATCTGAATAAACCCTAGAACACCCTGCAGTCTAATGACACAAGAGAGTAACCTGTTTCTCCAAGCGTAAGGAGGAACAGGAGACTCAAACAGGAATAACCAAAGGAAGGGAAAACACTTAACTTTAAGTAGAACTCAGCAACAGGATCTCAGCCGAGATCCACACCACTCTCAACCAGGTATGTAGCAGATGCAAACCGCAAGGGATACTGGGAGAGGAAGAGGTAAGTAGGAGACAGCTAATTGCCCAGCGGCAACAGCTGAGGGAAAGGGGTGTGGTGAACAGCACCCAAACCACAGGGAATAGCCTGTCAAACCTGTCACTTAGAAAGCCGCGCAGAACGTCTGATTCCAGACGCAAGACCACTCGTGACAGTTAATTATTGTTGAGAGCTCATTATGTAGCCAGTCAGCGGCAGAGAGGAGTGCTTGGGCAGCCCCTGGGCATCGGCCCACCGGGAAATTTCCCTGTAAGGTCTATAGCCAATCTGCCACTGCTCCAAGCATTCTCACATTACCACAAGTATATACTATGCAAAGCGCACCAATGAGCGCTTGTTCATCAGGTGATCGTGTTTTTCTGCAGTCATGGAAAATCATAGTTTCTGCACAGCAGATTGTGGTGTGTAAACTCATGGTGCTGTCAGAATGCTAAGAGGACGTCCAGTCAAGGACACTGAGAAAGCTGTTATGGTCACTAGATGTTGTCAGAAGCACACCACCATGTCCCCTGTTATGTCAAAGGAAACCTTTATATAACGTAGGAAGTGACTTACCTGATGAAAGGAGTGTAAGGCTACTTTCACACTAGCGTTATGGAATTCCGGTATTGAGCTTCGTCATAGGGGCTCAATACCGGAATAAAACGCTTCAGTTTTGTCCCCATTCATTGTCAATGGGGACAAAACTGAACTGAAGACAACTGAATGCTCCTGAAAGCATTCAGTTCAGTCTTCAGACTGGAGAGCAAACCGCAACATGTTGCTGTTTGCTCTCCGTACTAGTTATCCACACCTAAACGGATCCAGAATGACCCCCAATGCAAGTCAATGGGGACGGATCCGTTTGGTGTGGACACACTTGTAAACGGATCCATCCTCCATTGACTTTCAATAGAGGTTATTCCGGATCCGTTTAAAAGATAATACAACCGGATCCGGAATTACGGATCCACAAGGTTGTATTATTCAGTACGGATCCAGCGGGTCCCTTCACCCGCCGGATCCGTACTAACGCTAGTGTGGAAGTAGCCTACGTTGCCACACAAAATGTAAATCCAGTACTGCTTATAAACAATCACTTGTATACAACCTGAATACATTCTCCTGATAAGAGGAGATGAGCCTGCCATGTTTTAGGTTGATGACTGCCAAACCCTGTGACTCTTAGGCTACTTTCACACTGGCGGCAGGCCTGATCCGGCAGGTGAAGGGTGCTGCCGGATCAGGCCTGCCGCAGTGACATGTGTGGAGCCGGAACCGCGCTCCGGCCCCACACATGTCACACAGTACATACATATACATACACATAAACATACACACACATAAAGACATACAAACACACATACATACTTACATGCTCCCCGGCAGGTCTTCGGAGCGTCAGGACGGCTCACACAGGTCACGATTCCCCACAGCGCCCTCTGCTGGGCGCCTGGTGGAATCGTCATCTGACGATTCCACCAGGCGCCCAGCAGAGGGCGCTGTGGGGAATCGTGACCTGTGTGAGCCGTCCTGACGCTCCGAAGACCTGCCGGGGAGCATGTAAGTATGTATGTGTGTTTGTATGTCTTTATGTGTGTGTATGTTTATGTCTGTATGTGTCTATGTGTACCCGGATCCGTAATGGACTCCATTGAAAGTCAATGGAGGGCGGATCCGGTTACCATTATGGTCACACCAGACGGATCCACCCCCATTGACTTGCATTGGGGGTCATTCCGGATCCGTCTTGGTGCGGATGCCTGGACCGGAGAGCAAACCGCAGCATGCTGCGGTTTGTTCTCCGGTCTGAAGACGGAACGGAATGCTTTCAGGAGCATTCCGTTGTCTTCAGTTCAGTTTTGTCCCCATTGACAATGAATGGGGACAAAACTGAAGCGTTTTATTCCGGTATTGAGCCCCTATGACGGAACTCAATACCGGAATTTTAAAACGCTAGTGTGAAAGTAGCCTTACATTGATAGAAGTTTTATGTACACATGTTATCAGTACAGTAAACTGCATTTTATGATGTTGCTACACCCCGTCTTGAAGCTACAGTGCCTGGACAGCTTTCATCCAAGTCCTCTTTTCTCCTTATACAGCTTAGAGCTTTTAGCTTTGAAACTTTAGGGTGGCATGGACTCACAAATGATATAAATAGCTGCAATCTTCAGACATTCTATTCATTAAATCCGTCCTGAGAGAGATCTATACAAATGTTTTACACATTAATGGGCTAGACTGAACAGAGCGTGGGATGAGATAAAGCACCTATCTTTTCTAACAGTGTAATAAGTAGTCTGCATCACTCGTTAGTTCTGCTAATTACGATTCTCTCTGTCATTTAGTATAAGGAATCTAGTAATATGTACGTGCATTACTTTTAATGTGTATAGTGTATCACTGATGTGGTATATAATGAAAGGTTATGTCAGTTTATATCCTCAGATATGGTACTGTATGTTGGGGTAAATTCAGTTATTAAGACACCAATGATTTATTTATAAGATCTCCTAATAAGCTGAATAGTACATTGCACACAGTGGCGTAGCGACCGGGCCCCTAAGCCAGGGGGGCCCGAGGGCCCCCCTTGCCACTTGCAGGGCCGTACTGCCAATTAGGCAGGTGCGGCGCGGCCCTGCGCACAGTTGGGGGCGGCGGCGGGGCAGAGGGAGATGAGCGCTTCCATTGTGGAAGCACTCATCTCCATAGTCATCTGCGGCGATACAGATGCCTGTACTGCGGGGCAGGGGAGGGAGAGGCGTCTCCCCTGCCCGTTCCTCTGATAGGCTGCAGGAACTAGGCCTGCAGCCTATCAGAGGCCGCCTCAGGCGGCGCGATAACGTCATTGCGCCGCCTGAGCCGTACAGCGCGGGACACAGGCCGGAAGAGGCCTGCATCGCATCGCTGCCAGCTCCATGGAGGTAAGTATAAGTGTTTATTTTTTTTTATTGTTGCAGTCCCGGACTGGAGCTCTATTGGGGGCACTGGGGGCATTTTT
This sequence comes from Rhinella marina, assembly GCA_900303285.1. NCBI lineage: Eukaryota > Metazoa > Chordata > Amphibia > Anura > Bufonidae > Rhinella > Rhinella marina. The sequence continues at coordinate 47,954 of ONZH01025368.1, read as the reverse complement.
ACTGGCACATGGGGGCACTGGGGGCATTTTTACTGGCACATGGTGGCACATAGGGACATTTTTACTGGCATATGGGGGCATTTTTACTGGCACATGGGGGCACTGGGGGCATTTTTACTGGCACATGGGGGCACTGGGGGCATTTTTACTGGCACATGGGAGCACTGGGGGCATTTGTAGTGGCACATGGGAGCACTGGGGACATTTTTACTGGCACATGGGGGCACTGGGGGCATTTTTACTGGCACATGGAGGCACTGGGGGCATTTTTACTAGCACATGGGGGCATTTTTACTGGCAAAAGGGGGCACTGGGGCATTATTACAGGCACTGGGGGTATTTTTACTGGCACATGGGGGCACTGGGGGCATTTTTACTGGCACATGGGGGCATTTTTACCAGTAAAGGGGGCACTGGGGGCATATTTGTTAATGGCACATGGGGGCACTGGGGGCATTTCTTAATGGCACTTGGGGGCATTTCTTAATGGCATGGGAGCACTGGGGGCATTTTTACTGGCACTGGGGCATTTCTTACTGGCACATGGGGGCATTTCTTACTGGCACATGGGGGCACTGGGGCATTTTTACTGGCACTGGGGGCATTTTTACTGGCACATGGGGGCATTTCTTACTGGCCCATGGGGGCACTGAGGGCATTTGTTACTGGCACTTGGGGCATTTTTACTGGCACTTAATGGCATGGGAGCACTGGGGGCATTTTTACTGGCACTGGGGGCATTTCTTACTGGCACATGGGGGCACTGGGGGGCATTTTACTGGCACTGGGGGCATTTCTTAATGGCACGGGAGCACTGGGGGCATTTTTACTGGCACATGGGGGCACTGGGGGCATTTTTACTGGCACATGGGGGCACTTGGGGCATTTCTTACTGGCACATAATTTGGGGGGCATCTATGGGTGGGGAGGACTTCTTACTGGCACATTATTGGGGTGAAATTTTGGGGGCACTTCTGGCACATTATTGGGGCACTTCTTACTGGTACATTGGAAGCATTATTACTTCTGGGGCACAGTGGGCACATTAGTACTGTTGGGGGCACTATTACTAACAAGTGCACTCTGGCAGAGAATTATTAGTTGGGACTTTGGGGAGCACTATTACTGTGGGAGCACTCTGGCACAGTATCAGCATAGCACAGTTATTTCTGGGGGACGTTATGTTTACACTATTACTGTCAGGGACACTATTTGCTGGGCGCAGTTATTTTAGGACACTGTGTGCCAATAATTATTGGAAGGGCGCTATCTGTGTGGTACTAGTGGCACAGTACTGGGGGTGGTAGGATTATTTGTGGAAAAGTAGTAAACAAAGATTTTTTTCTGTCAAACTGCAGAGATGAGAAATGGCTGAAAAATGGCATCTGGTCTGAAAGGAGAAGATGAGGAAAGAGAAGATATACATCAGAGGAGACGTCATTGGATGCAAGAGGTATGAGGCACTGTATTATACTGGATGTACGAGGTATGGGGTGCTGTATTATACTGGATGTACGAGGTATGGGGCGCTGTATTAGGCTACATTCACATGAATGTTGTGTTTTGCGGTCTGCAAATTGCGGATCCACCAAAAAAGGATGATGTTCCGTATGGCATCCATTTTTTTTGCAGATCCACTGTAACAATGCCTATCCTTGTCCGCAAAATGGACAAAAATAGGAATGGACATACAGATGCGGACAGCACACAGTGTTCATTGAAGTGAATGGGTCCGCATCTGAGCCGCAAAATATGCAGATCGGAGGCTGCAAAAACAACTGTCGTGTGAATGTAGCCTTACCCTGTATGTTCTGTAGTGATATACGTAATGTTAGGAGGGAAAAGGTTAGGGTGAGAATTTGGCATGGGGGGGTTCATTTTTTGACTTGGCCGGCAGAAAAGCTAGGTGCACCAGCGCTGAGGGAAGGGGGGCCCAAGCTGACCTCTTGCACCAGGGCCCATGAGCCTTTAGCTACGCCCCTGATTGCACCCAATGTGCCAAGTGGGGGGCAAAATGAGATAGAGAGACTGATATCCCCAGCCTCACTTCACACACAGCTGAAAATGTTGCTGAAAAAAAAGGAATGCAGTAAAAATACACCTGAATTTCAGAGGCTGTCGTACACTATTGTGGTCATATATTAAACATAAATACAACTAAATTAGACATATTTCTGGCGCAGATTGCTGTGCAATGGTCCTTTGCGTCGCAATCTGCAACTTCTTCCTTCTCATGCCAGGTCTAAAAAACTGGGCGAGGCAGGGAATGGGACAGGCCAGTATGCCTGTCTCATTTACCATTTTCTAAGCCTGTTTTAGGTGTAGAAAATGGTCTAAATGTAAGACAGCTCGGAAGCTGTCTTACATTTAAAAGCGGTGGGGCAAGGTCAGTTTTGTTTACATCTTCACCATTCTGGGCAGAGGCTTCTGCCTAGCAGTGATCCCAGTGACGTCACCAGCACAAATGGGCGGTCTATAGCGTTGCCCTGCCCTAGGCTCTAAAACAGTCTAGGGCAGCGCTATAAAACCGCCCATTTGTGCCCGTGACATCCCCGGGATCACTGCTAGGCAGAAGTCTCCACCTAGCATACTCTTGTGAAGCCCAGTACGTCACCGGTGGTAAAGAAAAAGTCGGGCAATGGGGAGCATCTGAGCAAGAAATGCTCAATGCTTCACTCATAAACGCTAAATGAGTGAAGATGAGTTTATGCCCGGGTTCAGCTCTGAACCCGGACAACCCCTTTAAGGGGGTGGTTTCGCTTCAGCAATGGCATTATTGACCGCTCATATCCAGGGGTTATGGCCACCCTGCAGTCTGTGATTGTGCACTATAGGAAATAGGATAGGCTGGTGCTTTTTCCTATTGTCTGCAAGCATGGCCACTGCGGCTGGATTGCAGGGTGGTCATAAGCCCTGTATATGAGCAGTGTATAATGTGATGGAAAAATGAATCAAAGAGTCAATATGCACAATCACAATACATTAGTAAGTGCCTTGTTTTACCTTTCTCTACATGATAAATGCAATTTGCAAAAGTAAGACAATCTATTTAACAAAGCAATTGGGGGGGGGTCTAAATGCCTTAGAATATATAAAGTTGTTTTCCAAACACATGATAGGCAAACTGACACAGCACAACACTATTATTTTCAGTATATTAGGATGCAACTTTTTTACGCGATTTCCAGGAGGACTAATTACAGGATACAAGACAAATGCAGTGTAAAGCTAGTTGAAATAAATAAAATATATGTGGACATATCACTAAGATATCCAGAAGTAATCAATTAAAAATATTTTTTTAAAAATATGGGTGTTAGTCCAAATGTTAAGTTTATAAGTGATATTAGCTCATTCCAATTACACATTTCATTCATCTTATAAACAGTGAAATGTCTGTAGTGTGACAAGTGAGGCAACAAAAGGATATATGTTCTTCATTTGTAAGATTCATGTATGAATAGAGGTCCTTTAAATGAAAAACAGAAGCTGTGTACAATTATGCCTGGGAACATGCTCATACCCACTTCTGTCTACCAAAGACGTCATTCCAAAGATAATGATCTAGTCGTCGTTTTTTTCCCATATATTTTTTGTTTCTTTAACGTAATAATTTCAATCAAATAATGAACTAAAAAATGGGGGTTGGATCATTATCTCCATTATGAAATTTGTATGCTTAACATCACTGGTGCTCCTGGCACATTAACCACAAATTTCCACTTGGAAGAAGACTTCTAAGATGTATTCAGTTTATACTGATTGGATAGTTAAAGGTTATGTTCACAAAAATATGTAACTACTATAGCCTACTGTGATGTATATACAGCTCCTGTGCAGACTTATATGTCTCATCATATAAGGTGAACATGGTATCTGAGTTGCAGGCAGCATGTTATACAGAAGGAGGAGCTGAGCAGACTGATATATAGTTTTATGGGAAAAGATTCAGTATAATTGACAGATTTCCCTTTATGAGTGTGTATACAGAGATAGCTGTCAATCACTGATAGGACCTCTGCCTTCACTTCAAAGCCCAGAATGAGCAGGAATTTAAATGAATGAAATAAAAGTTATACTGAATCTTTACCTATAAAACTATATATCAATCTGCCCAGCTTCTCTTGCTGTATAACATGCAGCCTGCAAATTGCACTGCATTTTCATGGTGACAAGTTCCCTTTAAGGCAAAAGGATACTTTTGGTTAGCAAAAAAATATCTAAACAGATACTGTGAAGTACCAATAAGTACAAAATTGATTTCAGTGTCTGGCGGACCCCTCTGACTTAACGGCCCTTCACATGGGCCGAGAATCGCATAGATCATTGCTAATGAGCATTCATAGTAACACTCATTCACGATGATCTACTACACTCATTCACGATTATGTAAATGTACTTCCGATTACCTGATGAATGAACGAAATGCTCGTTCATCAGGTAATTGGATCGTTTCGTGAACACAAATATCCTTGTTTCCCGACGGCAGATCGTGCTGTGTAAATACGATCTGCTGCCAGGAAACATTGAGTCAGTATGGGGAAAAGCAATGGCATTAGCGGTTGCTCCTCCCCATTCTCTGGAGGAGATTGCTGCATGTAAATGCAGTGCTCTGCTCCGCTAGCAATCAGCAGATTGTCAGGAAGGAACGCTTTCTTCCCGACAACCTGCTGTAATATTGTCCTGTGTAACGAGGCCTTTAGAACTGGTCCATTGGGGTTTTGTCATGTCTCTATTGTTTCGATGGAAACATAGGTAGACAGCTTGTTACAAGACCTCTGTAATTATCACAGAATACATTTTTACCTGGAGAAGTTGCATCTATTGTGGATCTTAAGGATGCAGCAATTTTTTTTTATCGTTGTCTTTCCAAAAGCCATAAGTTTTCCATTTTTTCATTGACATCGCTGTAAAAGACCGGGCACCCCCTGCTCTGCAGAGGGGAGGGTGTCTGGTCCATAGGGAAACGTCAGAAAATGGTTAGGGAATAGCATGGAGAGGATGTCTGGATGCATCTTGGACTCCAAAGTCGCTGATATTCACGATGATGGGCGACTATTACGCCACTTTTACGGAATGACAAAAATACCCCCCAAAAACCCAAGATAACATCGATTTTACAGGAAATATTTTTAGGAAACATAGATTTACTTGTACGTTAAGCGCAAGTGCTGCCGGAATCGTTTACTTAAAAAATTCGAGTGTTCAAACCAAACCGGGTCGACTCAATACTTGAGCTCTGAATAATGGAATCGGACTCCATGCTGCTGCCACCGCACTTTATCAAACTGTCCCAAATTTCAGTTTGACACTCTGCTGCCAAGCTGACCGAAAAAAAAATTTAAGGGACAGATGCTGCTACCACCGCACTTTAGCAAACTGTCCCAAATTTAAGGGTGACACGCTGATGCCAAGCTGACCGTCGAAAAAATTATATTCTTGATGTGACATTCTGCTGAAGAGCAGACCGTTAAAAATATTTAAATATGACACGCTAATGCCGAGCTGACCATCCAAAAAAATTATATTCTTCATGTGACATTCTGCAGAAGAGCAGATCGTTAAAAAATATTTAAATGTGACACATTGATGTAATGTTGACCGTCCCAAAAAATGATATGACCATCCAAAAAAATTATACTCTTGATGTGACATTCCGCAGAAGAGCAGACCGTTAAAAATATTTAAATGTGACACGTTAATGCCGAGCTGACCATAAAAAAAAAATTATATTCTTGATGTGACATTCCGCTGAAGAGCAGATCGTTAAAAATTTTGAAGTGTGACACGCTAATGCCAAGCTGACCGTCCAAAAAAATTACATTCCTCATCTGACATTCTGCTGAAGAGCAGACCGTTAAAAATATTTAAATGTGACACGCTAATGCCGAGCTGACCGTCCAAAAAAATGATATTCTTCATGTGACATTCCGCTGAAGAGTAGACCGTTAAAAATTTTCAAGTGTGACACGCTAATGCCAAACTTACCGTCCAAAAAATTATATTCTTGATGTGACATTCTGCAGAAGAGCAGACCGTTAAAAGTTTTCAAGTGTGACACACTAAAGCCAGGCTGACCGTCCAAAAAAATTATATTCTTGATGAGACTTTCCGCAGAAGAGCAGACCGTTAAAAATTTTCTAGTGTGACACGCTAATGCCGAGCTGACCGTCCAAAAAAATTATATTCTTGTTGTGACATTCTGCAGAAGAGCAGACCGTTAAAAATTTTTAAGTGTGACACGCTAATGCCGAGCTGACTGTCCAAAAAAATTATATTCTTGATGTGACATTCTGCAGAAGAGCAGACCGCTAAAAATTTTCAAAAGTGACACGCTAATGCCGAGCTGACCGTCCAAAAAAATTATATTCTTCATGTGACATTCCGCAGAAGAGCAGACCGTTAAAAATATTTAAATGTGACACACTAATGCTAAGCTGACCATCCAAAAAAATTATATTCTTCATGTGACATTCCGCAGAAGAGAAGACCGTTAAAAATTTTCAAGTGTGACACGCTAATGGCAAGCTGACCGTCCAAAAAAATGATATTCTTCATGTGACATTCTGCAGAAGAGCAGGCCGTTAAAAATATTTAAGTGTGACACGCTAATGCCAAGCTGACTGTTGAAAAAAAATAATATTCTTCATGTGACATTCTGCAGAAAAGCAGACTTAAAAATATTTAAGTCTGACACTCTAATTCCGAGCTGACCCTCCAAAAAATTTAAAGAGGACCTTTCACCACTCCTGACATGCCTGTTTTAATAACTCCATGCATTCCCCGTGTAATAACAATTCTGGAACATCTATTCTTATGTCTGTGTGTTGTGTCATTTCTTTATTATTTGCACTAGAAGTTATGAATGAATTACTATTTGCCTTCAGTAAAGGAACAGAGGGGAGGTAACCAGTTGGGGGGGTGTACCTGCACAGACTGACTCTAGCCAATCAGTGCTGCAATGTTCAGACTGCAGATACACACCCCCAACTTGTTACCTCCTCTCTGTTCCCTTACTGAAGACAAATAGCAATTCATTCATAACTTCTAGTGCAAATAATAAAGGAATGGCACAACATACAGACATAAGAATAGATGTTCCAGAATTGTTATTACATGGGGAATGCATGGAGTTATTAAAACAGGCATGTCAGGAGTGGTGAAAGGTCCTCTTTAAGGGTGACACTCTGCTGCCCACCTTATAGAAGAAAACATTTAAGGGAGACATGCCGCTTAGCTGAACTTCTAAAACATTAGAAGTGACATGTAGCAGAGCTGAGCGTGTAAAACATTATGGTTGAGTGCCCGCTGGTGAGCTAACAGGCCAAAAAATTATGTTGCAGGCCCAGCTGGTGAGCTGGGCGGCTTACAAATTTGGGTGCAGGCCCAGCTGGTGAGCTGAGCGGCTTACAAATTTGGGTGCAGGCCCAGCTGGTGAGCTAAGCGTTTTAAATGTTATGGTTGAGTGCCTGCTGATGAGCTGACAGGCCCAAAAATTATGTTGCAGGCCCAGCTGGTGAGCTGAGCGGCTAACAAATTCGGGTGCAGGCCCAGCTGATGGACTTCTAGGGCAGCCTAATAAGCTGTTTCATATGATGGAGGAAGAGGACGAGAAGAGGAAGGGGTGCATGATAATACAGTGTATTCAATACACCCTAAAAGCCAGATTTAAGGTTCCTTCATGTTAAGCCGCTTTCCTCTGGTGGAGTACAGAAGTCAGGGACAATCCAGGCCTTGTTCAGTTTGATAAGCGTCAACCTGTCAGCATTGTCAGTTGACAGGCGGATGCACTTATCAGTAATTATGCCCCCAGTGGCACTAAATACCTGCTCAGACAAAACGCTGGCGGCAGGGCAGGCCAGCACCTCCAAGGCGTAGAGCGCCAGTTCGTGCCACGTGTCCAGCTTAGACACCCAATAATTATACACAGAGGGATCGCTGAGGACGTTGACACGGTCATCTACGTACTCCTTTACCATCTTCCAAAACTTTTCCCTCCTTGTCACACTAGGCTGCTCATCAGGGTGAGGCTGCTGACAGGGTGTCATAAAACTGTCCCAGGCCTTGGGGAGTGTCGCCTTGCCTTTGTTGGAACTGCTGTGTGTTCCCCTCGTCTCCCCTCCTCGGGTGGCCAAGGAACTACGTACTCTGCCGCCAGCGTTGTCAGATGGAAATTTGTGGAGCAATTTTTCGACAAGGGCTTTCTGGTATTGCAACATTTTACTTGTCCTCTCCACCACAGGAGTAAGAGATGGGAAGTTCTCTTTGTAGCGGGGGTCGAGAAGGGTGAACAACCAGTAAACCGTGTTGCCTAATATGCGTATAACGCGCGGGTCACGGGAAAGGCAGCCTAGCATGAAGTCAGCCATGTGTGCCAGAGTCCCAATAGACAAGGCTTCGCTCTTCCCCCCAGGAGCATGACTCTCAATATCCTCCTTGTCCTCTTCCTCCTCTTCAGCCCATCCACGCCGAAGAGATGGTGTAAACGTGGTATGCCTACCCTGTGTAGCGGTGGCAACCGTCTCCTCCAATTGGCGCTGAGAAGACGAATTGAGGGTGGTCTGGCTATCACCCTGTGTAGGGTCTTCCCCCATTTCAACCTCTTCCACACGCAGAACATCGGCCTTTATTGTGAGCAACGAGCTTTTTAGTAGACACAGAAGTGGGATGGTTGCGCTGATAATGGCATTATCGCCGCTCACCATCTGTGTAGATTCATCAAAGTTGCGTAACACCTCACAGAGGTCAGATATCCATGCCCACTCGTCATTTGTGAAGAGCGGAAGCTGACTAGAAAGGCGCCAACCGTGTTGCAGCTGGTATTCTACTACTGCTCTCTGCTGCTCACAAAGCCTGCTCAACATGTGTAAGGTGGAATTCCATTGCGTGATCAGGTCGCACAGCAGTCGGTGAGCCGGCAACCGCAAGCGCTGCTGCAGGGTTGCCAGGCCGGCTGAAGCTGTCGGTGACTTGCAGAAATGGGCACACAGGCGACGCACCAGTAGCTAAGACAAATTGGGGTAGGTTTTCAGAAACCACTGAACCACTAAGTTGAATACATGGGCCAGGCATGGTATGTGTGGGAGGTTGGCCAGCTCCAAAGCCGCCAACAATTAGCGGCCGTTATCGGATACAACCATGCCTGGCTGTAGGTTGACTGGCGAGAGCCACAGCTCTGCCTGTTCCCTTATGCCATGCCACAGGTCTATGGCAGTGTGCTGTTTGTCACCCAGGCAAATAAGTTTCAGCACGGCCTGTTGCCGCTTACCGACTGCTGTGCTACACTGCTTCCAGCTACTGACAGAAGTCTGAGTGGTGCTGCAAGATGGCAATTCTGCATGGGAAGAAGTGGAGGAGGAGGTGGAGGAAGAGAAGGAGGGGTTGCACCCGCTACTATAGGTGGCAGCGGAAATCCGGATGGAAGTAGGGCCCGCAATCCTCGGCATGGGTAGCACCTGGGCCATCCCAGGGGACGACTCGCTCCCAGCCTCCGCAACGTTCACCCAGTGTGCCGTCAGGGAAATGTAGCATCCCTGGCCACAAGCGCTTGTCCTTGTGTCAGTTGTTAAGTGGACCTTGCCAGTAACTGCGTTGGTCAGGGCCTGGGTTATGTTTCTAGACACATGCTGGTGTAAGGCAGGGACGGCACACTGGGAAAAATAGTGGCGGCTGGGGACTGCGTAACGAGGGACAGCCGCTGCCATCAGGCTGCGAAAGGCCTCGGTGTCCACCAGCCTAAACTGCAACATTTCCAAGGCCAGCAACTTGGAAAGTTGCGCGTTTAGAGCTATGGCCTGTGGGTGGGTGGTATTTGCGCTTGCGTTCAAATGCCTGCGGTAAGGACATTTGAATGCTGCGCTGGGACATTGAAGTGGACGTGCTGGCTGATGTTTCCTGCGAAGGTCCAGGTGCAGGGCAAGAGGCATCTGGGCCTGCGTCTTGGACAGCACGTAACAGAGGGGAAGAGGAGGCAGTGGTGTGACCTGCAGACACAGATCGTGGACCAAGGCGTTCAGCCCACCTTTTAGGGTGCTCTGCTGACATGTGGCGGATCAAGCTGGTGGTGGTCAGGTTGCTGGTGTTTACGCCCCTGCTCATCTTGGTACGGTTACAAATTACAATCCTTTTATCGTCAGCACTTTCCTCAAAAAACCGCCAGACATCGGAACACCTAACCCTTGGCAAGGGAGCTGGCCGCAAGGGGCTGCTCCGGGGAACAGTTGCGGGCCTGGTTGTCGTGGCCTGCCTTCTGCCTTTTTCCACCCCACTGCCTCTTCCAGCCTGTTGCGCTGCTGCGGATCCCTCCCCCTCTGTACTGCTGTCCTCGCTCGGCTTGCCACATTCCCATGTTGGGTCAGCTATTTCGTCGTCCACCACCTCCTCTTCCACATCCTCACTCTGCTCCTCCTCCTGACAAGAACCTGACTTAAAGGGAACCTGTCATCTCCGAAACACCCCCTGAACTAGAGTAAGAGGTGTATAGTGTAAGTTATGCTGAATCCGAATATGTACGTTTTATCTTCATACTCCCTTCCATTCTGACACTGTGCTCCCACAAACCTGCAGTAAAATGCACTCACTGGACTCCAGTGCTCACTCACATAATGGAGAGGACTCAAAGAAGAGTCCTCTCAGTCCATTTTACTGCTGGTTTGTGGGGAGCACAGCGTCGGAATGGAAGTGAGTACGATGATAAAACTTACATAATCAGATTCAGCATCACTTACACTATACACCGCTTACTCTAGTTCAGGGGGTGTTTCGGAGATGACAGGTTCCCTTTAACTGCGTCTCATCCTCATCCACAACCTCTTGAGACACTAATTGCCCTTGACATATTGGCAACTGTGTATCATCATCATCATCATCCACCTCGGGAGAAAATACTTGTAGTTCCTCACCGTCATCGTCTTCAGACTGTGTTTGCTCAATAGGTTGGGAATCAGGGCACAAGATTTCCTCATGTCCCACTTCAAGCGGCCTTGGCGAGAGGCCCAAGCCAAGGGACGGTGATGAAAAAAAGCTCCTCGGAATATCCCAATGTGGGATCTCTTCTTTGCTCAGACTCTGCATGGTGGGAGGAAGGAGGATCAGGGTGAGAATGCGGTTGCCCAGACTCTTGGCTACTGAGACTGGACTTTGTGGAAGAGGGGGTGGTGCTGAACCAACTGGAAGCATTATCAGCTGAAATCCAACCGACTACCTACTCGCACTGCTGTGGCAACAAGAGTTGCGTCTTGCGCCGCCCTGCAAACTGTGACATGAAGCTAGGAGTTTTGGATGACTTTGTTTCTTGGGCCCTGCCAGCAGGCACAGTTTCACAGCGCCCAGAGCCATGGCCTCTGCGTTCACCATCAGCAGCACGCCCACTTCCCCATCCCCTTTGTGCTCGCCTTGAGCATATTGTATAGTATATATGCAACTTAGTCACAACTACAGTACTGCAGATTTTTATTAACTGTATGATCAGAAAAATTTAAACGAATGTCCAATATTCTGACTTCGCTAACGTTATAGAGCAGCAGCAAATGAGGAACTTAATTGTATTAAATATAGACATCAGCTACAGAGACTTTTGAACGGTTGTAATATGCTGTGCACCTAGCGTTACTGACAGGGCACACCTGGGTTTTTTTTTGCCACCCAAAAAAAAAAGATGTATTTCACAATGGACGTTTGAACAATGATAGTAACCCTGCCTATAGAAATTCTATCAATACGCAAATGTTATACAGCAAGACGCAAAAGAAGTGCTGCGGGCTTAACAGCAGAAATTATAGCAAAGCATGTCAGGTATATAGTATACAGAGAGTATCCTACAGCATGCAGCAGCACATGTGGCATTAATGGCAGGCCTCCTAGTGCTATTTTTGCAGCGGACCGGTACCGCAGGGGGGGAACACGTGAGCTTAAGGAACATGTCACAGTGTGGTGTTGCCAATGGTTTTTACTCACAGTTCTGCTGACTGCCCCTGGACCAGCGTGCAGTTGCGTGGAGGGTGGACACGACTTCCCTCGGGGCACACTCCGTACGCAGGTCCTGGTTATTCGTGACGCCAGTGTCTTAAAGTAGACACACCCTTAGTAGTAGTAATGATGAGGAAGCAGCTTGTATGAACAATAAACTTTTTACTCTTTGTCTTGCAAAGGGGTCTCATAAGGTTATAAATAATCCACTTGATATAGAATGAGAATGCTGCAGGAAAAATCCTCCTTAGGCTGGTTACTAGTTGATGTTAGTAGAGAGATAATATTGCTCTTAGGCCTCTTTCACACGAACGTTGTGTTGTGCGGTCCACAAATTGCGGATCCGCAAAAACAACGGATGGCATCTGTGTGCATTCCGTATTTTAAGGAACGGAACAGCTGGCCCCTAATAGAACAGTACTATTCTAGTCCGTAATATGGACAAGAATAGGACATGCTCTATTTGTTTTTGCGGCCTACGGAACGGAGCAACGGATGTGGACAGCCCCTAGAAATGAATGGGTCCGCATTTTTCATGTGAAAAATGCGGATCGGAGCCCACAAAAAATACTGTCGTGTGAAAGAGGCCTTATGGTGAGAGTAATTCACATATTATAATCCACTTGTGATGATAATTCACTTATGATAATGATCCACCTGATCTAGGCCTAGCTTAGGATAGTACAATATAGTTTCAATCTTTCATATGAGCAACCCCACAGGGCAGGCATTAATACTTCTGAACCACTGTTTCATGGGTGCCTTAAATATGCAGAAAGCAGTCCACTCTTCCCGGAGGGCACAAAGTGGGCATAAATACAACTGTTTGCACTTACAGTCATTCAAGCGTGTGTTGCTGCCGTAAGCTAAATCTTCAACACACAGGTGCCAGCTAAAGTCCATAAAGCATAAATTCAGCTATTACCTAAGCTGGTCTTCCTTCTATCCATTTACAGCTAGGTTCCTAGTGGCTTGGTATGGTGAGTGCCAAAGGCAACCTGACTTGGCCAGGGTCAGATAAATTGGCAGCCTCAGGTTGGACAACAACTCCAGTTTCTCCCTCCTGCACTTGACTTAAAGAGGACCTTTCACCGCTCCTGACATGCCTGTTTTAATAGCTTCATGCATTCCCCATGTAATAACAAGTCTGGAACATCTATTCTTATGGCTCCATGTTGTGCCATTCCTTTATTATTTGCACTAGAAGTTATGAATGAATTGCTATTTGTCTTCAGTAAGGGAACAGAGGGGAGGTAACAAGTTGGGGGTGTGTACCTGCACAGACTGAACATGGCAGCACTGATTGGATAGAGTGAGTCTGTGCAGGTACACACCCCCAACTGGCCACCTCCCCTCTGTTCCCTTGCTGAAGACAAATAGCTATTAATTCATAACTTCTAGTGCAAATAATAAAGGAATGGCACAACATAGAGCCATAAGAATAGATGTTCCAGAATTGTTAGTACGTGGGGAAGGCATGGAGCTATTAAAACAGGCATGTCAGGAGTGGTGAAAGGTCCTCTTTAAGATGTTTCTCTCTGTCTGGTCTACTCCATACTGGTCTCTGTCTGTCTGGTTTTAACCAGTTACATGGTTATATATAAGGAAACAGCACCACCTAGTGTTGGAATGGTGTAATGGTGTACTCAGCCTAGATAGGTTTTCCTTGCAGCCAATAACGACAAGATAATTACAGTGACATGGCTATTATAAATAAATACACAGTTATAAACAATTTGCTCTGTCCCTTTCACACTATATGTGGGACACTGAATTTTCACCACCTTTAAAGTCCTCAAATGTCAGCAAATAAAGGTTTGTGCCAGATATAATAGCCCTTAAAAGGGCTTTTGGGTCTTTTCTGATCGTTTTCTATCCCTGCCTAGTGTGCTTCTCTCCCTACACTCTCTGTCTCTCCTTACTGCAGCTCTCCCTGTCTAACACTGGCCGGGTCACATGTCACCGGGTGCTTTATAGCACCCGATGATGCGTTCCCGGCCAGCCAATCAGGGTAATGCCAATAGCTAACATGGCTACTGGCATTACACTGCATGGCGCTTGAGCATACGTGGTATTCGGCCGAATACCGCGTGGACCCGAGCACCACCATGTTCGGCCGAATAGTGTCGCTTAACACTAATAATAAAGTGTTTTTGTTCTTTATTCATATATCTTATAACTAGGGATGAGCGAACTGAACTGCAACGAACCAGATTCGTTACGAACTTTGCCAAAAGTTCGGTTCGTCACCGAACCCAACTTTGAGAAAGTTCGTAACGAATCTGGTTAAAATAACAACGGCGACGCAAAACTGTTCTTTTTTCACAGAATAGACCAGGATACAAGGGATTATTACTCCTATAATCCCTTGTATCCTGGTTTTCTGTGAAAATCAAGAGGTGTGACGTCACCCCACAGCCCCTGAAGTGCCTGAGCGTGCCAACAGCTCGTCAGTGCGTCGCCTGATGTGAATGACTAAGTCATCAGTCACCCATCTTGCATGGCAATCCGTGTGTCCAAGAAACTGTCCTTAATATCCTAAATATGTGCCCAACGTAAAAATCCGTAATTTAACTTATTAAGTAATGCTCCCCCCTTAGACCCCAAATTAAACAAAATCACCTTAAAATTTCCCTACTTAATTCGGATACATTTAAATAAACAGAACCCCATCTCCAAATTTAATGCCCATGGTGTGTTGGCCATTTAACATCTCCACACCAGCTTAATGCCTCACACCGGTGCACCGTCCAACCCATACCCCAAGAACAGTACCATCCCTAAAATAATCCCCACGACTATGCTTCACAAAGTGGGGATTTCACCTTTTGTGAACTATAGCCGTGGGGTTCTATCCCTGGCACCCGTGCCAAGGAACACTACTCACCGTTTTGTGAGCGGGTACTAACTGTTCTTGAGGTATTTTGTTGATATCATGAGAGTAGTAAAATCTCGCACCGCAAATCCCGATGGGGTTCTTCTCTGTGCGAATGATTTTACGCCTCTCATGCAGTCATGCGTGGAATAAGGCTGTCTATGGGGTATATATCACGGAGGCTGCTGTCCTTCAACTGTGATATAAAAAACCTCCACAGTTAGTTACAGCAACAAACAGTTGCTGAAAGGCAGGTTAACTTGCCTTATTTACGGGTGCCTTTACAATGGGATGCTTTTTTTGGGTTCTCTGCTGCCTAAAATCCACAGCGCATCGTTGGCTAATTTTATGCCACCTTCAGTACTATGGGGCTGGACGCAAATACCCAGTTCAGCGCAGAACTGCGTATGTCCGGACAGCACCATAGTACTGGACGCCGTTTGGTGAATGGTATAAAAATGCCCTGTGGATTTTACTCAGCAGACCCGCAGCCCCATGTGAAGGTACCCATAGGGTGAGGTTTTTTGGGAGTGACCAAAGAGAGGGCGGGAAGGTCACTCCCATACCCCATCAGGGGTTTTTCCCCTACCCACTCTAAAAGATAAGTCCAGGCAATTAATAACTTTCTGTGCCCTTACTTGACCCAGAAACTTATAAATTGCCCGGACTTATCCTTTAAGCCAGCTGGTGACAGCACTAAAAAAACACAAAAGCATACATCCATTGGGTTGGGCGCTGCACTCGGTTAGGACATCAAACTGGTGTAACAAAGATATATATATATGTCTCGCCAACAGCCATAGGCCCCGATTCAACAGGTTTGACACCAGAGTAGTTGCGTCAATTTGTAAAGCGAGTGCCAGTGAGGTGTCCACTTCATGAAAATTGGACACGTATTTTTGGATAATGGAACTGGCGTAAAGCCTTCTTGAATCTGTGCCTTTTTAAATGTCCTTTCTTCACCTCATGGATTCTGTGGGTGAGGTTGTCTGTCTATTTAACCGTATCCGTATCCTACTAGACTAGCTGTAATGTTAGAAGGTTTTTTTTAACGTTGACTGTCCTGTGCTGAACTCTACATCAACATTTTGTCATGTATAAAAACTGATTTTTACAAACGTGCATATTCTTAGCTTCCAACTTCAGTTCTCTGTACTAGGCCTTTCTGGGTCCAAAAGAATACTGCTCCTACTAATGCCCCCACTGTCAATTGTCTATTTGGAAACATACTGGGTGCAATCAAGAGCTGCTGAAGCTGCCTCCTCAACTTGTCTCTTCTCAACAATACTGGCCTGGGTGCAATCAAGTGCTGCCTCCTCCTCCTCCTCAACTTGTCTCTTCTCAACAATACTGGCCTGGGTGCAATAAAGTGCTGCCTCCTCCTCCTCCTCAACTTGTCTCTTCTCAACAATACTGGCCTGGATGCAATCAACTGCTGCCTCCTCCTCCTCCGTCAATTGTCTGTTCTCAACCATACTGGCCTGGGTGCAATCAAGTGCTGCTGCCTCCTCCTCCGTCAATTGTCTGTTCTCAACCATACTGGCCTGGGTGCAATCAAGTGCTGCTGCCTCCTCCTCCGTCAATTGTCTGTTCTCAACCATACTGGCCTGGGTGCAATCAAGTGCTGCTGCCTCCTCCTCCTCCGTCAATCGTCTGTTCTCAACCATACTGGGTCCAATACAGTACTATTACTGCTGCTGGTTCCACTGTCAAATGTCTGTTTTCCACCCTACTGGGTCCAAGGCAATGCTGCTGGTGTTGCCAACTTGCACTTTGTGTCCTATGTCCCGTGTAATCACTTACACCTTGGCTAATGTGTACCTGTTCTGGGGTGCACAAGGTCTAATTAAATGGTACGCCTGTCTGTCTTCTGACCTGTGATGTCACTGAGACCGCATCGACTTCAACGCAGCCTATTCTTGGGTTGGTGCCACGATCTACCATGTGTTTTTGGTGCTCTGGCATGACATGGACTGCTCCTCCGGACATCTTCAATGCTGTCAAATGTTGTCGACCTGGCTGAGGTTTCACTATTTTTGCACTTTGATTTTTTTCCACTTTTTTCATTGTAATAGCAACTGCAACTAAACGAAACTATACCCTATCAGACTCCCACTATTGTAGCTGCAATTATTCAGCCGTTATAGCAAGGTTCGTTTTAGGTTCGGTTCGTACGAATCCGAACTTCACGAAAGTTCGCCGAATCGAACTGAACTGAACTTTTCAAAAGTTCGCTCATCCCTACTTATAACATCCTATTTTCTTTTTTTTTTTACCTTTTTTGTCCCAGTAGACCATAGACCTCACTTCTGTATTGCAGTCTATCATGCATATCTGTTTAAAACTAGCATGCATCTTATTAGGCTTTTGCTATATCATTTACACAGGGCAAGAAGTATTCTTATTGGACATCCAGATCTAATATTCTGTATATAAAATATAATAAAGTTATATCATAACAGTGCTGACCATTTGTTTTAGGTTTCTTTGAATATTTGCACATATTAACATTTAAAAAAATGTAATTTGACATATTATCCAAGAAGAAACCAAATCATGCAAATAGAGTGTAAAAACCTGAATTTACCAAACATTTGTGCATAGCCAACCTTCTGACATAGGTTTCTCATATTTTATTAATTGCGGGATATATGCTATTGTCAGATGCTGTAATTTCTTCAGTATAATGTGACCAGATGACCATTTTAATGTAGAATTTTTATGAAAACCAACAGTGCTGCAGCCAGCGTGTCACATTAATCTTCTGTGTGTGCCTCTGCATATTACTCTGCTGCTGAGTGTATACAGAGGTTGGGGAATCAGATTTGAACATAACTCGGTGAATAGTAAAAAGCTTGTTTGTATGTAATAGAAACAAGATTTACACATCTATCTTGGAACGTCACTAAATATTGGTTCTGTGAGTCATCCCGGCCTTATCACTGATCTGATCCAACATTTATTGTTCATAAACTAAAATTGTTGAATATTGAAGAAGATTCATTTTAAAGGAAACCTGTCCCCATGAAATGCAGTGCAATCCGCAGGGAGATTGTTATAACAGCTGAACAGATTATATAACAGTACTGACATATAATTTCATGGAAAAAGTTTCAGCGAAACTTGTAATTTATAGTATATGCTTAAATTTCTGCTCTTTCTGAGCTCAGTTGCCAAAGACGCTGTCACGTACCGTGTGCCTTGGCATACTGGATTTGGTTGTATGCTGGTTGCCAGAGGCAACGTGTAAATTGGTGGTGTCATGGTCTCGGTTGTTCTCCGTGACACGGCTTCCATGTTGCTCACGTTTGTGCCCTGGCGTACTGGCTGTGGTTGTTTGCCGTATATGCTGATTGCCAGGGGCAACGTGTAGTTTTGGTTGTCGGTATGTTCCCTTCTTCTTGTATACTTTCTTCCTTCCCTGTCTTGTTCTCATGGGGTTAACATATTGACCTGGGTGTGGTCACTAGGTGCTTTTATTCAGTTGTTGCTAGCCTGGTGGGTTAGTTGTGCTCCAGCCTCCTTTGGTGCTGGAGCTATGCACCTTTCCTGGGATTCCATCTGCCCAGTCCTTGTGGCCACCTAATATGTCATCGAGGTCTTCCCATCCTCTTGCCTTTCCCGGTTATGTTGTTTGTGGTTTATGTTCCGGGTGGTTGTTTGGTCTGTGACTGCTATGTGTCTTCTGACATGGAGTCCAGACATTCCCTGTATGTATGTGCCTTCGGTGAGAGGGTTACAGGGTTCCCCTAGGTGTTTGGGTTCCAGTATATGTGCCTGGGTTCCAGTCTTTGGTTTGTTGTCTGCTGATGCTTCTTCCAGCAGTCTCGTCAGGTAAGTTGTCAGGTGCATCGGGACCATCCTGGAGGTGCAGCCAGTGAGTTTCGGCTAAGTGCATCCCTACCATCTGGGGCTCTGCGAAGAATGGGGCTCACTGGGTTTCTGCCCTCTGGGTTTGGTCCCTAGTATTACGGGGCACTTGGTCCAGTGGTATTCCTTGCCACTGGCTCCTTACTTGCTGATCCGGTCTTCTGCTCACTGTAGAGTTTCGGTGTGTGCTTGGTGTGGCGTTTCCCTCCCACACCGTAGCGTGACAGACGGAGGTCTTATCAGTTATTTATAGCATTCTACGTACGTCAGTATACATAGATAGCTGTCGATCACTGATAAAACCACCCACTTGGCAACTAAGTTCAGAAATTACAAGTTTCACTAAATCTTTTCCCATAAAATGTTCAATCTTCTCAGCTCCTTCTGCTCTTTAACAAGCTGCCTGCATATTGTACTGCATTTTGCAGTGATTTACTTTAAGCCGCATACAGATTTAAAAGATCTAACTAGATTTAAATGTTAAATGTTCTAGACATTCAATCTTTTATTTTTTGGGATCAGAAGTAAAACAATTCCCTGATTTACAATGCATTCAGTTTGTGATCATTTCAACTTGCGACAACCTCTCCATGGGAAGTCGAATGCAAGCCCCACATGTGATCGTCCTGAGGGTTGCAGCGGGGCAATGGCACATCCTAATTGACTGGAATATACAGAAAACAGTCAATCAGTTCTTGCATTAGGTGGTCTCCTTCAGTCAATCAGCATAACTGTTACCTCTCTGAATGCTGATTGCCTGAAGTACATGTGCAGTACGTTATAGTGTGAGCCATCTATGCCAATGTCCTTCAGTCCTCCATTAGTGCCCCCTCTAACTGTGCCAGCCAGTGCTCTCCAGTTTGAGTCACAATGCCTCCAAACAGTGTTACCCAATGTCCTCCACTACAGTGTGAGCCATAATGCCCCCTAACTTTGCCAGTCAATGCCCTTCAGTACTGTATGAGCCACAATGTCCCCTACCACTACTAGTCAATGCCCTCCATTAGAGTGTGAGCCATAATGTCCCCATAACAGTGCCAGCCAATACCTTGTATTACAGTGTGAGCCACAATGCCCCCTACCACTGCTTGTCAATGCCTTCCATTACAGTGTGATCCATAATGTCCCCTACCAATGCCTGCCAATATCCTGCATTACCATGAGCCAAGAACTGACCTTGAAGACATTTCCAACCAGTTCCCAGTTGGTCTTTCTGACTGCTAAACATAAGAAGTTGCTTTATCTGTATTATTTTTGTACTTATTTTGCTTCAATTCTAATTGTTTCTTTCATTAGGTTGTCAATAGTGACAATGGCATCTAAGTGGTTTAAAGGGAGGGGACCCCATCTTCCATTAGCACCCTGCAAATTTGTTTGTGGGGTGCCTAATAATGACCCCAGGCCTTCCTGCATCCCTATCAGGCTGTACCTCTGTGGTGCCACCTTCTAATGTTATGTACCCCAAAATGATACTAATGAAAACTAAAAGTTATCTTGCAAAAATCAAGTAAAGTAGTAAAAGGTAAAACAATATATATTGTTATCACTTATCACTTTAATAGTACTGATCCAGGGAATAAAGTTATAATGCCAATAAATGAATGCAGCAAAATGTAAATTAATTTTAAAAAATTTAGCATAAGAATTAATAAAAGTTAATCAGTAAGTTATGTGTACCCCCAAAAGTGTGCCATTAAAAACTACAATTTGTCCCGCAAACAGCCCTCTTACGTCGATAGAAAAATAAAAATTGATAATAGCTTGGAATGCAACAGTGAACATGAATAAAGATTTGCTTGGTCACTAAGCCCAAAACAGGGTACCACTGAAATTTAGTAATGCACATTATCCACTCATGATTTATAAAGTAGTGCCATTGTTCTCTATGCTGTACATGTCAGTCTCTGCTGCCACTATGGTGCATAATCCCAAGTATGGATATGGATCCAAAAGCATAGCAGTATGTTTTTCTAGTGGAAAGGAAACATATTCAAGAAAAGGGAGAGAATGCATGAATGTTGCCCTGATTGTACTCAAACCCAGACCATCAGTACTGAAGAGCAACTGTGCTAATCAATAAACCACTGCTATGGGGCCAGTTGCAGAAGGGGTCCCCACCCAAGGACTGGGAAAGGGAGAGAGACAGAAGTAAGGTATCTTTCATGCAGCTGCTTCATGGCTCTGAAGTCTTAACTCATGCTCTAAACATCTGCTACACCAGGCAAAGAAGAGCTTTCCATTTAATAAGCAGAAGCTCTGACTGGTACAAGGGTGTCAGCTGAAGGACTTTCTTCCAATAAGCAAATTGTGAAGCAAGGTGAGGCTTGTTCCAGACAGTAAATGTATACTAGAAGGAGGAATAAATACCTGCAACTTGGAGAAGCTGGGGCATCCCCTGCAAATCTCTGGACTAGAGAGGGGCTGATGGAGCTTCATGTTTCGTAAACTGAGGAGAAAGAACTACTTCAGATGCTCCTTGCAGTAAAGGTGGAGGGGGGGGGAGGCATTATTTGTGCACTTTTTTGGTTTTGTGCACTATAGGAAAGTAATGGTTAAATGGGGAGAGGTAATATAGCCTTGTCTTATGGTAGATATAGGGTTTTCATATTTGTACACTCTGAGGGTAAGGGTATGTCATACTTACAATAATTGCATTTGGTAAATTAGGGATAAATAGACCCCGCCCCAGGGAACACCCCCAAACAGTTCAGGAACATCCATTTATAGGCAGGTATTACACAAGCCTTGCTTATTTTTTGTCCGAGGACAGCATGGGCGGTGGACCGATGCCCAGAGGGCCATCCAAGCCCTCCTCTTGCTTGCCAGCCAGGTACATAGATATCAGATTCTCCAAGCCTAGCTGGTTCTGCTGAGGCAGTATTTTGTGCTCCAATGTGGCATTTGGTTCTGCTAGGAAAGTATTTTGTTCTTCACTACAGTATTGCTGACCCTGCCTTCTGTTAATTTGGATCCTCCTACAACATGGGGCCACTTTAAGTTCCCAGTCACCCCTGCAGGACAGCCTGAATTCGTGGGAATTGTTTCCTAAAATTACAGTCCTTGCAAATTCAGGGCAGTTGGCAACTATGGTATTGTATGTTCGCATGGTGTATGTTTTTCACAACAAAATTCACAATCATATAGTGGAGAACTTTAATGTTGGGGGAATCCTGCAAATTAAAAATTCCAGAATGAGCTTTGTCTGATCTGGATCTTTTTAGCAGGGATTTCACCCACCGTACATTACTGCGTTATTTATGCTTTGTACACAGTATTATTTCCGCAGCAGAGTTAATCTGTGTGTGTGTGAATTTTCTTTGTGATATACAAGCAGGGACCTTTCTATGTATGTCCCTGCTTGTATTTGGTGAACGGAGGGAGCAGAAAGGCTGTTGCAATGTGTCAGCCATCTGACAGACTTCTTTCTTTATTACCAAAAATGATTCCATTTGTAAAGAAAACAACTCTCTGCAACGTCAGGTTCAAAATATTTTATCAAGCTGGTGCACATTCAAGCATCACTTATAACACTAATATATGCAAAGCATTTAGGTACTTCTCATATGGAACACAGACCTTAGGCTCTTGGCCCTTGTAAAATACTATAACCTCTGCACCCTATAGTTGCACCTCTGATGAAAACTGAAATGAATGAATTACATAAAATTCTTCCAAGTGTACATCTTTTTATAAGCTTGCGTTGTGAAGATCAGGACAAAAAAGATGACAATGTTGTAAGCATGCCCTTGGCACATGTTGAGGGTTCATTGACGCTATTCCTTTGGCTTTGTTCCAGAAAACACAAACTTGTAAATGGCGTGGACATACTCTGATCCGCCTGCACATTGTAACTTCAGCTTAATAAGGGGCATGAAAAACTGGGTGGTGAAGTATCGAAGTGATGGAACTGAGGCCTCAATTGCTTCCACAAAGACCTATGACATATAATGATAACATCAATTGTCAAAATGTAAAACTGTTATCAGATCCCTTTTACATGGTTCGAGGATTGGGCCAATTATTGGGAAAGAACATTTGTACTAACCGTCATTCCCAATAATCGCCCTATTCAAAATATACTTTACAAAATGAAAATAAACTATAAAAAGGCCTATTTTTATCTTGTACAGTGAACAGCATAACAGAAAAAAATGGCAGATTCACCATTTTTGTCACTTCACCTCCCCCCAAAAATTGAATGAAAAGTAACGGAATAAAGTCATACACACTCCAGAATGGTATCAATAGAAACTGCAGATGACCCCGTAAAAAATAAGCCCTTACACAGCTCTGTAGACATGAATGTAAAAAAAAAGTTATGGGGTTCAGAATATGAGTATGCAAAGAAAAACATTGTTTCAAAGCTTTTATATTTTTAAAGTATTAAAACACACAAAAAAACCCTAAAATTTGGTATCAATGTAATTGTACTGACACGGAGAATGAAGTTAATAGTTCAGTTTTACCACAGAGGGAATGCCATAAAAATAAAAACACATTTTGGAATTATCTTCCAGTTTTCTATTACATTGTATGCAATATTAAATACTTACAATAGTACCTCAAACAACAAGCCCACATATGGCTATTTATCACCTAAAAAAATCTGCAAAATGTTGTTACGAAGCTAAACGGAAAAAACAAGGCTTTCAAAGATGCACGTACAAAAAATTGAAAATGTATCTTGTCAGAAAGGTGGGGTAAATGGCTCGGTCATAAACTGGTTGAAGGGTTTTATGTGACGAGAAAAAAATGATCTGT
Source organism: Rhinella marina (assembly GCA_900303285.1). Classification (NCBI taxonomy): domain Eukaryota; kingdom Metazoa; phylum Chordata; class Amphibia; order Anura; family Bufonidae; genus Rhinella; species Rhinella marina. The sequence goes on along the minus strand of ONZH01025368.1, from coordinate 24,481 downwards.
GCCATGCATATCCATCAGCTATGCCTGGTGTAGTTCATTCTTTTTTATGAGAATGGAGCTTAGCTGCAATATGGTCCCAGCCCACAGACAAGTGTGCTGGTGCTTCTAAGACAAAATCAGCCCCCTTTTTCTAGCTCTAGAGGACCCTTTTGAGGTGACAAACACTTCTGTCTACCTATGTATTTGTGATGTTTGACTTGGTATGCACAATGAATGTCAGAAAGTAAGGGAAACTAACCTGCAGAATCTCATCTGTGTCCTGGGCCACATCTTGGAAAATTGTCTGACAGTGTTGGAGATATTGGGCATACAGAGCGCAGGTGTCGCTGTCCACGCTCTGGAGTTGACTGTCACTGAAGTCATTCGCAATCAGGTTTTTCATAAAATTCGTGTTGACAGGTCCACACTCAATGAGGCTCACACTTCATAGAGCATGGGAAGAAAATGTAACAAAGTCATATATAAAAGCCATACTAAGACTGGTTCAAACAGCTATAGTACTGTATTACTGATGTAAACCTGTACCCCTATGGTGATCTTAGTTCTATAGAATTGAGGAACTGGGTCTTGTGGCCTAACTACATATTCTGAAATGCTCCTGTATTATGGCCGTCTGAAACTGCCCTATCTGAAACCATTCGAAGGCGAGTTTAAGACACATTTTAGCTCCCTTCTGCTTATTATCTCAATGAATTTAGATCACCATAGAATCTTATGGTGATCTAAGTTTAGTTCAGTAGAGTAATTGGGACTCTAGGGGGGTCATTTACAAACAGATATATGCCACTTTTTGGTGTATATCTGTCATAGAATGTGGTGCAATGGTTATCAAACCTGATACGGAAAAGGGGGCGTGGTGTGGGCAAGGAATTTGGCGGGCTGGCGCGTTCGTCTCATTTATAATTTTCTACGCCTGTTTTAGGTGTAGAAAATGGTCTAAATCTACGCCAGCAAGGGAGATGGTGTAGATTTAGACAGGCTGATACTCCTGAAGTTATGTAGATGTAGGCGCATCCACCGCCTGCCAGAGGGGTATTAAGAGCAGCGTCTAAAGCGGCAGTCTTAATAAATGACACCCCCAAGGTGTTGAGGCTATAACACAAACCTGAAAGTGGTCTTATAGGACAAATATTTGAAATCAGCTTAAGATGTGGATTTACACGTGCAGGTTTAAAGGGGTTTTCCTGGGATTTAAATATTAACAACCTGTCCACAGAATACAGATATAGCAATTCTAAACTGTATTGTGATATCATTTCTGACCGTTATAGCAAACTACAAAAGCCATTGAAAGCCATTTAAAAAGTCAATTCAAAGTTTCTTCCCATTGTTTTTTTTTTTTTGACCTGTTAAGGATCAAGATGAGGATCACTACATCTGTATATCATCAATACCTGATTGGTGGGGGTATGACTCCCTGCATACCTGCCAATCAGCTGATTGGGTGAGAGCAGCCTCTTCCTAGGCCAGTGACGTCACATCCATTGGTCACATGACCTTTATGTAGTTCCATTGATCATCAATACCAAGCACCGAGCGCTATACAATGTATGAAGCTGTGCTTGGCATGGTATGGAGAGGCCTCAGCAGTTGTCCATGCGCTGCACCTCTTCAAAGAGCTGTTTGGCAGGATTACCAGGAATCTGACACTCACGATCAGATATTGATGGCCTATCCTGAGATTAGGTCATCACTATTTAAAGGGTTTCTGTCACCAGTTTTTTTCAGTATGAATCAGGCTGACATTAGAGATGTGCTAATGTCACCTGATTCCAAATATATATCTGTTTTATTTACTGGTGCCCCCATTTTTATATAAAATGAACTTTTATTTTATGCTAATACAGCCTCTAGGTGCAAGGGGCGTTACCCCTGCTCCTAGAGGCTCTGTTGATTGACAGGACCAGGCAGAGAAGAAACACTCCATTCACCATAGCTTGCATGGACCTTCAATGATGTCATGACCATGTGATCAGTCACATGGTTTAGGAGGAGACAGGCTGTTTGTGTGATCCTAACCATGTGACTGATCACCTGGTCATGATATCATTGAAGGTCCTTGCAAGCTATGGTGAATGGAGTGTTTCTTCTCTGCCTGGGCCTGTCAATTAACAGAGCCTCTAGGAGCAGGGGTAACGCCCCTTGCACCTAGAGGCCTTATTAGCATAAAATAAAAGTTCATTTTATATAAAAATGGGGGCACCAGTAAATAAAACAGAAATATATTTGAAAAAAAAAAAATCACTGTATAAATAGATATAGACACTATAGGTCCAACTTATATCAACAAATCACTGAAAATCAGACCCCATTAAAACTTAACATTTAATAAATTATCTTAAAAATATTGTAAATATTAATTACAAAATCCACCAAAATTGATAATTCCAACCACAATATATACTTGATGGGAAATAAATGAAAAATATCACTAGTATATCGGACTCCACTCATGTGGATACTCACATATGAGATGTCTGTTAGCAGCTTCGTTGTTTAACATTGAAAATATCCACAACATAGATAAAGTGACAGGGTCCACAGTGGCAAAACGTAGACAGGTCAGGGTGTATCCAAATCTTTTTCAGGTGCTTACTTGCTTGTAGATACAGCATCTGAAGATGAAGGGAAAAAATCCACAGCCACCGTGGTGGGGCTTATATACAGCACTGGGACAATAAATATATTTGGAATCAGGTGACATTAGCACATCTCTAATGTCAGCCTGATTCATACCGAAAATACAGGTGACAGAAACCTTTTAATTCCTATAAATCCCCATAAAAGTGCATTTTGTTTAGGATATGTTATGGTTGCAATCAGTACATCTCTAGGTCAATGCTCCCTTTACTTACTGTATATTAAAATGCTGCAGAACAATAGCCATGCTTTCACAGAACCCCTCCACTGCAAATTTACTAGCACAATACACATCATTAAATGGGACACCTACAAAATAGAATGGAGATATTTGTTATTTTTGCAAAGCCAAGACACATTTTTCAACTGCAACCCATTTTTGGTCCCCCACTCTCTCTAGATTTCCACTAATGGGTAAAATATCTGGTTACTAGTGGATGTCTCTGGTTCGTTGTACCTTGCAGGCCTCCCATACTGCTAGAAATAATGATCTGTCCAGATCTTCTCTGCTTCATCCCAGGAAGAAAGGCTTGTATGGTGCTGATTGTACCAAAGAGGTTGACATCAAATATCTTCTTCATTGTGTCATAAGTGTGACATTCCAGGGGCCCCATCAATCCAATGCCAGCATTACATACTGTACGATAAAGATTGGGTAATTAAAAGGATATAAAGACAATCGATAATCCGACTACAAATACAAATAAACCATGTAGCCCACCTAAAATGTCTACTCGCTCTTCTTTTATTTTCTCAGTGGTAGCCAACACAGATTGCTGGTCTGTAACATCCATCTGCAGAATCTCAAAAGTGTCAGCATGACAGTCCTTCAGACACTCCAACAGATATTCTTTCTTGGAAAGATCCCTCATAGTGGCATAGACTGGAAGAAAAGTAGAACAATTATTTCAGATTATGATGTTAAAATTAGATTCTTTAGACTTTATTTTTAAAATCTGCTGTATGCATATTTATATGACAGATATAGGAGCTGAAAAAGTTGAAATAACAACATGGACCCTATGCTTTGGAGGCCCACAGGATTCCTTAGGAAGCCCATTGGTGATTTGGAGGGCAGTGAGCACTGTGCTGATTTTAATGTTTATCTGGACACCGTAAAATGTCCCTACATTTGGCTGTATCTGGTAGTTGAGCTGAAGTACCAGACACAACCATATGTAAGAAGAGTGGTTGTGCTTGGACATACATTGAAAGAACTTTGATGGTCCAGAAAGCTGGTCGATGGGAGTTCAAGGGTTACTAAAGATAGGCCATCAGTGTGTTTTGTTCTCATAAAACTATGTGCTGTCTGTGTATACACGGTCCATTTGTCCGTAGCATTGTTTATAGAAATCTTCACGGATAAATTACTGACCATTTTTTCACAGATTTCCCCATGGACACAGACGTGTGAGTAAGGCCTAATGCTTACATGACTAAATGTGTGAGTAGGATCAGTGATCTTAGTTCCTAGTGGTGCTATGATCAATATTTATTCGAGGTAACCTAAAGTAAGCTAAAAATATATAAAAATATCATTTGAATTTACCTTTATATCTTTGGCAAGAGTCAGAAGCCAGAAGTACAGCTAAGCCCAGCCCAATTCCTGAGGAGCATCCTGTGATCAGAACCACTCTTTTCTCCATCTGAACTGTAATCTGGGGGTACAAACCTAGAAAGTATTCTTGTCTCTCTGGGAACTTGGAGCTGTACAGCAAACCTCTCAAAATCTGTCTGTGCTGGTGTCTCTGCTGTTATGTCTTCAGTCGCTGCTCCAAGGACTACGGCTGCTATTGCCTTTGTCTCCTCCTTTTCTGTTATAGATGTCATAAAAGAATGTATAAATATACAGTATTTGCATGCTTTTTTTTTGCATGCAGTTTTGGGTTTTTGTTTTTACTTCCTGCCATAACTTTTTTCTTTTTCTGTTCAGATAGATGTATGAGGGCTTGTTTTTTACTGGACAGGTTGCCCTTTCTAATGTCACCATTTAATATGACATAGCCTGTAGTGGGAAGCTGGAAAATAATTGCAAATGAGGTGAAATTGAAAAAAATATATGCAATTGTGTCATATGGGTTTCATTTTGATGTTACCTATGCAGTAATGAATATATCTGAAGGCAGGCTGTCCTATTATTTATAGTCTAAAACATAACATTTATTAATAATTTTCATAAAAGATATATAGATGAAAAGGTAAGTGTAATGGTTCAAAGAGAATCAAAAAAAGGGTAGTTTTAGTCCATATTCACTGAGGAACTGAGGTTTGTGTGGGGGTCTTGAAGACAAGATATGGCGAGTGCTCAAAGCTCAGAGGGCCTGTAAACACCCTGTAACCCTAGTCTGGGAAGGGGGGAGCACACTAGCTGGCTGTATGTTGGAGCACTCGCCCTAAAAAGGGCGACCCCCAGCCTCAGGATACCTCGGACCTAAATAACTAGCCCTAGACAACTTGAAAAAACAGCCCTGACTAGAGTAGCTTCGACGCGTTTCTCCTTACTTCGGGTTCTTCAGGAAGCAAAATTACTAGCAGGTAAATAGAGTTTTGTGGCTGTTTAAAGTAAAAAGGCAGTGGCGATATACACTGGCAACTGCTTACCTTATATACTGTGTAAACGCCTCCCACCCCGTGCAGAACAACCGCCGCGAGCGCGGGCACCGCCTCGGACACTTCCGGTCACGTGACGCGGCCCGGGCCCGATCAGCTGACCGGGTGACGCACGGGTGAGGGCGGGGAAGTTACTTACTGAGGACCAACAGCGTGTCCTCGGCGAATAACCACATGCTGCAAGTAAACAGGACAAAGCTGACAGCAGTGTGGAAACTGAAATTGCAAAGGGGTATTTTGCCAATATAACAGAATATAGATGTTAAGTATATCTGTAGGGAGATCTCACCTCTAACAAGTGTTAATACGGAGGAAATACTCCATAAGGGTAATGTAAGAATTTAGACCGTAGTTTTATTTTATTTGCATACAATGTGCAAAAAAAATAAAAATAAAAAAAATGTGGATGCAATATCAGAAAGGTATGTAGAGCCTATTACATAAAGAAACTCTGAAGTTTATGAGAGAGCTTCATTTTACAGAAAAGGTTTAAAGGAGAGAGTCTCATTTAGACCCTCAGGAGAGACAGACTTCATCCTAAAGATCCAACGGGCCTCACTGCGTAAAATCATGTTATCCCAATCACCCCCTCTCATTGGTTCTGGAATGTGGCAAATGCCAATAAACTTAATGCAGGACATGTTCCCATTATGTGCGGAATTCATGTGTCTCGCCAGAGAGGTGTCTTTTTTATTAGCCGTATCATTAAAATGGTCTCTAATGCGGCGACAAAATTCTCGTTTCGTCTTGCCAATGTAGTCAAGCGGACAACTGCATTGGGCCAAATACACTACTCCGCATGTCAGACAATTAATGAAATCCCGTATCTGGTACGTGATGCCTGTCCGTGAGCTCCTGAAGCTCTTAGTTGTTGAAATCTGATTACAGGCTAGACATTTGCCACATTTGTACGTGCCCAAGGGACGACGGGAGAGCCAGGTGTCTTTTCTGGGTGATGGGTGGTAATGGCTAGCAGTGAGCCTATCTTTTAGATTGCGACCTCTACGGAATGTGATTTGTGGATGTTGGTCTATCACATCCTGTAGATCCGGATCAGCGCAGAGGATACCCCAGTATTTATTAATTATCTGACGAACCCTAGCATGGGCAGAGTCAAAGGTTCCGATAATTCTTTTTAGCTGAGGGCCTTCATTGTCTCTCTTTTTTGGGGTAAGGAGAGTTTCACGTTTGGCAAGGCAGGCTGAATTGAAAGCCTGTCGTAAAACTCCTTCAGGATAACCTCTATCCCTAAACCTCTGTCTGAGGTCCTGAGATTGACGAATGAAGGTCCTTGTGTCGGAGCAGTTACGTCTTAGTCTATAGTACTGTCCCTTGGGGATGCCTCTGCGTAAAGAATACGGATGCGCACTATCCCACCTAAGAAGGCTATTTGTAGCCGTTGGTTTGCGAAAGACACACGTTGAAATACAGTTATCTTTCCCTCTTGAGATAGACACATCCAAAAAAGAAAGTGTGTTCATATCACATGTGGAGGTGAATTTGAGGCCTAGGTCATTATTGTTAACGATGTTGACAAAATCAGAGAAAGATTCTTGTGTGCCCCTCCATAGTATGAAAATGTCATCGATGTACCTCAGCCAAAGGCAGATATTTTTCTGCCAATGGCTGAGGACATCTGACCAGACGACACTGGACTCCCACCAGCCCAGGAGCAAATTTGCATATGATGGCGCACAGGAACTGCCCATTGCGGTGCCCCTGAGCTGGTGGTAATAACGTCCGTTGAAAAGAAAGAAGTTATGAGTAAGGATGTACTCTAGTAGATTGAGAACAAACTGATTATGGGGTGTGAAGAATAGGTCTCTTGTGGAGAGGAAAGTCCCTACAGCTTTTAACCCCAGATGATGGTGGATAGAGCTGTAAAGGGATTCGACGTCAATGGAAGCCAAAATGATGTCAAATTTGACTGATGGTACAAATGACAGTCCCAAATGACTGTCATTTGTACCATCAGTCAAATTTGATTGTTTTGAATGGACAAAGGACATAGTCCTATTCAGTAGAAAACTCCTATGGCATAAATATTTTCGCCAAGAAGCTCTAAATAGATGTGGTGTTACTGAGATGGATACTCAGGACCTCACTATCACTAGAACCCTCACTGACTTACTGATGGAGGGAGAAAGAAGCAGATACGAGGGCCCCTTCACCAACTTGAAACCCAAAAGTGTCCAGATGCCACCACCCTTGCCTGACTCTAATATCATGATTTTTCAAAAACTTGTACTTCAGGACCTCGGGAAAATACTATCTCACCAAACCTCCTCAAATAATCTAACAGTTGAGGAACAGGAGGCACTCAAGAGTCTTGAACAAGATAAGAATATAATCATAAAAGAGTCAGACAAGGGGGGCAATTTGGTACTAATGGATCACCATATCTACACCAAAATGTGTATGGACATTCTAAAAGATAAATCCTTTTATCACGTTCTGGACACTAACCCAGGGCCTCTCTACCACATAGAACTTGAGAACATATTGAAAAAGGGCCTCAGGTGCAAATTAATTGATCAGGCCGAGTATGACTTCTTGTTGCCTGAATTCCCAGTGACTGCAACCTTCTACTCCCTGCCCAAAATACACAAGGGGACGACTCCTCTTAAGGGTCGTCCCATTGTGTCGGGCATAGGGAGTCTGGGTCAAAATGCAGGGACATATGTGGACCGGATTTTACGCCCCTTCGTGGAGTCCCTTCCCTCATATGTACGGGATACTAGTGATCTCCTGCTCAAACTGGAAGGGATAAACTTGGAAGAGGACATCATTTTGGCTTCCATTGACGTCGAATCCCTTTACAGCTCTATCCACCATCATCTGGGATTAAAAGCTGTAGGGACTTTCCTCTCCACAAGAGACCTATTCTTCACACCCCATAATCAGTTTGTTCTCAATCTACTAGAGTACATCCTTACTCATAACTTCTTTCTTTTCAACGGACGTTATTACCACCAGCTCAGGGGCACCGCAATGGGCAGTTCCTGTGCGCCATCATATGCAAATTTGCTCCTGGGCTGGTGGGAGTCCAGTGTCGTCTGGTCAGATGTCCTCAGCCATTGGCAGAAAAATATCTGCCTTTGGCTGAGGTACATCGATGACATTTTCATACTATGGAGGGGCACACAAGAATCTTTCTCTGATTTTGTCAACATCATTAACAATAATGACCTAGGCCTCAAATTCACCTCCACATGTGATATGAACACACTTTCTTTTTTGGATGTGTCTATCTCAAGAGGGAAAGATAACTGTATTTCAACGTGTGTCTTTCGCAAACCAACGGCTACAAATAGCCTTCTTAGGTGGGATAGTGCGCATCCGTATTCTTTACGCAGAGGCATCCCCAAGGGACAGTACTATAGACTAAGACGTAACTGCTCCGACACAAGGACCTTCATTCGTCAATCTCAGGACCTCAGACAGAGGTTTAGGGATAGAGGTTATCCTGAAGGAGTTTTACGACAGGCTTTCAATTCAGCCTGCCTTGCCAAACGTGAAACTCTCCTTACCCCAAAAAGAGAGACAATGAAGGCCCTCAGCTAAAAAGAATTATCGGAACCTTTGACTCTGCCCATGCTAGGGTCCGTCAGATAATTAATAAATACTGGGGTATCCTCTGCGCTGATCCGGATCTACAGGATGTGATAGACCAACATCCACAAATCACATTCCGTAGAGGTCGCAATCTAAAAGATAGGCTCACTGCTAGCCATTACCACCCATCACCCAGAAAAGACACCTGGCTCTCCCGTCGTCCCTTGGGCACGTACAAATGTGGCAAATGTCTAGCCTGTAATCAGATTTCAACAACTAAGAGCTTCAGGAGCTCACGGACAGGCATCACGTACCAGATACGGGATTTCATTAATTGTCTGACATGCGGAGTAGTGTATTTGGCCCAATGCAGTTGTCCGCTTGACTACATTGGCAAGACGAAACGAGAATTTTGTCGCCGCATTAGAGACCATTTTAATGATACGGCTAATAAAAAAGACACCTCTCTGGCGAGACACATGAATTCCGCACATAATGGGAACATGTCCTGCATTAAGTTTATTGGCATTTGCCACATTCCAGAACCAATGAGAGGGGGTGATTGGGATAACATGATTTTACGCAGTGAGGCCCGTTGGATCTTTAGGATGAAGTCTGTCTCTCCTGAGGGTCTAAATGAGACTCTCTCCTTTAAACCTTTTCTGTAAAATGAAGCTCGCTCATAAACTTCAGAGTTTCTTTATGTAATAGGCTCTACATACCTTTCTGATATTGCATCCACATTTTTTTTTTTTTTGCACATTGTATGCAAATAAAATAAAACTACGGTCTAAATTCTTACATTACCCTTATGGAGTATTTCCTCCGTATTAACACTTGTTAGAGGTGAGTTCTCCCTACAGATATACTTAACATCTATATTCTGTTATATTGGCAAAATACCCCTTTGCAATTTCAGTTTCCACACTGCTGTCAGCTTTGTCCTGTTTACTTGCAGCATGTGGTTATTCGCCGAGGACACGCTGTTGGTCCTCAGTAAGTAACTTCCCCGCCCTCACCCGTGCGTCACCCGGTCAGCTGATCGGGCCCGGGCCGCGTCACGTGACCGGAAGTGTCCGAGGCGGTGCCCGCGCTCGCGGCGGTTGTTCTGCACAGGGTGGGAGGCGTTTACACAGTATATAAGGTAAGCAGTTGCCAGTGTATATCGCCACTGCCTTTTTACTTTAAACAGCCACAAAACTCTATTTACCTGCTAGTAATTTTGCTTCCTGAAGAACCCGAAGTAAGGAGAAACGCGTCGAAGCTACTCTAGTCAGGGCTGTTTTTTCAAGTTGTCTAGGGCTAGTTATTTAGGTCCAAGGTATCCTGAGGCTGGGGGTCGCCCTTTTTAGGGCGAGTGCTCCAACATACAGCCAGCTAGTGTGCTCCCCCTTTCCCAGACTAGGGTTACAGGGTGTTTACAGGCCCTCTGAGCTTTGAGAACTCGCCATATCTTGTCTTCAAGACCCCCACACAAACCTCAGTTCCTCAGTGAATATGGACTAAAACTACCCCTTTTTTGATTCTCTTTGAACCATTACGCTTACCTTTTCATCTATATATCTTTTATGAAAATTATTAATAAATGTTATGTTTTAGACTATAAATAATAGGACAGCCTGCCTTCAGATATATTCAGTATTCCTTTAGGCTGACAAGGTGTGTCTCACAGCTCATACACACCTTTCGTGCGTATTACCTATGCAGTAAACCTGTTCCCTTCATTCTCCAGGTCAGTACGATTACATTGATACCACATTTATATTGTTTTTGTTGTGTTTTAATACTGAGAAAAAACTTTGAAAAAATATATTTTTCCATCTACAGAGTTGTTTGAGGGTTCATTTTTCTGTGGTGTGTTCTGTAGATATTATCGATACACTTTTGAGGTGTGTATGACTTTTTCTCATTTTTTATAAAAAAAATTTTTTAGGAGGTGAAGTGACGAAAAAAATGCAAATTGGCCCTTTTGATTTTTTTTTTCTGTTATGGTGTTTTGTTCACAGTACAGGATAAATACATTTATCTTTTATAGTATAGGCATTTTGGATTTTGTATAGGTATTTTGTAATGTGGCGATGCCTAAGATTAGTGCAAATGGAAGCATCCAAAGTGGAATTTGGAAATCCACGCTACGAATAGAGATGAGCGAACGTGCTCGTAACGAGCACTGCACCGCTCGGCTCCCCTGCGCTCGCACGGCTGCCTGCGCCCATGCGAGCGCAGGGGAGCCGAGCGGTACAGTGCTCGTTATGAGCACGTTCGCTCATCTCTAGCTACGAATCCTAATTTCCTCATGCTTCATGGTAACTAATGTTTTTTTTTTCTAAAATGGCAGCTGCATGTGTTACACAGTAAAAGTAAGAAGCTCAGGAATGCGAGATCATCCAGAATGCCAATTCGCTGTTAGCCATCCCCCTATAAAAACCTCATCCCATGTGGTCTCCACCCTTTCACTGTGAGCTGGGCATAGGTAGAGACGTGGCAAGCGCTTATGCGCTAGGGACAATGTTTCATGAAAAAGCAGGATAGAATAGGGAAAATGCAGAAACCATGTAGGGAGGTCGTAGGGAGATTTTTTTGAGACTGTAGGGAGAGCATAGTGAGAGACTGCAGGATGAGTGTAATTGCTGTGTGCATCTTGTTTAATTGCTGTGACATTCATAGTTAATCCGTTATGTTACAGATAGACTTACTGTGCCTCAGTTTTAAAGGATGGTCTAATATATCGCCGTGTGAATCTTGTTCGACTGCTGTGACATTCATAATTAATCCATTATTTTACAGATAAACTTACTGTGCCTCATTATTAAAGGGCAGTCTGATATATCGCTGCATGCATCTTGTTCAGCTGCTGCAACATTCATAATTAATCTGTTACTTTACTGATACAGTTACTGTATACTATGGCCAACAACCAGTTGCCTGGGCCCTCCAAAGGAATGGGCAGTGGCTAAAATGTTGCTCCCAAAAATGTTGTGAGGACAGTCAGGCCAGCACAAACTTGGATGAGAGGTCTGCTGTGGACTCCTCTAAGCATGCAGCTACCAATGATGACAGTTGGGTAAGAGCACATGTTGCGAGGGGTCAGGGATGTGCACAAGAGACAGGTGAGGGTGCCATAAACGATGACCAAACAGATCTAGATGATGTAGTCGATTGCACGTGGGAACAGTGTGAAGAGGAGGCATCGTCATCAGCAGAGGCAGCATTCCCATGAGACAGCAGAGTGGAAGCAGTGGGAGATCTGCAGCCAAAAGCAGGAGCAGTATACCGTCTGCTACCGTGAGGAACACACTTGGCATTGTGGGAATTTTTTAGCAAATCGCTGGGGAACATTAGCATGGAGGTATACAGCATGTGTGGGAAGAAAGTGAGGCACAGCCAGGGTGCTAATGTTCGCCTGACAGCCCTGCATCAAAACATGGAGCATCACCATTAAGTGGCGTGGGAAAAACGTGCCACTCATTTATTGTAATAGCCAGATGCAGCAACCACTGCATCTATAACCGGCCCACACCCCCTCTCCAGCAGTCAGGGATCGACAATGTCGGCAAGTGGAAGCTGTTGTTCCTTCCCATCAACTTCAATGTCGTCTATTGCTCCTCCTTCTCTTCTTCACTTGTTTCAACAGCAATCGATCACCGGCGCGGTTGCTAAAATAAGTCAGTGCGCGTACATTCATCCAACTGCAAAGAAGCTGAACTTGCACCTGGCCAAGTTACTGGTAGTACAGTCCTTCCCTTTCCATTTGGTTGACTCTGCAGATTTTAGAGAACTGAGGGTTTGTGCCCACCCAGAGTCTCAAGCCAACATTACTTTTCCAAAAGAGCTGTACCAGCCCTGCACACGTATGTTGAGCAGAAGGTGGGCCAGTCCTTGGGCCTCTCGGTGTCTGGTACAGTTCATGCCAACCCTGATGTATGGAGTTGTGACTATGGCCAGACCAGCAATGTGGCCAGGTGATGGCAATGTCATCTCCTTGTTGTAATCGTGGGATTTCTGCGCCAATATCCTCCTCTGCCTCCTCATTCTCCACCTTGACTTCACCCTCCACTGTAGGCACAGATAGCATATCACCTATGCAAAGCTAGACATCGTAACCTGGTTCTGCACTTTAAAAGCCTGAGCAAATGGAGCCACACTGGGGAGGAACTGTCCCACGTCATCAATGAAGAAATCAAATACTGGCTGTCTCCTCGCCATCTGGAGACAGGAACCATGGTTACTGATAACGGGAGGAACATTTTGTCTGTGCTGCATCAGGGAGGGCCGACCCATCCGCACTGTATAAACCCTGCAGAGAAAGCAAGGGGTCTAGTGGTTGCTGTGGCTGTCAATTACAAGCAGGGACTCACAGCAGCACGCATTAGTGCTAATTGTTCTGAGGTGAAGTGGACTACATATCCCATGAGCACTTGATCCTCCCTGCAGCCAATAGCGAGGGGACTAGGAAGAAAGGCTAAGGAACGAAGAGGAACAGCAGCCATCTTAAAGACAGAAGCATGGGCAGGAGATGGAGAGACTGAGAGATCTCCACAGACATAAGTATGCCCTGCTTCTGTGCAGACATTATAGCAGAGTCCTGACAGTCCTGAATGTTGCATTAATCCTTCAGCACAGCCCAGATAGCACCTGTGTTTCCAGTTTGAGAAGATAAAACTCATACGCTGAATTAATCCTTCAGCACAGCCCAGACAGCTACTATGTTTCCAGTTTAAGAAGGGAAAGCTCAACTGCTATATTACCCCTACAGCCAAGCCTGAATCCCAGGAGGATCTTGCCCCCGACTCCACTACCACCCAAGCTTCAGAATGCTGCATCCCCCAGCTGGTTCCCGGCCAGGGCAATCATAAGTGCCCCAACATTAGCGTGCCAACGTTTTCTGCAACCGGACCCCAACGTTCGGATTGGGTTAATTGTTAGACAGCAGGGTATAAGAAGCTGAGTGCTAGGAGTAGATAGCTGGGAAGTGCATATTGCATTTATCTTCCAAAGATGAGTGTGTGTGATCATCATCACTGCTTACTGTTACAGATTGCCCGCCCCCTTCACCAGGTGTTTTTGTTAGGCTACTTTCACACTGGCGGCAGGCCTGATCCGGCAGGTGAAGGGTGCTGCCAGATCAGGCCTGCCGCAGTGACCGCGCTCCGGCCCAACACATGTCACACAGTACATACATACACATAAACATAAACATACACACACATATAGACAAACAAACACACATACATACTTACATGCTCCCGGCAGGAGCATGTAATACACACACATATAGACATACAAATACACATACATACTTACATGCTCCCCGGCAGGTCTTCAGAGCATCGGACGGACAGGACGGCTCGCACAGGTGACGATTCCCCACAGCTCCCTCTGCTGGGCGCCTGGTGGAATCGTCATCTGTGCGCGCCGTCCTGTCCCTCCGACGCTCTGAAGACCTGCCGGGGAGCATGTAAGTATGTATGTGTATTTGTATGTCTATATGTGTGTGTATGTTTATGTGTATGTCTATGTCTGTATGTGTCTATGTGTAGCCGGATCCGTAATGAACTCCATTGAAAGTCAATGGAGGGCGGATCCGGTTACCATTATGGTCACACCAGACGGATCCACCCCCATTGACTTGCATTGGGGATCATTCCGGATCCGTCTTGGTGCGGATGCCTGGACCGGAGAGCAAACCGCAGCATGCTGCGGTTTGTTCTCCGGTCTGAAGACGGAACGGAATGCTCTCAGGAGCATTCCGTTGTCTTCAGTTCAGTTTTGTCCCCATTGACAATGAATGGGGACAAAACTGAAGCGTTTTATTCCGGTATTGAGCCCCTATGACGGAACTCAATACCGGAATTTTAAAACGCTAGTGTGAAAGTAGCCTTAGACAGAATTACAATCTGTGCTTTGTTCTATTTATTGCATCATCTTTATGTTCTTCCCCATTGTTCACCCTTTCCTAAATAAATCTGTTTACTAGTTAATTCCTTCCTGGGGTGAGTGTGTACCGAGCTGGGCAGGGGTTTCCCAATTCGACCACTGGCAGAAAAGGAAGACTCTCCTGCTATCCTATAGAGCTCCATGCACGATTTGGGTGGAAGCACTGCACCATAGTGAGGTGAGAACCACCATACACCTGCATGGCGCACATCTTCAATCTCATTGTTACCCGGTTCCTCAAGTCTTCCACTGAACTGCAGGAGCTGTTAAAAATGTCCAGGAAACTGTATATGCACTTCAGCCACTTTTTTTTCCTAAACACGCCGTCCTTGAGCTGCAAAGGTAGCTCATGTGTGACACATGCTGTTTGCTCTGGCCCTTTGAGGAGGTCACTTTATTTGTCACTCGACAGAACTACGGGATGAATTATGTCATTCCAGTCCTTCATGTCCTGGAGAGGATGCTGAAAAATTGTTGAGGGGACAGAAGACATGGCACCTACATCTTGATGCCACCTGAGCTCTGAGGAGCCTGAACTGGCAGAGGAGAAGGATGAAGACATAAATGTCCAGGAATTTTATACGCGACTACGTGGTTTATCTCCTCAAGCAACAGTGGAGGAACATGAGCAGCATGAGCAGCGCAAGACCATGGCAATGTGCAGTGGAGATGGAGGCAGGTTGGCCCTTGCACAAATGGCCAGATGCATTACTGGCTATCCACATTGTTAGACTCTAGCTACTGGCAAAAAAATTAGGGCATTTTTAGACCTGAGAGAAATACAAAAATGGACTACTATGGAGATATGCTGTGTAGACTGGTCGCGGTCTACAGGCTCCATCGCCTGTTCTGTGGAAGGTCTGACTGGAGGGGACCCTTTATGTTCTTGCTCCACTGCCATGACTGGTGGGTGGAGGGGGGGATGGCAGGAGCAGCACCAGCAGCAGCTCCATATCGATCAACTTCAGTCTGAAGTCACCGATGAGCAGTTTTCTTCAGCCGTCTTTTGAAGAAACCACCCAGCATCAGCAGGACATGCAATAGAACCTCAACCAGTAGGTGCTGGCATACTTGCACTGCACCCTGTCACCCCTAATCAAAGATCCTCTGGACTACTGGGCAGGCAAACTTGAATTGTGGCCGCAACTCACTAAGTTTACCATAGGCTTTCCTGCCCGGCCAGTAGTGTGGCAGAGAGGCTGTTCAGTGAGGCAGGGGGCATAGAGAACTTGCCTTACCTCCTAAAATGTTGAGAGACTAACCTTCATAAAGATGAATCAGGAGTGGATCAACGAGGATTTTCAGACACTGGTGCTGCGGGATATGCTACAGAATAGATTATTCTGCTACTAATGATCATACTGTAGTGTGCTGCCACACCAGAATATTCAGCAAAATGGGCTGTTACTTCTGGGCCACACAACATGGACTACCACAACATGTAATAAAAGAACATTCTTTTTGCTCCACTACTTTATTGGCACTGCCTCCATTTCTTTATTTTGTTCCTCCAAGGAGCCACTTGGACACAGCTCATGCAGGGGTACACATGGGTTTTTGCTTTACTAAAGGGTGCTGTATGCTTTTCTTTTTAAAGAGGCTCTGTCACCTGTTTCAGGTATACCATGCTAGATATATAGTGAGGTAGGGCTCCAAACGCTGATCACAAACATACCTTTATTTCTCTTATTTCAGGTCCAATCACACTGTAAAATCCACTTTTAAAAATATGCTAATGAGCAAACGGAGCACTCGGAGACGTGCTTATTACTTCTGAGCACCGCATCTCCGACGCCCTCCTGCCTGTTAGTGCCGCCCTGTATGTAATAAAAACGCCCCCCATTCATTTGATTGACAGCGCTAGACTCACTGGTCTAACGCTGAGATCCCGTGAGTACGCATTCCAACGTATGACGGCGCGTGCGTACTTCACTTGCACCGTTGATCTCGGCAAGTCCAATTCCTTTAGTGCGCACGCTCTGTCATACCTAGGAGTGCGTACGTACGGGATCTCAGCGTTAGACCAGTGAGTCTAGCGCTGTCAATCAAATGGATGGGAGGCGTTTTTATTACATACAGGGCGGCACTAACAGGCTGGAGGGCGTCGGAGATGCGGTGCTCAGAAGCAATAAGCACGCCTCCGAGTGCTCCATTTGCTCATTAGCATATTTTTAAAAGTGGATTTTACAGTGTGATCGGACCTGAAATAAGAGAAATAAAGGTATGTTTGTGATCAGCGTTTGGAGCCCTACCTCACTATATATCTAGCATGGTATACTTGAAACAGGTGACAGAGCCTCTTTAACAGAAGGGATTAGCTATGAATCTTGGTGCACTGCACAGTGATGTAGACGGCGGTAAATTACACCTGTAATACTGATGGGACAGTGCCTACAGAACGTATGAATGTGGGTGCACTAGAACGTAATACACGCAGTGATACATTCTCCCGGCAATCTCACTGAAGTTTGACTTTTAAGCCTTCACACTGAGATTGGGCCACCAAGTTGGATGAATATGATTAGGCAGAGTGGCCTGGGTATACCTGATTTATCATGATTAATGAAGAATTAATTTGGAACAAATCTAATTTCTTGTTGAAATTTGACGAATCGTCCGAATCCAATTTTTCTAAACTTCAGTCATCTATACCTATAATGTTTATTTTTTATATTATGGGGAAAGGGGTGATTTATATATTATTATATATTACTTTTTTCTTTATTTTTTAAGTCCCTGTAGAAGTCTTGAATATGCGATATTCATATTGCTTCTGCATTATATTGCAATGTATTGCAAATTCAGCCCTCTTATGTGTAGGCCTCCATAAGAACTACAGCTATAATAGGCTGGGTTTCTTCATAGAGACCCAGGCTCTTGCCGACTACAAACAACTTCCCTGATCTCAGCATGGGGAAACTGTTCAGGCCCCGGTAGTGTAGCACTCCTGGGGAAAGCTGCCTCAGATGCTGTTATTGCCAATCACAGACATTAGCCCCGGGTGTGTGCTCTGTAAGCAAAGCAGGCACCATGATTAAAGAGAACACATCTTCCATACATGTATGGCTCGTGTCGTCAAGAGGTTAGTAGGATTAGAGATAGTAGAGATGCAAAGGTATAAAAGCAGATTTTCCACAGCAGAACTGTGTACTGAAAATCCACAGGGGCACATTTCTCGAAATTGCCTGTTTTTAATTGTAAAATTATACAGGTATATTTGCCTTTTCTGTCTTTTTTTTCCTACTCAAAACAGATGTAGAAAAGTATGCCAGCCCTGGAGTGCAGTAAAAATTAGAGTGTTTATGCGACTAAATGAGGCACGAGATAAGGCACACCTATATAAATAGGTCAGAAAATAGTTGCAAAAGGTAGAGAACTTCTGAATTAATCTAAAAAATCAAAACATCCGAACAAGGAGTAAATGCCTCCAAAACAGGCATTTTTTCATTACTGAATGCAACTAAAAAAAATAAAATAAGACAATCTAATGCCTCTTTCACACGATCAGTATTTGGTCAGTATTTCGCATCAGTATTTGATCAGTATCTGTAAACCAAAACCAGGAATGAAACCTAAAGAGATAATATATAATGGAAATATTTGCATCTCTTTTGCATTTTGGACCCACTCCTGTTTTTGGCTTACAAATACTGATCAAATACTGATGTAAAATACTGACCAAATACTGTCCATCTGAAAGTTTCCTAAAACATCATTTTTTTGCCCCAAAACAGGTGCAGACACTATAGTAAATGTGCACCACCGTGGTGATAGTAGCAGTGAAATGGATGAGACTTTCACAAATCTCATACACACGCTACGGAGAGTGGAACATGCTTATAATTTGACATGCGGTGCAGATTTTAAATCTGAAGCATGTCAGTTTATGTTGCAGATATATGCCACAGATTTCACCCTGAAACAGAAACGGTAAAATCTGCAGCAAATCTCTAACATTTCCGGAAATTAAATTCACAGTAAAATCCATACAATTTAGTGCAGTTTTTTTTGCCTTTGTGGGTTTAGGCAGATACACTTTTTTGTTGAAGCTGCAATGGCACCTGTGAACTCGGTCCTCGTGTGCAGGTACCCTTAGGGTGGTTACACACTATGGGGGTCATTTACTGATACCAGCATACTATGGCAGTCCTTCGTACGCTGCTGTAAGATTCAGCTAATTTATGATGAGGTGTGCACTTTTTTGCAACTAAAAAATTTCTGTGTCTTTCTTTTTTTAAAAAATGACACTTTTTAATAAAAAACACTGTAGTTAGACCACAATGGCATATTTGCAAGTGGAAAATTTTTTTTTATGGTCATCTAACTTTTGTGCTTCCAGTATTCTGTTACTCTCTGGACTCTCAGGGGACAGATATTTCCATCACCCAGATGGGGTAAACTGCTCTGGGTACTTTGATAATCTTTTTAATCATTTTGTATTGCATGAGAAATTCCACATAGCTCTCATATAAACACTGACTTTATGTTAGAGCTGGACAATCACATTTTATTAGACTAATCATAAAGGGTCGTTATCAGGTGTTGTTATAGAGAATATCTGAAGAATGTATATGCAGACTTAGGGACATGGATACATTTCAGAGTTTCCAAAGTTTTATCAACTTTTATAAACAGTCCCATGGAAATAAATAATCTGTCCTTGATTTCTTCAGAACATTAAACATTGAAAGAGAGAGCGTTAACAACTCACAAGAAAAGGCAGAACCTTCAATCTAAAACTGCTCAGTAAACTAGCCAAATAGTGCACATTACTGCTCAGTAAACTAGCCATATAGTGCTCATCATTGCTCAGTGAACTAGCTATATATTGCACATCACTGCTCAGTGAACTAGCCATATAGTGCACATACTGTAACTGCTCGGTGAACTAGTCATATAGTGCACATCACTGCTCAGTGAACTAGCTGAATAATGCTCATCATTGCTCAGTAAACTAGATATATATTGCACATCACTGCTCAGTGAACTAGCCATATAGTGCACATACTGTAACTGCTCGGTGAACTAGTCATATAGTGCACATCACTGCTCAGTGAACTAGCTGAATAATGCTCATCATTGCTCAGTGAACTAGATATATATTGCACATCACTTCTCAGTGAACTAGCCATATAGTGCACATACTGTAACTGCTCGGTGAACTAGTCATATAGTGCACATCACTGCTCAGTGAACTAGTCGAATAATGCTCATCATTGCTCAGTGAACTAGCTATATAGTTCACATCACTGCTCATCATACAGAGGTTTAACAAAACTTGTTCCACAAAGAACAGGCCTTGCCACGGTTGACCAAAGAAGTTGAGTGCACATGCTCTGCGTTATATCCAGAGGCTGCCTTTTCAAAATAGACATTTAAGTGCTGCCAACATTGCTGCAGAGGTTACAGGGGTGGGGGTTCAGCCTGTCAGTACACTGCACACTGCATCAAATTGGTCTGCAATTTGGTCTGCAGGTCATCCCAGAAAGAAGACTCTTCTAAAGATTATGCACAAAAAAAGCGCTCAAACAGTTTGATGAAGACAAGCAAACTAAGGAAATGGATTACTGGAACCATGTCCTGTGGTCTGATGAGACGAAGATAAACTTATTTGGTGCAGATGGTGCCAAGCGTGTGTGGAGGCATCCAGGTGAGGAGTACAAAGACAAGTGTGTCTTGCCTACAGTTAATCATGGTGGTTGGAGTGTTATGGTTTGGGGCTGCATGAGTGCTGCCAGCTGTGAGGAGCTACAGTTCATTGAAGGAACCATAAATGCCAACATGTACTGTGACATACTAAAGCAGAGCCTGATCCACTCCCTTTGGAAACTGGGCCGCAGGGCAGTATTTCAATATGATAATGACCCCAAACACACCTCCAAGACGACCACTGGCTTGCTAAAGAAACTGAGGGTACAGGTGCTGGACTGGCCAAACATGTCTCCAGACCTAAACCCTATTGTGCATCTGTGGGGCACCCTCAAACGGAAGGAGGAGGAGTGCAAGGTCTCCAACATCCACCAGCTCCGTGATGTAGTCATGGGGGAGGATTCCAGTGGCATCTTGTTAAGCTCTAGCTCCATGTCCAAGAGTGTTTAAAGGGTTTCTTCATGCTTTTTCATATTGATGACCTATCCTCAGGATAGGTCATCAGTATCAGATCACCGGGGGTTTGACACCCAGCACCTCTGCCGATCAGCTCAGAGGAGATGGCGCGCCCTGTGAGCACATGCTGTCTGCCATCTTTTCCTGTCCGCTGCTGCTGTCCCATAGACATACAGCGGAGAGCAGGAAGAGAGAAGGGAGATACAGATGATTGGCGGGAGTGCCGGGTGTCGGACTCCCACCAATCTCATATTGATGACCTATCCTGAGGATAGTTCATCAGTATGAAAAAGCCCAGAGAACCTCTTTAGGCAGTGTGTGAAAATAATGGTGGCCCCACAAAATATTGACACTTTGTACATCACTGCTCAGTGAACCAGCCATATAGTGCACATCACTGCTCAGTGAACTAGCCATGTAGTGCACATTGCTGCTCAGTGAACTAGCCATATAGTTGTAATGGGGAGCCGGCAGCGCGCTCCCTCCCTGCAGCGCCGCCACTCTCCCGCGTGTTTGCCAGAGCGAGGACGCGGCTGATGTCCTTGTCTCCATGGCAACGGGGGGGGGGGGCGGGGAGGACCCGCACTGAGGATGCGTGCGCCGGCCGGCATCCTCCACCCCCTAGACAACGAGCAGAGGAGGGGTTGAGCGCTAATGGAAATCAGTCGGCACTCAGGTGTGTGAGTATGCTGACGGAGGTCATGTGACGTAGCCAGCTTTTGGGCCTATTTAAACAGGCAACCTGCTGGCCACAGGTTGCCTGTGATTGGTCTTTATTACCCTCACTATCGTTTATCTGCATTGCGACTTCTGTTTTTGACCTTGGCTTGTATTTGACATAGTCCCTATGTAAACCCTTGTACTACGTGATCTCTTGGCTTCTGACCTCGGCTTGTATTTGACTCCACTCCCGTGTTTTCCCTTGGTATTGACGTGACCTCCTGGCTCTAGACCTCGGCTTGGTAATTAAATCATATCTGTGCTTTCTGTCTTGTCTGTAGTTACTTCCCTTTGTTCCCTTTCCCTGTAAGGACCTGCACGTATTTAAGCTAGGGACTGTTGTCCAGTTGCGTCCCTTTGATTAGGACGGACTGTGCAAGTAGGTAGGGAAAGTGGTGTGGGTGGAGCTCAGCGCTGCATTTTGCCCTAACTGATACGTGACAATAGTGCTCACCATGGCTCAGTGAACTAGCCGTATAATGCTCATCATTGCTCAGTGAACTAGCTTAGGGGTGTACTCACTTTAGTTGCCAGCAGTTTAGACATTAAAGGGGTTCTCCGAGTTATAAATATTGATGACCTATCCTCAGGATAGGTCATCAATATCAGATCGGCAGGGGTCCGACACCCGGCACCCCCGCCGATCAGCTGTTTGAAGAGGAGGCGCGCGCCGCATCAGCGCTGCCTCCTCTTCACTGTTTACATGCTGGCCGACTCGGGGGTAGTGGTGAGTAGGTGTACTTACACCTCACTGCCCCATTTCATTTCTATGGATAGAATCGCTTCCATAGACTTGTATGGAAGCGATTCTTCCCATAGAAATGAATGGGGCAGTGAGGTGTAATTACACCTACTCACCACTACCCCCGAGTCGGCCAGCATGTAAACAGTGAAGAGGAGGCAGCGCTGATGCGGCGCGCGCCTCCTCTTCAAACAGCTGATCGGCGGGGGTGCCGGGTGTGGGACCCCTGCCGATCTGATATTGATGACCTATCCTGAGGATAGGTCATCAATATTTATAACTCGGAGAACCCCTTTAATGGCTGTGTGTTGAGTTATTTTGAGGGCACACCAAATGTATACTGTTATACAAGCTGTACAATGACTACTTTACATTGTATCAAAGTGTCATATCTTCAGCATTGTCCCATGAAAAGATATAAAATATTTACAAAAATGTGAGGGGTGTACTATAGTTACTATAGTATTCCTATATAGTATACCCCTCTATATAATATATATATATATATATATATATATATATATATATATATATATGGTAAGCAGTCAGTAGGAAGACTGGTAGAGGGGAGGTATGTGCCACTGAGGTTTCTTATCTCAGTGGTGTAAATCCCGGAAAAGTTTATTTGCTCAGCAAAGTAGTTGGTGAGCAGGTTTTTTTTTAAAGATGGATTTCAGGGTCCGGGATTTAGGAGTGGCTGTAGAGAGTTTGGGTGGGATGGCCATTCCCATTCCTCCACTCCAGATTTTAGTGCTAGAGGTTTCTTAGCTGGCCCTGATTAAAAGGTGGAACCTGACAGTGTAGGTGTGTGATGTCTGGCAGAGAGCAAGGAGAAAGGCTAGTGGTTCCTTTCTTCCTCCAGGGAGACTCTGCTACCAGCAAAACACCTAGGAAAGGACACTGGCACGGTCAGGTGGTGGCTGCTACAGGGTGAGGACCTTCCATGTTGTAGTTACTTTTGTGTCCTACTGAAGAAAGTTATATGGTTTCGTCTATTCTGTTTTGCTTTGCATTGTGGAAAGAAGCCCTGTGCAGAAAGTGTCTGTTTGGTTCATGCCAATAAACCATACCTGCTGCTTATGTTTACCCCGTTTCCGTGTGCATAACTGCCTACTGCAGCAACCCAAGTGGGACGCTGTCTCACATATGGTTGAGGATGCGGGCATTGAGCTAGCTCTCCCTCGCATGGTCCCTAATCTGGTTGGACTATCTGTATGTCCTGGGTAAAAGCAGCAACCAGCTTGAAAAAAGAGACTGTTGGTATGGACGAGCTTGTAAAACAGATGGTGCAGGCTAACCTGCAACAGCAGAGGGCTCATCTGGAGGCTATGCAGGTTCAACAGGAGACAAACCGCCTGCTGGGGGAGCAAGTTTCCGCCCTAAGAGAGACTGTCATGGCTCAAACACTGTTGCCACGGGAAACAGCCACCACCCTGACAAATGTGCGAAAAACGGTGCAAAGCACCCTGCAAAAAATGACTGCTGCAGGTGACGTGGAGGCATATATAACTATGTTTGAAAGACTGGCAGAGCGAGAGAAACTCCCTCTGACAGAGTGGGCAGAGGTCCTGGCACCTTTTTTAGTGGGAGAACCACAAAAGGCATACTTTGACCTGACACCGGAGCAAGCCAGAGACTATCACCTGTTAAAAGCAGAGATTCTGGCTAGGTTAGGGGTTACCCTTTCTGTGTGGGCTCGTCGGGTCCATGCCTGGCGGTACGAGAGGACTAAACCACCTCGATCCCAGCTATACGACCTCCTCCATCTGGCACGTAAGTGGCTTCAGCCTGAAATCCTAGGTCCAGGAGAGATTGTGGAGAGAGTAGTGATGTACCGCTACATGAGTAGCCTACCAAGAGAGTTATATCGCTGGGTTGCCCAGGGAGACCCCCAGACTCTGGATCAAATGCTTTCCCGCGGTCGAGAGGTATACCTCCACTGAAGATTTTCTGGCCCCTGAACCAAAAGAGCGAGCCTACCAGG
Source organism: Rhinella marina (assembly GCA_900303285.1). Taxonomy (NCBI): domain Eukaryota; kingdom Metazoa; phylum Chordata; class Amphibia; order Anura; family Bufonidae; genus Rhinella; species Rhinella marina. Next base: position 188 of record ONZH01025368.1, on the reverse strand, counting down.
TCCACTCTGCCGCAGTAAGGGTTACTCCGGTCCCCAGGACCAGAATGGCGGAGTTGCCACGAGGAGGGAAGCCAAAGATTAAACCCCTTGCAACAGGCACCCAACAGTTCCAGTCTTCAATCCGGAGTAGAGCTGACTTTCTCTGTTGGAGGTGCCAGCAGCCGGGCCACATTGCGGCTCATTGTCCC